>CM064533.1:34882318-35482318 GCA_032716605.1 Paralithodes platypus
CACAAGCGTATTTCTCCGGCAATTTTCGATGATCAAGTTTTTTTTTCATACTAATGTTTGGGTATTTTGCATTGAATGCGACAACGCCGACTGAACTTGTATGTAATGTTAAGAGATTGCAATACAGTAATACAAAACTTTGCTTAACCAATTCAGTACCAGTGCCATCCGTTTAAATTTTTATGATGGCTACTATTAGATGATTTTATTCAGTTTTAGACTGGCCTCCAGCAATTGACATAGGCTTTTCGAACTATTTTAATTAAACCTTTACAGTACCACAAAATCCTTCTTAAGCTTGCACAAAATCGTCAAATATAGCTAAAATCAAGTAAAAGAGTTACGTCGCCCAAATGAGTTAAGGAGAGCGCCAGACCACAATTGCCTGGAAATAATGCCGGAAAAAGCTGTTCGTGTGACACCGGGGGGGGGGGGGGGGGGGGGCCTTTCCGATCATTACATTACTAAGAATCAGAGCGCGTTTTTCACGATAAAAAAACAGCAAAAAAAGAAAGAAAATAAGTATGAAATCAGCGAAAAGTTCTCAAGCCATGAACCCATTCTGGACCGGGGACGTCTTGTCAATCATCTTCATGGCAACCATTATCAACGATTTTATTCAGCTTAGGAAGGATCAGTGGTATCTAGAAGTACATTACGCGAGTAATTGTCATGTAGCCTTTTAAATTGCTAGAGGTCCTTCCTAATCCGGGAGAGAAAAAATAAATCATCTAATATGTGTAAGAATGTAATGAAAAGGTCCACTTTTTATAACACAACTTATTTATTGTAATCATGATGAACCCTAGCCTGACCAATTGTAATACCTTTGTAATAATCACATATATATATATATATATATATATATATATATATATATATATCTATATCTATATAATCAACTCCTTCTATACCGGTTCGGTCTTTTTAAACTTATTTTGCTATAATAAGACGAATTTTGTGCCGTTTAAGAAGGACCTGTGGTAATAATAAGGGTTCAGTGAGATCATTCGAAACCCTGTAAATTGTTTGAGGCCCATTTTAACTGAATCAATTTGTCTAATCTAGTCAGAATAAAGTAAGAGGAACGGCACCGATATTGAAAGGGTTCAATACAAACTAAGGCCTTAAATTTGGTATAGTCGCGTTCCCCCCCAAAAGGCAATCATCTTCATCTTTCATCATCTTTAAGGGGGTATTTCTTGCTTTTTATGGACCCGCTTCTCCCTCTTGTTGTTGTTGTTGTTGTTCCCCCAGCTGCCTGGCCGAACAGCCCCAAGGCCCCCAGCACAGCCCAGGCCATAACTGAGCGCCCCCACAGAACCCTCCCTGACCGAGCCACCAATAAAGCCTGGGTGACCGAAGCCACTACCTGGCGGGGAGCTGCGTAGAGTGCGGAATCGCCCGTTAAAACTCGAAAGCCCCACCCAGTGCCCTGTGCCCCTCAACAATTACGATAAAGTTGAGGGGCACGGGCAAAAGGTGATGCTTTGGCTTCCAATCTTGGTAGATTGGGAGGTCAATTCCACGGAAGAGACGCCGTCAACTCGAGATCCTAGAAAATATATAAGTAAAAGGAACAGTTCAGAGTAAGCAATGGGTACGGCAGAGATTCGCTTCAGTTCTCACTCTGATAGACCAGCCCATCACCACCTTAGTCCAAAGGTTTTATTGCAAGTACCGTACATTATAAGATGAGAAATCAGATCTAATGCCGGAATCACAAGCGCTTTTTATATCAACTTTTAACGAAAACCTCTGATGTGGACATTTGTTTGTTTCCCCATTAGAAGATACAACGATGCATTTCTTTTCTGTTTTCTGGCTATCATTAGGAACGATTGTTTAGCATATTAGTTTTAAGGTTTACAATTTTCGTCCCGTTGTGTTTGTCGATTTTTAAATACCCTTTCGCCGCAATTTATTCGTCAATGTTAAGATCTTTCGTGTCATTTAGTGGGTGTCGATTTTGTTCTGGTGAGGCGATAGCGAGCCAGGGATGTAATTTTAGAATTATACCGGCATTTTCGGCCGGGATTTTTCTACACCGAAAAACGTACAAACCTTATCTTGTACATTTTAAGCTTAATTGAGGTCTAGCGAGGAAATTCAAGACTAAATGGTATTAATAAATACATTAGACAAAAAAAAAAACCAAAGCAACCTCTACCCCCTTTAACAGAAAGTGTTACCTGTAGCAATAGAGTTAGGGACATGTATTCGTTGATTTCATTAATATGAGTTAAAAAGTAAAGTTGGTTGGTGAAAAAATATGAATGAAATTCTGGCTCAGGAGCAATTTGTATTAGCTGAGGCCTTCCCGAGGGTTAAGTGCCCCCATTAATTACTCCTTCCATTCGTTCCTATACATTAGGCTACACATAGCGCAGTTGGAATGTATATTACATGCTCAGATTAATACGCAGGATTCGAAACTGCATAATAAATCGTAAGCTTGTGTATAAAATCTTTAACTGTCTTGATAATGTAATGCAGAAATGCGTGGAATTTCGGATGTTGAGTTGTTCCTAGGTTCGAGTCCTTGGAGTGCCACATGTATTTGTGCTTTCATTAATTGAGTTTAGAAGTAAAAAGTTGGGTTGGTTCGAAAAAAAAACAAAAAATCTCTATCCTCAGAGACTCCTTTCGAACTTCTAAGGGGACATGGGCCCATTTTTTCTAGTCCCCCTTCTTCCTTATGCTTTGCCCCATTAGTTTTCCAGATCTTACGACGGTCGTCTTATTAAGTTTTGGCGATTTTAAATAACTTTAGTCCCCATTGCCTTGTCGATTTTAAGACCTTTCGTGAATTTTAGGTGTCGATTTTTTCCTGTCCGAGCGAAAAAGCGAGCCTGGAATTTTAAGAGTAACTGGCCTTCGGCTGGGATATTTTACTACCAAGAAGAAATTTACAAATTTATCTTTCAAGGGGGGTCTAGGGGGCGTGTCTTCTAGCCTTGATGAAAGTCTAGCGAGGAAACTAAAAACATAAATGAACCTATTGCAGTATCCAGTCCCCGTCCTTTTAAACTAAAAAAAACATAAATGAACCTATTCAGTACCAGTCCCGTCCTTTTAAACTAAAAACATAAATGAACCTATTCGTACCAGTCCCGTCCTTTTAAACTAAAAACAAAAATGAACCTATTCAGTACCAGTCCCGTCCTTTTAAACTAAAAACATAAATGAACCCATTCAGTACCAGTCCCGTCCTTTTAAACTAAAAACATAAATGAACCCATTCAGTACCAGTCCCGTCCTTTTAAACTAAAAACATAAATGAACCCATTCAGTAACAGTCCCGTCCTTTTCATTTTATGCTGGCTGCTCTTTGACGATTATATGCAGTTTATGAAGGGAATCCAACAATTAACAGGCTTCGAACTATGTCACTTAACCCTTTTTACTACCACAAATCTTTCTTAAGCTGCACAAAATCGTCTAAAAATAGTGAAAACTAAATAATCAAGACGTCGCCGGTGTACAAAGGGTTAACACCTCAAGATTGTTTTTAATATAATCATTGACCATGGAAAGTCACTAAAGGTTTGTTGTTTGTTTAGAAGTTTATAAATACCAACAGCTTGTACTACCTATTCTGCGTTGGTGGTGTGATGGTTTATGGTGGGGTCACACATTCACGTATATTGCTCCCGTCAGCTCCCGTCTTTTGTAAACGAAGGTATATTGGTAGTTGGCAACCGATTACGTAAAACGTAAGGGCATAATACGCAAAACGTAAATGAAATTGCGGCCAGTCGGGGGGGTACTCACGGATGGCGAGAGTAGAAACGAGTAGCCCATGTGGGTCGGGAATGTTGTGGGTGCGGCCGATGGCCGCACGGTTGTTGATTCGAGTGGAATCAAATACGTGGCTCGCCCTCACGTATGTCAAAAGACGGGAAAGCTTACGACCGACCGGGCCACCACAGCCGTCTGACGGGAGCAGCCCCGTCAGGCGTAGCAGCTCGCCCGTCAGACGTAGCCGCTCGCCCGTCAGACGTGAGCTGCTCCCGTCCATCGTGGAAAGTTCCAGTCGAACGTGGAAGTTTACGTTCGTTTGGCAACACCGCCGCACTGCGTGTTGCCGGGAAGACGCGGCAACGTCGTACGGGGGGGTATATAAGGACAACGGGAGGTACTGCCGTCATACCTCTCACCACACCACGACGACCACCACCATCCCTGCTACTCTGCCACCCTGCCTGCCACCCTGCCACCCTCTGGACGCTGCCCTGCCCTGCCCTTTCACCATGGCTACCAAGGCTACCAAGAGAAGCGTGAAGAAGACGTCTGCAACCTCACCGCCTGTCCCCTTGACACCTGCAACCTCATCACCGCCTGTCCCCTTGACGCCTGCAACCTCGCCTGTCCCCTTGAACTCTGCAACCTCATCGCCTGGCCCCTCGAACTCTGCAACCTCACCGGCTGTCCCCTCGAAACTCTGCAACCTCACCGGCTGCCCCCTCGTCGTCTGGAACCTCGCCGATTAACCCCTCAGACGGTGAAGTGTTGATGAATATACCCGACGATGATGGAGAGGTGTTGGACGTGGATGAAAGTGAGGAAAACCCCGATGACGTTTGAACAGGGACAGGGACAGGAACAGCCACAGTACCAATAAAACGGCGCCGGAAGAGCACCAACATTTATCCTGACGGAGGCGCAGGAGCTTATGTTGAGAGACTGGCTGGAACAGGATGTGCCTTATCTGTATGATAAGGGTGATAACCGCCACAAAGTCAAGGAGCACATCCACCATGTGTGGGCGGGAAGGCAGCCAGTCTGGACCCCCCCATCACCGGCTTGAATTGTTGACGTGGTTCACCTCTCTCCGCTCCAAGTTTGGCAGACTCACCAAGGACAAGAGTGGTGAGGGGGCCAAGAGGTTGACTGAGAGGGAGAAGTGGATACTGGCCATGTTCCAGTTCCTCAAGCCCCACATCGTGCGACAGAAAAAGCCCCGGAATCTGGGTATGCCTCAGGTACGTTTCTATTTGTTTGTTTCCCAACCCTTTCACTATTAAATCGTCAACAACATCAATATTTTCCTGGCGAGCGATAGCAAGCCAAGAGTTTTGGCGTCCTCAGGACAGTAACAGGATTTGTTTTTTTCTGAAATATTTTGCTTTATAATGGTGTCATTATTTTGTAAATTTATCTTGTTCACTTAAGTTTATAATTACCTAACATTTTTGTTAATGAAACACATAATAACACAAAAGCAGTTTATTAATTTTATTTAAAGGTTACAAGGGATGAATGGTTATGTTGATTGGTATTTAACAGTTGATAAATAATTTACATGTTACTAATTATACATTCATGTCTCAACAGTCTGCTGCCCAAGCTGCCGAACCTGCTCCTGTGCATGCTCCTGTACCTCCTGTGTGTGGTCCTGTGCCTGATGACCCCGCCCCAGCAGACGCTGATGAGGAAGACCAAGCAGCCGGCAGTCAGGAGAACACCACCCCAGCCATCTCCCTGCCTCCGCGGAGGGCGAAGCAGGGGAAGCCTCCTGGTGCTGTTCCTGCAACCCACGGAATCGGAACCCTGGAGCAAGTGAGTAGAGGAAATATTTTTTTCATAATAGCAACAATAACTTTGAACATTTTGGCTTCCCAGAATACCACATAATTTTATTTGTTAACATTCATAATTGGTTAATTATTGAAATATGGTATGTTTCATGTGTTGTGCAACGTGTTAATCTTCTCTTTTTCCATAATGGTAACAATAACTTTGAACATATTAGGCTTCACAGAATACCACATCATTTTATTTGTTAACATTCATAATTGATCCAATAATAAAATATATTATGTTTCGTGTGTTTAATGTTCTCTTGTTCCTTGTTCCCTTACCATTCCTTGTCACTGCGGAGCAGGTGCGGCAGAACCTGGCTGGGGTGGCTTGATTTGGTGGAGGACCCCGAACTCCAGTATTGGCGCGCCTCCATGGATGTCATGGCAAAGGACTGTGTGGGGTTGCCGGCCAATTTTAGAACTCCATTCAAGAGTGAGCTCTTGGCAGCCCTCCACAGGTTCAAGGCTGCCTTTGAGGAGGGAGTTCACCAGTGTTGGTCCGGACCTCATGCTGCATGCCATACGAAATTATGGCATTCCGGCGCCACAACCACAACCACAACCACAACCACAACCTCAACCACAACCACCTCAACCTCAATCTCAACCAACCGCTGTGATGTACCAGGCACCTACTGCCTCCACACCGACGCACTTCGACCTCTCGCAGTTGAGCTCCCAGTTTGGGCTTGGGAACACAAGCTTCAACATAGAACAGTATCTGCCGGCATCCTCACCTGCACCTTCGAACCCAAGCTACGCCAGCACCAAATATTGATCCTGATCAGACCCTGGAGACCCCAAGAAGCAACCCTAATCAGAGCCTGGAGGACCCCAAAGAAGCAACCCTAATGTAATAATGTTATGTTATATTTTGTAGAAAATGAAACATGTATTAAAAATAAAAATAAAAATTGTAAGGACATGTGTGTTTCTAATTCCAATATTGTAGCTAAAGTATTTATTAATAAGATGACAAATTAAATATATACTGAAAGTAATAAAAAAGAAATGACTAATTGAAAAGAAATACTGATAATATGGTTAATAATAAATATGAAAAATCATGAAATATTAAATAAAACATACAGTACAAAACAAATGAAACATTGAAACAATTAACAACGTGATTGAAATATAAAACTAAAAGATGAAAAATAAAGTAAATAATAAAGAAATACTGATAATATGGTTAATAATAAATATGGAAAATCATGAAAAATTAAATAAAACATACAGTAAAAAACAAAGGAAACCGTAAAAAACAAAGGAAACATTGAAACAATTAACAACTTGATTAAAATATAAAACTAAAAGATGAAAAATAAAGTAAGCAGGGAACAATTAAATATAGTTAAAAAAAAGTAAAGCCCTTTTGTACTTCCCAGATTGCATCCCCGACAGATGTGGTTGACAAAGACTGTCTTTGTCTGTGTTTGGTCAGACGGGGTGTGCCTACGATTGGCCGGAACCGGTCCAGGTACGACCTAACAAATCCCAAGACGTGCGGCCTCAGCTACGCCGGTCTTGTGGGGGCGTGGCATTGGCGTGGCCTGTGTTCCCGCAAATCGGGCAGCCCATGCGGTCGAACGGGGCTATGCTTACGCACGTCGCAAACACGTACGTACTTCAATACGACTCCATTACGTCTGACGTAACACTGGCCCCGTTACGGTACGTCTGTCGGGAAGTGCAATAGTCGTGGTAAGAACGGGCGTTCACGGCAGGAACTACTCGCGTCTTTACATAAATTGGCGATTACGCCGGACGGGAGCTGACGCGAGCAATATACGTGAATGTGTGACCCCACCATTAGATGCTTATGTTCTGGGTGTGGTGTCGCGAGTTCGAATCCCGGGAGGACCATATGCTTTCGTTAGTTTATTAAAGTATATTGGGGTTTGTAATTGATGATTAATGTTAAGAACAGGGTTTTACTAATTTAATGGGGTATTATAATGGCAATGTAAATATATGTTGAGAATATATTGTTAAAAATCCATGGGACGATCCACACAGCCTTACTGCATAACTTAAGAGAAGGTGTTTAGTTTGTTCCCTAGACCTTCATCAAACTTAGAATTACACCCCTAGACCCCCTTTTATTTAATTTTGTAATTTATTTGGTAGAAAAATGTCCGGCCGAAGGCCAGTTCCTCTTATACTACAAGCTCGCTATCGCTCGCCAGGAAAATAAAGACACCTGAAGGGCATGAAAGGTCTTAAAATTGACAGAAATGGGTCGAAAGTTCTTAACATCGCCAAACTAATGGGGCGAACGTCTTAAAATCTAAAAAGCAATGGGGCTAAAGATGAGGGAGAAAGGGGTCCAGAAATATATCCCTCAAGAAGCGTCATAAACCCACGAACCAGATCAATGGCCATGCCTTAAGGAGTTTATGGAGCTGGCGAGGGCGTAAAATAAAGACAATGACATCTATTTGGAGTGTCATGAGGTAAATGAACATAAAGAAAGCTTTATAAAACATTTACTGCTGCAGTGAACCGAGTATAAGGATCGATGGCAAGAAAGTGGATGGTGCAAGGTGTGTGAAAATGTTGATGCATTTGTTTTCTATGTGAGTGAGGGAGGTAAAATGCAGAACTGTCTGTATCGAGTGCCTCCCCCAGAGTTGAAAGAGTGACAGGGTCAAAATCAAGGGACGTTCGAGCCAGAAGGCCTGGACACACGTAGTTTGAATAAATTTAAGTCATAAGAAGAGGGAAAGACTGATTATGGGAGAGAGTTCCAGAGCTCAGCTGTTGAATAGAAGAAAGTCTGAGGGTAACGTTTCAGTTTTGGGTTGGAGAGTTGCACATAATAGGGGAGGGATTGTTTCAAGGCGGGTACCACGTACCCTATGTAGAGGAGGTGGTATACACTGGGAGAGCTCTGAGGAACATTGATTATTATAGTACCTAGCGATAGAATAGCGAGAGAGATGCAACATTGCAAGCGGAGAGAGAGAGATTGCAGGGTTGGTGAGTGGAAGGGAGTTAATGGCACGAAAGGCTTTCCTTTCTACTTTGTCTAGGAGTGCGGTGTGAGATGATCCTCCCCACGCAATGTGAACAATACTCAATACAAGGACGCCACTAAGCCCCTGTACAGAGCAATAAGCTGTGGCAGGGGTAAAGAACCCATTGAGGCGGTTGAAGCACACCCAGCTTCTGGGAGGCCTGCCTTAGCAAGACTGGTAATATGGTCCTTCCAACTGAGAGCAGAAGAAAAAGAGACACCAAGAATATTGAAAAGAAAATATAGGATTGATTTTGTATTGTTGAAGAATAAGGGATGGCATTTTTACACCATTTTTTAATTACATCTGGATGAGGGAGACAAAAAGGTTAAAACTACCTGTGACGAGTGCCTCCCCCAGAGTTGAAAGAGCGACAGAGATAAAACCAAGGAATGTTCGAGCCACAATGTCTTGACACACAGAGTTTGAAGCAATTTACGTCATAGGATGAGGGATAGATGGATTCAGGGAGAGAGTTCCAGAGCCTCAGCTGTTTGAATAGAAGAAAGATTGGGAGTATCGTTTCACTCTTGGGTTGGTGAGTTGCACAGAGTTGGGGTATATACTGTATAAGAAGTAACTCAATGTTGTGGTTAGTAAATGGGTATTATCAGTGGTGGTTCAGTCAGAAATTAAGACTGGCTATAACCATGTTACAAATAAGTAGGCCAAGACGTTTGAACATTAACCTCTGTAAACAAAATGGCGAGAGGGATGAAGGGTGCGGGCGTAGCCCTCTCTCTATGTATCATCCTTCTCAACATCCAGAGGGGCTGTGCTGATATACAGGTGCAGAGGGGACCGATAGTGTACCAGGTCAACACTAAACAAGTATTGAGGGACCTCGTCACACAGAAATCACACACAAGTGAAATTTCGGTCACTATTCCTGCCTGGTCTATTTCATATATCGGGAAGAGTAAGTGGCTTGGCTTGGCAAGTAATCTGGCACAACCTCGCTACACCTATTGTGCTACACTCTAATTAGCTGCGGAGATGTAGAGACCAACCCCGGCCCTAGTTCAACGTTGAAGAAACCTCACCACCAAACAAGTAAGGCAGACACCGACATTTCAAGTCCCTAGCAGTAAAATTTGTTATGGAATTATGTTTGGAATCTATCCTGAGTAAGTGTAGAGCACGTACAAAATACCTGTATAGACAGGTGGGATGCTTGCCCGCGGCGACCAAAAAGACCCTCTGCCAAGCGCTTATTCAATGTCATTTTGACTATTCTGTGTCATCCTGGTACTCTGCATCATCTAAATCAGCACAGCACAAACTTCAGGTCACTCAAAATAAAATGGTTAGGTTCATGCTGAACCTAGGACCCAGATCACATGTTGGCCAGGAACAACTTCAGTCACTAGGTATGCTCAATGTCTCTGACAGGGCCAAACAAATCAGGCTCACTAATGCCTTCAAAATTTTCTATGACAGAGCTCCAGAGTATCTAAAGAATGATTTTGTTAAAGCAAATCAGAGGAGTGGACATAATACAAGAAACAGGATGTTTTAATTTTAAGGTCCCGAGAATCCAAGGACAGGGTAAGCAACCATTCTTCTTCACTGCCATCAAAGACTGGAACGACCTAGTCTGTCCGTGAAAAGAGAACACTGTATTCCTTCAGACGTAGCCTGAAGGAACACCTGAACCGGACAGCTGCGAGAAGGGAGCACCAAGCTTATGTCTACTACTAAATACGACATAAGAGATAGACAATCCAAACAATGATTACTGATTACGGATTACTGATATTTACTATAGGATGTAAGGTATCTTAAAATAACCCCCTAGAAATACTTTCTCTAAAGTATCTATTTCTTTATCCTCCCCATTTCCCCAGATAACCTAATCCCACAAGGACCCCAATGGAAATACGCCTAACGGCCTTATTGGGCTATCCTTAGTTGGAATTATGCAAGGCTGGTACATGTCATATTATTTGTAACATACGTGGTACCAACTCTGTAAATTGCTAACTGAATAAATATTATTATTATTATTATTATTATTATTATTATTATTAATAGATTATTATAACAAACTGGCGAGCAGGCACCCCAATCTCCCGTCGTCACGCTCCAACTCCCAACCAAGACCGCAGGGCAACCGCCAGCACAGTGCCAACACTCTACCTACTCAACATTACCCTCACTGTATCATCACTACCACAGCTATCGGTGACCCAAGTAACACGACATGCATCCAGAACACCCAAAAAAGCAGGAAGCTCTAGCAAACACATCAACAATGAAGTAACAGAAACGAACAAGAAAGACCAGAGAAACCCCCCACCCCCCACAACACGACGCCGCTGCACAACAAATCAACCAAACCTACTACAACACAACACAACACTATCGGCAACCCAGGTAGCTCAACATGCAACCAGAAGAGCTAAAAAAGAAGGGATCAGTTGCAACAACATCAACAATAAAGCAGCAACAACGGCCAAGAACAAGGACAACATCAAACAACAAATACAGGTAGGGGTGGGAGGGGGGCAAGGGGGAGCCACAACCTTTCCCCATCTCACGCGCTCACACCCCAGCCGCTCATGGCGCACAGCTGATCACCACACCGCCAGACGTACGATGAACAGTAACAGGAAAATATGTATAGTGTGCGATATTGGATTCAACAAAAGGAGTACAACTTCACAATGTAGTAGTTGTAATGAAACAGTACACGATCGATGTTCTTACGTTACTAGCAGAACAGAAGTGGAATGCGATAAATGTAGGGAAGTAGCTATTAAAGGTCCTAAAATAATTTGTGAAATAAGTGAATCACTCATAACAAGAAAACAAAGGATCCTAAACTGTGTTAAGTGTAAAACTGTAGCTCACATGAAGTGCATCTCTAAGAAAACCAACAGTGAAGAACGTGAATTCCTATGCAATAAGTGTGCCTTGCATTTATTACCGAGTGTTAATGTAAATGAACCAAGTAACAACTCAGAATCCAGCCAGGACATATTCAAAGATGAATACAGAGTGTTCACCACCAAAGGGCTCCATCTTATCCACATTAACGCCAGATCAATGTACCATAAATTGTCAGAAATAAACTTGTTAGCTAATAAGGCCAAAGCTTCAATAATTGCAATCACAGAAACCTGGCTGGATTCAAGTATAACGATGGTGAAATAAACATTCAAGGTTTCAACATGGTTAGGAATGATCGCAATAGGCAAGGGGGAGGAGTATGTCTGTATGTAAAAAAACAACCTCACACACACAACTAGGACCGACCTCCATGTAGAAAATCACGAAGCTCTGTGGATCGACCTACACCTGCCGAGGACAATACCTATCACAATTGGTGTGTGCTATAGGCCACCAGACGACACACAATTCTTGACCAAATTTGAACAAACTTTGTCATCGCTAGACCCTCGGAATGAATCCATTATACTAGGGGATTTTAACCTGTGTTACAAACAACGAAATAATAGGCGTGTACGAGAATATAGGCACATACTGACAATACACAATCACAAACAACTCATCACAACCTCCACACGTATCTCTGAGAACACTGCCACAATATTAGACCACATAAACTGTAACAGAGAGGACAAAATATCCCAATCAGGGGATACAGACTGGGATAAGTGATCACTTTGTCACATATTGCACACGGAAAACCACAAAAATTACCCTAGAGAATCACAAGGTTATCAAAACAAGGTCACTCAGAAACTACAACAAAGAAACATTTCTGGACATTTTATGGAATACAGACTGGTCTCCAGTGTTTGGAAGTACAAACGTTAATGACGCATGGGTTGGCTTCAGAACCATCATCACAAACATCCTAGACGAAATAGCTCCTCTGAAAGACATACGAATTAAAGCAAGGTCAGACCCATGGATCAACAATGACATACTACACACCTTTGTACTCCTTTGTACTCCTTTGTACTACACCATCTGGAACACAGAGACAATCTGTTAAAAAGGCTAGTGAAACATAGACAGGATCAATGTCTGACACATGAGTTCAACAGGGCCAGGAATAAACTAAGTAGGAAAATAAAATCAGCGAAATCTAATTATTTCCACAATAAGGCAGAGGAATATCAGAATAACCCAAAGAAACTATGGAGACACCTAAAAACAACAGGCTACAGCAACAAGGCAAGGGATTCGTCTAACACTAATATTTCTCTCAACATTAATGATCAGGTTTGCCACGATAAACGACCAATTTCAACCTACTTCAACTCCTTCTTCACCTCCATAGCAAACACACTTGCACAGAACCTACCGCAACCTCTCAATAAATACACGACAACAACCGCCACCTTTCGAAATTTCTACAGAGATAAAGTCATACACCCAAACACATTTGGAATGCAAAATGTTACACCAAAATACACTTTGACGAGCTCTCTAACCTAAATGTACATAAAAGCACAGGACCAGACAAAATTCCTGCCAAATTTCTACGAGATGGAGCCATTGGTATAGCAGGTCCCCTAACCCACATCATCAACCTGTCAATTAACACCAACACTGTACCTGCTGAACTGAAGGAAGCTATTGTAACCCCTCTATTCAAGAAAGGAAATAAACTAGAAGTTGGCAACTACAGACCAGTTAGCATAATATTATGTATTGTATCTAAAATCCTTGAAAGAGCGGTATACACCCAAATTGAACACTACCTCAAACAAAATGATCTATTCTATAAGTTTCAATCAGGTTTCAGATGCATGTACTCGACAGACTCCTGTCTCATCCACTTAACAGATCACATTCGTAAAGAAATGTCTAAAGGTAACTACACTGGTATGGTTCTTCTTGATCTACAAAAAGCGTTTGACACAGTAGACCATGATATCCTATGTAATAAACTACAAGCAATGGGCATTGGGTCTGTGAACTGGTTTAAATCTTATCTTAGTGGTAGAACACAAAGAGTCAAAATTGATGATAATATATCTGATCCTATGCCAATTAACTGTGAGGTCCTGCAGGGAAGCATCCTTGGTCCCTTACTCTTTCTCTGTTACGTGAACGACATGGAACTGAGCGTCTCATCTCGTGTAAATTATTACTGTATGCTGATGACAGCGTGCTTCTGGTTTCAGGAAAAGACCCAATAAGTATTGCCGCTTCACTTTCCAAAGAACTAAAATCATGTAGTGAAGAATGGCTAGTGGACAAGAGACTATCTCTTCACCTGGGCAAGACGGAAGCCATCTTATGTGGAACAAAACGCAAACTGAAAGACATTGTGGGCTTCTCGGTCAACTGTAATGATATTCCTATAACAACATTGTCACAAGTTAAATATCTCGGACTAATACTGGGCTCGAGTTTGTCAGGTTGAAACAATTTTGGAATCTATCCTGAGTAAGTGTAGAGCACGGATAAAATACCTGTATAGACAGGTGGGATGCTTGCCAGCAGCGACCAAAAAGACCCTTTGCCAAGCGCTTGTTCAATGTAATTTTGACTATTCTGTGTCATCCTGGTACTCTGCATCATCTAAATCAGCACAGCACAAACTTCAGGTCACTCAAAATAAAATGGTTAGGTTCATGCTGAACCTAGGACCCAGATCACATGTTGGCCAGGAACAACTGCAGTCACTAGGTATGCTCAATGTCTCTGACAGGGCCAAACAAATCAGGCTCACTAATGCCTTCAAGATATTCTATGACAGAGCTCCAGAGTATCTAAAGAGTGATTTTGTTAAAGCAAATGAGAGGAGTGGACATAACACAAGAAACAGGATGTTTAATTTTACGGTCTCGAGAATCCAAGGACAGGGTAAGCAAACATTCTTCTTCACTGCCATCAAAGACTGGAACGACCTACCCCAGTCAGTCCGTGAAAAGAGAACACTGTATTCCTTCAGACGTAGCCTGAAGGAACACCTGAACCGGACAGCTGCGAGAAGGGAGCACCAAGCTTATGTCTACTACTAAATACGACATAAGAAATAGGCAAACAAACTGAAATGATTACTGATTACGGATTACTGATATTTGCTATAGGATGTAAGGTATCTTAAAATAACCCCCCAGAAATACTTTCTCTAAAGTATCTATTTCTTGTATCCTCCCCTTTTCCCCAGCTAACCTAATCCCACAAGGACCCCAATGGAAATACGCCTAACGGCCTTATTGGGCTATCCTTAGTTGGAATTATGCAAAACTGGTACATGTCATATCTGTAACATACTATGTGGTACCAACTCTGTAAATTGCTAACTGAATAAATATTATTATTATTATTATTATTATTATTAACTGACAAACGACTGGAGTAATCGAGCTAATATTCCTACCATTTGGAAAGCCAGGGTATTGGTGTGGAAATTTACAGCACATTTGCTCTAGTTATTAAGGGGACCGACCTGCTTTTTCTCTCTGGGTTTTATCCATTAGTCCACATTCAGCCTACTGTTTTAAGACGTTTTCTCCCCATTCAGGTGGCGAGCGATAGCGAGCCGTCATTGGATGGAGAAATCCGGCTTCGCCGAAGAATTTTTTCTACCGAAAACTGTACAAATTAAGTCAGCTGTTTAAAACATAATCCAAAATATGCTTGCTCGCTAATGCTCGCCAGGTGTAAATTGACACCTGGATGAGGATAAACGTCATAAAACAGTAAGCTGAATGGGGTCGGATGGCTACTACCCAGAGAGATAAAATAGCGAGTCGGTCTCCTTAAAGTGTTATAGAGGTTAGGGCTCACGTTTACCGGCCTACCAATGTGGAACAGGGTATAGTTTCCAGGGATCGGTCTGGGTATTAAGGGGGGTGACCTGGGTTTTTTTTCTTTCTCTGGGATGTATCCATTCGGTTTCATTCAGCCTACTGTTTTAAGACGTTTATCCCCATCCAGATGTCGATATATACCTGGCGAGCGGTAGCAAGCCACCATATTTTGGATAATGAGTTAGACAGCTGGCTAAATTTGTAAATTTTTCGATAGAAACATTTCTCCGGCGAAGCCGGATTTCTCCATAAAAAGCTAGCTCGCTTTCGCTCGCCAGGAAAAAAATCAACACCAGGATGGAAATAAATGTCTTAAAACAATAGGCTGAATGGGGGCGAATGGAAACAACCAAGACATAAAAAAGCAGGCCAATTTGGATCAGGGTATAGTCTCCAGGGGTAGGTTTGGGTGTTGACTGTAAGTGACCATACACAATATACACTGTACCCTGTTTCCTTTCAACGACGGTAAATTGCAAAGTTCCCATCAAGATTTCCCAGTTATTTTGAACATTTTGTGGTGAAATATGGTGCTAAATATATAATCTTGGTCTTAATATGATGCAGAGACATAGTGGTTTAATAGGTGTTCCATTAAGTATCGATAAATTAGCTGTTAAGGGATTCAATTTACCGTCAGATGAAATGAAACAGAGTATAGACAACTCTTGACTTCCCCCAAGCCAGGTCTTCTCTCGACATATATCTTTTTCACCAAATTTCCCTCGCCATATCCTCTTCCAATATTTTCTAGAAGTATTCTTACACTTCGCTTTATCATTAAGCGTAAGATGGTCGTATGGTGTTCATCATATATATATTTGGTTATAATTGTTGTTAGTTTCCTCCCTAGACCTCCATCAAGCTTAAAAAAAAAAAAATAACCCAAGATCCTCTTTCAAGATAAATTTGTACATTTTTCGATAGAAAAATGTCAGGGCCGAACGCCGGTTCCTCATAAATTACAGGCTCGCTATCGCTCACCAGGAAAAATCGACACCTAAATGACACGAAAAGTCTAAATATTGACAACGAAATGGGGCGTAAAGTCTTAAAATCGCCAAACTAATGGGCCGAATGTCTTAAAATTTAATAATCAATGGGGCTAAACACGAGGGAGAAGGGGGACCAGAAACCCAACCCATCCCCCTTAATGCTTCCGTCAACTTTTCCCTTACCAACTGTGTATCACAAATCTTAAGGGGGAGGCAGTCGCTTTTTTCTGGACCCCCTTCTCCCTCGTGTTTAACATATTAGTTTTGAGATAATAAGACGTATTTTCCGCTAATTAGGCGGTTTTGGTACCTTTCGCCCCATTTCTTTGTCAATATAAAGACCTTTCGTGTCATTTAGGTGTTGATTTTTTCCAGGCGAGCGATAGCGAGCCTGTAATTTTAGAAGGAATCGGCCTTCGACCGGGACATTTTTCTACTGAAAAATTTACAAATTTATCTTGAAAGGGGGCCTAGGGGTTATTTTTATAAGCTTGATGGAGGTCTAGCGAGGAAACTCAAACACTTAATTGATATATATATATAAATATATAGACCAACAAACAATAACTACCCCTTTAACTGCTAAGGTGTTCAATTTATCGTCAGCTGAAAATAAATAGTATAGTTTCACATACTAAAGATGTAGAGATAATTTAACTGATCCTAATAACACTATTATTTAACTGATCCTAATAACACTATAATTTAACTGATCCTAATAACACTATAATTTAACTGATCCTAATAACACTATAATTTAACTGATCCTAATAACACTATTATTTAACTGATCCTAATAACACTATTATTTAACTGATCCTAATAACACTATTATTTAACTGATCTTAATAACACTATTATTTAACTGATCCTAATAACACTATTATTTAACTGATCCTAATAACACTATTATTTAACTGATCCTAATAACACTATTATTTAACTGATCCTAATAACACTATTATTTAACTGATCCTAATAACACTATAATTTAACTGATCCTAATAACACTATTATTTAACTGATCCTAATTACACTATTATTTAACTGATCCTAATAACACTATTATTTAACTGATCCTAATAACACTATAATTTAACTGATCCTAATAACACTATTATTTAACTGATCCTAATAACACTATTATTTAACTGATCCTAATAACACTATTATTTAACTGATCCTAATTACACTATTATTTAACTGATCCTAATAACACTATTATTTAACTGATCCTAATAACACTATAATTTAACTGATCCTAATAACACTATTATTTAACTGATCCTAATAACACTATTATTTAACTGATCCTAATAACACTATAATTTAACTGATCCTAATAACACTATTATTTAACTGATCCTAATAACACTATAATTTAACTGATCCTAATAACACTATTATTTAACTGATCCTAATAACACTATTATTTAACTGATCCTAATAACACTATAATTTAACTGATCCTAATAACACTATTATTTAACTGATCCTAATAACACTATTATTTAACTGATCCTAATAACACTATTATTTCTCATCTAAATTATTTCCTCTCACCATCCAGTAGAAATTCTCACCTTGCTTCTACAGTATCACCCTCCTTTTAAGGGGAGATGGGCTGTTTTTCTGGACCACTTTCTCCCTCGTGTTTAGCCCTATTAGTTTTCAGATTTTAAGATGTTTGCCCCATTAGTTTTTCGATATTAAGACCTTTCGCCCCATTTTTTGTTGTCAATATTAAGACCTTTCGTGCTATTTAGGTGTTGATATTTTTCCTGGCGGACGATAGTGAGCCTGTAATTTTGTTAGAACCGGCCTTCGGCCAGGACATTTTTCTATCGAAAAATTTACAAATTAATCTAAACGGGGAATCTAATGGATATTTGTTTATGTTTGATGGAGGTCTAGGGAGGAAACTAGAAATATAATGAATACATGAACAAAATCGACCAAAACGTGAACAATCCCCCCTCAACCTATTCTTCGTACCTTTATCCTCTCACTTAATGATTAAAACAAGATGTTGAGCTTTAAATAAGCACAGTAATTTGATCTTAATTGTGGCACAAATCATTTTCTGAAAATAGTTCGCCTCTGTATAATAATGTGCCTTCAAAAATGGTCCAGATATTCCTGCCTCCGACTGTATCGTGGGCAAGAATGAACAACACACCAAGAATGAACAACACACAAATAATGAACAAAACACCAAGAATGAACAACACACCAAGAATGAACAACACACCAAGAATGAACAACACACCAAGAATGAACAACACACCAAGAATGAACAACACACCAAGAATGAACAAAACACCAAGAATGAACAACACACCAAGAATGAACAAAACACCAAGAATGAACAACACACCAAGAATGAACAACACACCAAGAATGAACAACACACAAATAATGAACAACACACCAAGAATGAACAACACACCAAGAATGAACAACACACAAATAATGAACAAAACACCAAGAATGAACAACACACCAAGAATGAAAAACACACAAATAATGAACAAAACACCAAAAATGAACAACACACCAAGAATGAACAACACACCAAGAATGATAAACACACCAAGAATGATAAACACACCAAGAATGAACAACACACCAAGAATGAACAACACACCAAGAATGATAAACACACCAAGAATGAACAACACACCAAGAATGAACAACACACCAAGAATGAACAACACACCAAGAATGAACAACACACCAAGAATGCACAACACACCAAGAATGAACAACACACCAAGAATGAACAAAACACCAAGAATGAACAACACACCAAGAATGAACAACACACCAAGAATGAACAACACACCAAGAATGAACAACACACCAAGAATGAACAACACACCAAGAATGAACAAAACACCAAGAATGAACAACACACCAAGAATGAACAACACACCAAGAATGAACAACACACAAATAATGAACAAAACACCAAGAATGAACAACACACCAAGAATGAACAACACACAAATAATGAACAAAACACCAAGAATGAACAACACACCAAGAATGAAAAACACACAAATAATGAACAAAACACCAAGAATGAACAACACACCAAGAATGAACAACACACCAAGAATGATAAACACACCAAGAATGATAAACACACCAAGAATGAACAACACACCAAGAATGAACAACACACCAAGAATGATAAACACACCAAGAATGAACAACACACCAAGAATGAACAACACACCAAGAATGAACAACACACCAAGAATGAACAACACACCAAGAATGAACAACACACCAGGAACGAACAACACCAAGAATGAACAACATACCAAAACTGAACAACCCTCCAAGAATTAACAACACACCAAAAATGAACAACACACGAAGAATGAACAACATACCAAGAATGAACAACACACCAAGAATGAACAACATACCAAGAATGAACAACACACCAAGAATGAACAACATACCAAGAATGAACAACACACCAAGAATGAACAACACACCAAGAATGAACAACACACCAAGAATGAACACAGTAAGATATCCGGACGTTCAAAGACTTGCCAAGAGCATAATAATTTTTCTCATGTATATATGTACACTCGCTCCAAGAAGTATCTGCACCCCTATGCTGATCATCTGGTGTGTACAGCTCGGTAGGGTTGGCACCTCTGCCTGCAACTATATCCATGTGTCAGAGACAATCTGACACATGGATATAGTTGCAGTCAGAGGTGCCAACCCTATCAAGCTGTACACACCAGATGACCAACGTAGGGGTGCAGATACTTCTTGGACCGAGTATACAGCTACTAACAAAAGTTTGTGAGGTCTTGCAATTTTGTTCATGCAAATATATCCATGTTCTGACATACGGAGCCCTGTATGTTAATTTAAGAGTTAGAATTAGAGTTGAAGGAGCCCACTACCCAAACGGTGAAGCAGACTAGCGAACGAGCGAGTGGGCAAACCATCTCGCCCCATACCAGCATGCTAGCCTTCACACCTCGATGACCGATGCTATGACGTATGATCGACGCCAGGAGCTGTGAGTGGACCACGCACCTGTTATGCGACTCGAGGAGCAATGATTGGAGCAGGCACGACCCGCCGCCTCCTGATTCGTTCCTACACCATCATTGTTTGGTATATAAGACCCGAGTTGTGGGCATTCAAATCAGTCTCATTTGGAGTTGGGGAAGGTGAACTTGCAGCTGGAGGAAGACGGGGTGAAGTATTATAATGGGATTGTGACTGTCAGTCAGATTATATAAATGTGTGTTAAGTGTGTTCGGTGTAAACACTTATGTTATGTTGGTTAGTGAGATATGTGATTGGGAATTAATGTGAACACTACTATTATGTGTTTAACTATTTGATTGGGAATTAACGTTAACGCTACTATTATGTGTTTAACTATTTAATTGCGAATTAACGTGAACGCTACTATTTATGTACTTAACTATTTAATTGGGAATTAACGTGAACGCTATTATTATGTGTTTAACTATTTAATTGGGAATTAACGTGAACGCTACTATTATGTGTTTAACTATTTGATTGGGAATTAACGTTAACGCTATTATTATGTACTTAACTATTTTAGTTGACTAACTTGTGGACTAAGCAACTCTTTAAGTAATTGGGTTATGATGAAAGTAATACTATTGTTTTATATTAATACTTACGAGTTCTTTCATTTTCTTTGAATTAAGCTTACAGTGCTTAATGGTGCTTAGTACGGTGATGCTATTGTCTCGTATTAGTAATATCGCCTTAGACTAACATGGCTGTGTTAATATTACTTCTAGTGATTTCCTAAGCTGAAGAAAATTCTTTTGCTTCAAAATATTATATTTTGCTTTTCATATTATTTGAGTGAGACCTGAATCGAATCTATGAAACGATCCTGTAACTTTATTTACTCATAATCAAACCTCAATGTTACGTGGTTAAGAAATACATTTAACTAATTATTAAATATATCTAACTTTTTATGTGACTTTGATATTACTCCTGATGATAATAATAATATAATACTATTAACGTAAGACAAGAACCAAGAATAATTACATTAAATATAAATAAAAGGACATAGAAGAAAACTATCTATTCATTTCAAAAAGGGTAAGAGACAAATATTCTTACTTTAATATTTATCTTTCAAGACTTTTTATAAAATTAATAGTCCTTCTTTAGCTATAACTTATTCGGTTCATAACCATAGCCTACTAAGCTTCGGTTAAATAATAATTCTTTATAAACTACATGACTTTAATTAGTTTCAGTATTTTTATAATTAAAGAGTATCAGTCAATAAAGGATACTAAGTCCTAAGATCCAAAAGGAAAGGAAGCAACAACAGGAAATTATTTTATTAGATTTTACTTTTGTTTTGCCTTCAGCTGACTGATACCTTAATATATATCTCTGTGCTATCTAGATTCATCAAGTTAACCACTTGAGGATCAAGATACGTAACAGAAGAGTGGCGACCTTGCCAGGATTTGATTTTTTCTTCTGTTACGTATCTTGATCCTCAAGTGGTTAACTTGATGAATCTAGATAGCACAGAGATATATATTAAGGTATCAGTCAGCTGAAGGCAAAACAAAAGTAAAATCTAATAAAATAATTTCCTGTTGTTGCTTCCTTTCCTTTTGGATCTTAGGACTTAGTATCCTTTATTGACTGATACTCTTTAATTATAAAAATACTGAAACTAATTAAAGTCATGTAGTTTTTATAAAGAATTATTATTTAACCGAAGCTTAGTAGGCTATGGTTATGAACCGAATAAGTTATAGCTAAAGAAGGACTATTAATTTTATAAAAAGTCTTGAAAGATAAATATTAAAGTAAGAATATTTGTCTCTTACCCTTTTTGAAATGAATAGATAGTTTTCTTCTATGTCCTTTTATTTATATTTAATGTAATTATTCTTGGTTCTTGTCTTACGTTAATAGTATTATATTATTATTATCATCAGGAGTAATATCAAAGTCACATAAAAAGTTAGATATATATTTAATAATTAGTTAAATGTATTTCTTAACCACGTAACATTGAGGTTTGATTATGAGTAAATAAAGTTACAGGATCGTTTCATAGATTCGATTCAGGTCTCACTCAAATAATATGAAAAGCAAAATAATATTTTGAAGCAAAAGAATTTTCTTCAGCTTAGGAAATCACTAGAAGTAATATTAACACAGCCATGTTAGTCTAAGGCGATATTACTAATACGAGACAATAGCATCACCGTACTAAGCACCATTAAGCACTGTAAGCTTAATTCAAAGAAAATGAAAGAACTCGTAAGTATTAATATAAAACAATAGTATTACTTTCATCATAACCCAATTACTTAAAGAGTTGCTTTAGTCCACAAGTTAGTTAACTAAAATAGTTAAGTACATAATAATAGCGTTAACGTTAATTCCCAATCAAATAGTTAAACACATAATAGTAGCGTTCACGTTAATTCCCAATTAAATAGTTAAACACATAATAATAGCGTTCACGTTAATTCCCAATTAAATAGTTAAGTACATAAATAGTAGCGTTCACGTTAATTCGCAATTAAATAGTTAAACACATAATAGTAGCATTAACGTTAATTCCCAATCAAATAGTTAAACACATAATAGTAGTGTTCACGTTAATTCCCAATCACATATCTCACTAACCAACATAACATAAGTGTTTACACCGAACACACTTAACACACATTTATATAATCTGACTGACAGTCACAATCCCATTATAATACTTCACCCCGTCTTCCTCCAGCTGCAAGTTCACCTTCCCCAACTCCAAATGAGACTGATTTGAATGCCCACAACTCGGGTCTTATATACCAAATAATGATGGTGTAGGAACGAATCAGGAGGCGGCGGGTCGTGCCTGCTCCAATCATAGCTCCTCGAGTCGCATAACAGGTGCGTGGTCCACTCACAGCTCCTGGCGTCGATCATACGTCATAGCATCGGTCATCGAGGTGTGAAGGCTAGCATGCTGGTATGGGGCGAGATGGTTTGCCCACTCGCTCGTTCGCTAGTCTGCTTCACCGTTTGGGTAGTGGGCTCCTTCAACTCTAATTCTAACTCTTAAATTAACATACAGGGCTCCGTATGTCAGAATGTATATTGATGTTTGATCTTTTACTGTCCTAATTATTCTTTTGGGGGCGGTAGGCTAGAAATCCTCCTCTCCTTCTAGACTTCACCTACTAGACGAGACAGAGAAGGGGAGAGGAAACGCAAAAGTGGTCCCAGACCCTAAGAATTGGGTCTTTAAATGTTGTTTCTGTTCGGGCTCTGTCTCGATTCGGCCACCCCCAGCTATGGGGTAGGTGCCTGACTATATAAATACATACACACATACATAGATTGATGTTCATATCAAATCAGCTATATATTGATAAATACTTATTATATATTTATTAATATATAGCTGATTTGATCTGAACATCAATTTAAATTTATATAATTGCAAAAAGCAAATTGCAAGGGCTCACGAACATTTGTGAGTAGCGGTCACATTAATATATGTGTGAATAATCCTGTTGATTTATCAAGGTGTTATATTCTACAACTAGGTGAGGACTAGTAGCGTTCACATTAATATATGTGTGAATAATCCTGTTGATTTATCAAGGTGTTATATTCTACAACTAGGTGAGGACTAGTAGCGTTCACATTAATATATGTGTGAATAATCCTGTTGATTTATCAAGGTGTTATATTCTACAACTAGGTGAGGACTAGTAGCGGTCACATTAATATATGTGTGAATAATCCTGTTGATTTATCAAGGTGTTATATTCTACAACTAGGTGAGGACTAGTAGCGGTCACATTAATATATGTGTGAATAATCCTGTTGATTTATCAAGGTGTTATATTCTACAACTAGGTGAGGACTAGTAGCGGTCACATTAATATATGTGTGAATAATCCTGTTGATTTATCAAGGTGTTATATTCTACAACTAGGTGACGGCGGGTGCCCAACCCCGAAAAGGGTTGAAATAGGGGAGCTATCCCCCCGCCAAAGGCGGCTTTCTAGGGCCTTTCCTAGCTGCTGCTGAGAGGATTGGGTTCTAGTCATGTGGTGATGGGCTGGTCTATTAGAGTGAGAACTGAGCAATCTCTGCCATACCCATAGCTTACTCTGACTGTTCCTTTTACTTATATATTTTCTAGATCTCAAGTGACGGCGTCTCTAACGTGGATTGACCTCCCAATCTACCAAGATTGGAAGCCAAAGCGTCACATTTTTCCCTTGCCCCTCAACTTTCTCTTCATAATTGCTGAGGGACACAGGGCCCTGGGTGGGGCTTTGGTTTCCCGGGCATTTCCGCACCCTCCTCAGCTCCCCGCCATGGAGTGGCTTCGGTCACCCAGGCTTTATTGTGGTCGGCGGGGAGGGTTTTTGTGGGGGCGCTCGGTTATGGCCTTGGCCTTGCTCAGGGCCTTGGGGCTGTTCGGCCAGGCAGCTTGGGGAACAACAACAACAACAACAACAACAACAACTAGGTGAGGACTAGTAGCGGTCACATTAATATATGTGTGAATAATCCTGTTGATTTATCAAGGTGTTATATTCTACAACTAGGTGAGGACTCTTAAGGTGGGGGGGGGGTGTCTGGCCACCCTGGGCCATTGTGTTTAGCACCATTAGTTTTCAGATTTAAAGACATTCGCACCATTAGTTTGGCAATTTGAAGACTTTTCACCTCATTTCTTTATCAATATTAGGACTTTTCGTGACATGTAGGTGTCAATTCTTTCCTGGCGAGCCTGCAATATTAGGAGGCATCGGCCTTCGACCGGGACATTTTTGTACCGAAAAATTTGCAAATTTATCTTGAAGGAAGGTCTAGGAGGGTTTTCTATAAGCTTGATGGAGGTGTAGCGAGGAAACTAAAAAATATATATACATAAATAAATAGGCCACAAAATAAACCCTCTACCTTAAGGTGGTGTCACATGAACGACTTTTGCGGCAATTTTCGATGAGCAAGATTTTCTCGTACTATTTTGAGCCTTTTTCGCATTGGTATCGGATACTAGATCAAAAATAGAGTATGTCAGTGAGTTTAATTCTTATGGAACTCATATGAAGCTGCCAGACTACAAGTGCCATTAATAATTTACAGATAAATCGCTCGTGTGAAACCGGGTCCAGAATAAGCAGCTACCTTCCCCTTAACCCTTTCAAGCTCTGACACGTTTTAGCAGTTTATTTTTGCTATCATTAAACGGTTTTAGGCTATGCAGCTTAGGAAGTATCTGTGGGTATTAAATGGGTAAATACTATCTCAATCAACCCTTTGACTTCCATATACCGTTAATAATCTTAATAAAATCGTCTAATAGTAGCCAGAAACAGAAAAGAAACGCGTATTGGAGCTTGAAAGGGTTAACGACACGTCCCATACTTGTAATTCTGAGATGAGTACGTGTTGACTGTGGAGTGTGTCTGAGAGAGACATATACTCATATACTATAGGTAGCGCCAACGAATTTGACAGTAATTATGACCACTTAACTTCTCATAACTCAAAATAAATTAAAGCAATGGAGCTGACATATCTATCATTTGGGAAGAGCCCACCAAGAAATGTGTGTGGGTATTTACAGCCAGTTGCTCTAGGTCCTTTTGAGTTATGAGAAGTTAAGTTGAGAGGTCAAGATTATTGACAAGTTTGTTGGCGCTACCTATAGTACATGTTGACTGTGGAGTGTGTCTGAGAGAGTAATACACTCATATACTAGTACATGTTGACTGTGGAGTGTGTCTGAGAGAGTAATACACTCATATACTAGTACATGTTGACTGTGGAGTGTGTCTGAGAGAGTCATACACTCATATACTAGTACATGTTCACTGTGGAGTGTGTCTGAGAGAGTCATACACTCATATACTAGTACATGTTGACTGTGGAGTGTGTCTGAGAGAATCATACACTCATATACTAGTACATGTTGACTGTGGAGTGTGTCTGAGAGAGTCATACACTCATATACTAGTACATGTTGAATGTAGAGTGTGTCTGAGAGAGTCACTCACTCATATACTAGTACATGTTGACTGTGGAGTGTGTCTGAGAGAGTCATACACTCATATACTAGTACATGTTGACTGTGGAGTGTGTCTGAGAGAGTAATACACTCATATACTAGTACATGTTGACTGTGGAGTGTGTCTGAGAGAGTCATACACTCATATACTAGTACATGTTCACTGTGGAGTGTGTCTGAGAGAGTCATACACTCATATACTAGTACATGTTGACTGTGGAGTGTGTCTGAGAGAATCATACACTCATATACTAGTACATGTTGACTGTGGAGTGTGTCTGAGAGAGTCATACACTCATATACTAGTACATGTTGAATGTAGAGTGTGTCTGAGAGAGTCACTCACTCATATACTAGTACATGTTGACTGTGGAGTGTGTCTGAGAGAGTCATACACTCATATACTAGTACATGTTGACTGTGGAGTGTGTCTGAGATAGTAATACACTCATATACTAGTACATGTTGACTGTGGAGTGTGTCTGAGAGAGTCATACACTCATATACTAGTACATGTTCACTGTGGAGTGTGTCTGAGAGAGTCATACACTCATATACTAGTACATGTTGACTGTGGAGTGTGTCTGAGAGAATCATACACTCATATACTAGTACATGTTGACTGGGGAGTGTGTCTGAGAGAGTCATACACTCATATACTAGTACATGTTGAATGTAGAGTGTGTCTGAGAGAGTCACTCACTCATATACTAGTACATGTTGACTGTGGAGTGTGTCTGAGAGAGTCATACACTCATATACTAGTACATGTTGAATGTAGAGTGTGTCTGAGAGAGTCATACACTCATATACTAGTACATGTTGACTGTCTAGTGTGTCTGAGAGAGTCATACACTCATATACTAGTACATGTTGACTGTGGAGTGTGTCTGAGAGAGTCATATACTCATATACTAGTACATGTTGACTGTGGAGTGTGTCAGAGAGAGTCATACACTCATATACTAGTACATGTTGACTGTGGAGTGTGTCAGAGAGAGTCATACACTCATATACTAGTACATGTTGACTGTGGAGTGTGTCTGAGAGTGTCATGCACTCATATACTAGTACATGTTGACTGTGGAGTGTGTCTGAGAGAGTCTTACACTCATATACTAGTACATGTTGACTGTGGAGTGTGTCTGAGAGAGTCATAAACTCATATACTAGTACATGTTGACTGTGGAGTGTGTTAGAGAGAGTCATACACTCATATACTAGTACATGTTGACTGTGGAGTGTGTCAGAGAGAGTCATACACTCATATACTAAAACATGTTGACCGTGGAGTGTGTCTGAGAGAGTCATACACTCATATACTAGTACATGTTGTGTGACTCTTCTGCAGAGTAACCACGTGCGGGCATGCGCGCGCATCGGCTGCCCAGCCGTTTAGAAACTGGCTGGTGGCAGCCGGCCGCAGGCTTTTCCTTAGTATATATCCTACGACAACGTAACTAATGTCTGGGATATTCTTATGTTGTTTCACAGCTTGTAGGTGCCCTTATTCTTAACCAACGCATCTTAGTATATTTTATTCTCGATAGCTGATTGTTTCATTATAATATATAAGATGTAAGTCTAGTTAGGACGGGAGGAGACGAGCGGGAGAGAGAGACCGACTTGGGACGTTGCTTCGCTTGCCAGCTTGGGACGAGCCTGAAGCGTTGCCATATACATTTGATTGCAACGTTAGGCTTAGTTTCGACTCACGCACGTGGTAGACGATTTTGACCCGGCAACTGTGTTGAGTGTTGCCAAGCCTGGGATGTATTCTGCATGCCTAGGACGGGGTCCAGACAGATTCAAGACTCAGAGCTCACCTCATTGTCGTACCCTTCGGACCCCCTTGATATCTATCCCTCTCAACCCCACTTAGAAACTTTCTCTCTTACTTTGTATACCTTCCTTCCACTACTTCACCAATCTATTTAATTATCCCATCCCCTTGATAGACCCTATATCTATTATTGTATTAACGACGAGCACTCAGGTAACTAGATAGCATTTTGGGCCTTATGCAGAGATTTAATTGTTAATGAGACCTAGGAAGCTTTTTTGTTGTCTCATATTTGGTGGTTTCATGCTTGCTAGTGTGTTCTTGTGTCAGGTTAGCAGGGGCTAGACCGGAGGGGAGGCTTTTTGCGATCCTTTAAGTAAAGTCTGCTGGTGCGAGTCCTGTGGACCCGCACGACTTTACTAGGATACCCGTGGGAGTCTGGGGGCATTTTTTTGTCTGTGTCCCTGGGTGTCTATTGTTGTGTTGTGTGAGGGCCCTTGCCTAGTCCACTCAGCACTGCGCTAGCACGTCTTGCTTTTGTTTTAGGGTCGCCAGGAGAGAGTCAGATACTTGCGATCTGAGTCCCTCAAGCGAGCACCCTTTCAATTAGAGTCATTTGGCGCATAGACTTGGGAACGTCCCTGGGCGAGAGCAGGTGGCTCAACCCGGGTATCCGAAGCCTATATCCTTCCAGCTAGACCTCCGCCACCTGGCAGATTAACAGCTAGGGGTTTATTATTTCTGTATGCTTGTTATTGTGCCACAGTTTACCGTTTTTGTGAGCATTGTGAGTCAGGGTGTGGCTTAGAGACTCTGTCCGAGCAGGCTTGCCTGACTAAGAGTGAGAAGCACACCTGTATGTGGTTATGTTGCGAGTTGCTGCCTTTATTTAATTATACCTATGCCATTATACACTGTATGGCCTATCACTAGTATTTATTCCTGCTTATGAGTTAAGAGGTCTCTAAATCCGTAACGTACTTTCTTTGCTAAGCATCAGATCCTACAATAGCCGCATGCAGTTTAGAAACCCGCATCTTGTCTACCGGTCCGATGTTTTGAGGACTGTTTACTTTCACCTTCTTTCACGCAGGGGTGATTAGTTGTATTAATTAACGTAACGTTAAATGTACTTTCTTCTAGTTTGTTATTAAATTGTTTCTGCAATTTAATTCCGTTATCTATCTTTTCCTTGAAGCTTTAAGTCAACTTAATTGTGTGATCTTTTATATAGTCTGCTTGACTATCAGCAGTCTATAGTGCGTTCACCCTGTAATCGAGTCATAGGATGCCTCGTTGTCCAGGCAGGACTCTTGACGGTTTAGGGTGGTTTGTTGCCTGGGTTTATAGATAAGGGTTGGATCTAGCGTTTTCCGTTGTTGCTTGTTGCCGCATACCTAGTCCAATAGAAAGAGCCCAGTGTTTATATATCCCAGGACGTAACAAATGGCGACCTTGCATAGGATTTACTGAACAGAGGAATATAGTGGTAATTTGTTTTGAGATTCCTTATGATTAGAGGAATACAGTGGACATAGAGTTTTTTTTTTGGAGCAACCAATATAACACATTAACGACTTTAAATACCATTAGTATATACATACTTGCATAGAAGATAAGGCACATTCTATAACCGTGATAATTACTGCAGTACACAAACATGTCTAATACATCAGAACACAGTGATGGGTCAGGTCACGATACGGGCTCGGAGGGAGAAAGACCTGTGGAGTGGCTAGTCGATAGCGAGGAGGGTGCTAGAAGATTTTTAGAGGTGCCCCTTACCGCTGCCAGGGTGTTGAAGCTGAATAAGTATGGCTTAAAGTGTGTGGCAGGTCTTCAGGGTCACCAGGGTTTAAGTGGCATGAGGAAAGATCAGCTGAGGACTCTGATATTGGGTTTAGAAGGGAGAGACCTGGCTGGAGAGGTGACTGGGGGCCCCAGTCCCCAGCCCCCCCTCCACTCTAGCCCCATATCAAACGTGAGGGTGCCTGAATTTAGTACATACCCCCAAGTTGATGGTCAATGGCTGCGTGGAATTCAATCACAGGGACCCTCTCCATTAAATGCACCTTCCCCTCCTCAAGGGTTGACTCCAGATTTGTTGTTTCGGCTTGAGATGGCCAAGGTTGAGGCCGCCGAAAGACAGGCTAGAGCTCAGGTTGAGGCTGCCGAGAGACAGGCTAGTGTGCAGGCTGAGGCTGCAGAGAGAACAGCGATACGAGAGGCTGAACGGCAGGCAGAGTCTACTAGGTATCGGGCTGACAGGGAGCTGGAGAGATCTCGAGTGGAGGTAACAGGGCGAAATATTGGGGGAGGTAACAGACATCGGGACCAATCATTGTCGCACCTGCTTAAACTAGTTCCTGTGTTCGATGAATTAGGTGTGGCTGAGTTTTTTATGCGATTTGAGAAGAAGAGTCAGGAACACCAGTGGCCTCAGGAAAAGTGGGCAGCATTAGTTTCATCAAGACTCCTAGGAAAGGGGCTAAAAGCGTATGATGCACTACCTTTAGAGTCCTGTGTAGTTTATGATGAGCTAAAGAAGGCTGTGCTACGGGCCTATGAGTTACAACCAGAAACTTACCGGTTGAAGTTTCGGGGTGTTACTAAGGGCAAGGATAGTACCTTCCTAGAACACGCCCGGGACTTGTCTGATGCACTACGACATTGGCTGCGTTCTGAGAGGGCAGCTACTTTTGAAGAGTTGAGTGAGCTGGTTCTCTTGGAGCAGTTCTTTAAGTGCACAGGCGGGGACTTAACATTAAATATAAAGGAAAAAAATCCTAGAACTCTCCAGGAGGCAGCAGAAATGGCTGACCTCTGACTGTCATTAATTCGAGGGTGCGAAGCAGCAGCTAGGAGTGAGTTGGGTGCAAAGGATCGAACCCCTCCCCCTCCCAAGAATTTTGATACACATAAATACACAAAACCATGTAGCACTGACAATAAAACTGAACATAAACCAAATACCGTCCCGTATAAGAAGTCTAATGGTACCTCCCACTCCCAAGGGAAACCAAAGAGTAAAGAGTGCTTTGCATGTCACAAGGAGGGTCACTTTGCAAATGCTTGTCCGAACAAGCCACCAAACAAGGTTGTGTCATTGGCCCGCAGCATAGGGGTGTCGCCTATATCTTCTGAGTTTGCCAAGGGTAGTTCGTCAGAGGTTGGGACACAACCTGTGTTCAAGAGTCCGGAAGGCTCGAACCCTGTCCGCGATGTCTTTGGGGGTCATAGAGGGCATGGTTTTGTGAGGTGGGCTGGCGAAAGGCGAGGAGTTAAGCTATTGCGTGAGACGGGGGCTTCTCAGACCTTGTTAAAGAACTTTACTGGTAGGCCGAATAACGCTGCTCGGGTGGTGGTAGTTCAGGGGATCAATGCTACGAAGTCCTACCCGCTGGTGCGGATGGAGCTGGAGGTGGGTGGTGTGGCGAAGGAGCTGGATGTAGGAATTGTGGAGAACTTGCCTGTTGGGGGCGTCGACCTCCTCCTCGGCAACGACTTTGCGGTGCCTGCTTCTAAGGTTTCACCCTTGGTCGTTGCCGAGTAGGCGGCCGACGTTAGTAGGGAGGAACAGGAGTGGGTTGAGAAGTGTAGCGTACAAACCATGGCGTGTGTTGTGACGCGTTCTCAGACATCCGGAGCCTTGCAGCCACCACCTCAGTCTATCAAACCGCAGAGGAAAGGTCACAGCCCGTAGCCTAGTAGGTAGAGCTCTCGTCTCACACACGAGGGGTCGGGGGTTCAATCCCCGGCCGGGCGGAGACAAATTGGGCTTGTCTCCTTTCATGTGTTAGCCTCAGTTCACCTAGCTGTAAATAGGTACCTGGAATAAGTGGACGACGTTGTGACGTCCCATCTGGGGTTGGCAAAAATGGTACAAGGCGAGATGGGTATCATATGGTTCACCTAAGCTGATGGCTACCTAAGCCTTCGGGCGAGACGGTAACGTCTATAGTGAGAATGGTACCATACAGATCCACCCTAAGCCTTCGTTTCCGATGTCGCCAATTGGCTAAAAATACAGACTACACACACATCCACAGCCATTTCAACGATACATATAACACCTACACATATAGGAGGCGGGAAATAACGAGCATGCTCACTCCCGCAATACAACTAGAGTAAGAACTAGAGTAAGTACAAGAAAACGGGAAGTGTTGGTCAATTGGAGAGTTTTGAGCCGGCAGTGTTTCTTGGTGATTCATTATTGGCACCTATGTTAGAGTCTGGAGAGGCCCCGGAGCCTGTCACCGCTAGTGCAGGTGCAGGGCAGGAAGAGACTCTGCGACAGCATCGTTAGGCGCAGCTTGAGGAAAGGATGGCTCAGCGGGACATTGGAGGTGGAAATAAATTATTTAAGATGAACTTGGATAATCTCGCACCTGCTGATATATGTTCCTTGCAGCTGGAAGATCCTGAAGTCAGGGCGTGTGGTAATGGTGCTGTCGAACTGGAGAGCGATGGGGATGCGCAGCCTGGTGATTTTTTCTTGTCCGAGGGGATCTTGTATCGGAGACATCAGGATCCCAATAAAAAGTGGGATGGCGGGTCAGGATTAGTGGACCAGTTAGTAGTACCGAGGGTGTGCCGTGAGAGCTTATCGAGATTAGCTCATGATGTGCCTTTGGCAGGGCACCTGGGGGCAAGTAAGACGGAGGCAGCTCTGTGCAAGCTTTTCTGGTGGGCTGGGTTAAAGGCGAGTGTCGTGTCATGGGTGTCACAGTGTCACACTTGTCAAGTTGTTGGGAACAATCAGGTCATCCCGAGAGCCCCGTTACAACCCATCCCTGTCATTGGGCCGCCCTTCAGCAGAGTAGTTATCGATATGGTTGGCCCATTGCCCCCCACTAGTGCCGGCAATACATTTTTACTAACTGTAATGGATGTAGCAACACGGTATCCAGATGCTTATCCCATGCGCAACGGGATGGCTAAGACTGTTGTCAAAAACCTACTTGTCTATTTCTCTCGTTATGGCTACCCTCAGGAGATCCAGTCTGATCAGGGATCCAATTTTACTTCTGCTCTGTTTAAGCAGACCATGCAGCAACATGGGATAGTGTCTGTGGTGTCAGCTGCCTACCATCCCGAGAGTCAGGGAGTTTTGGAAAGGTGGCACTCGACTCTCAAGTGTATGTTGTGGTGTTATTGCATGGAAAATGGGAAGGACTGGGATCTAGGTCTCCCATACGTTTTATTTGCTGCGAGAGAAGTACCTGGGGAGAGCTTGGGATTTAGCCCGAACGAGTTGGTTTTTGGACACAGGGTCAGGGGGCCCCTCCACATAGTCAAGGAGATCTGGGAGGGAGTCACAAAGCCATGTTCGCTTCTAAAGTATGTAGTTGAAAGCCGTGAGAGAATGCTCAAGAGCTTGGAGGTAGCAGGTCGGAACCTTAAGAGTTCACAAGCTCAGATGAAGGACAGATACGACCAGAAGGTGAAGCTGAGGGAGTTTGAAGTAGATCAGGAGGTACTGATACTACTGCCTCTGGTGGGACACCCCTTGTCTGCCAAGTATTCTGGTCCGTATCGGGTTGTAAGGAAGGTTTCTGATCTCGACTATTTAGTAGCTACTCCTGATCGTAAGAAAAAGAACCAACTTTGCCATGTAAATCTGATGAAAGAGTATGTGAGGCGCCCCTCCGAGCCTCTCACTGTCCCGGTGTTGATCTGCAGCGATCGTGGTGGAGAAGGAGGAAGGGACAGTCAAGCTGCGGGGGAGGATAATTGGGATTGTCATGTTTCCGCGGATCAGTGGGCGGGGAATTCTAGACAAGTGGCTCACAAGTTGATATTGCACCTGCCTGAGCAACAGCGTGTAGCTGTGCAGCACTTGTTTGATTCAAACCCAGCTGTTTTCGCGGAGCATCCTGGCCTCACTACTCAAGCGGTGCATGATGTCGATGTTGGGGACCACCCGCCCTTTAAATCAGTGCCATACCGTGTTCCCCCTATTAAATTACCAGCACTTAGGGAAGAGCTGGATTATATGCTGAAATGTGGGCTGATTTCTGAGGGTGCAGTAAGGTGGACTTCCCCAGTCACACTGCAGCCCAAACCAGATGGCAAGGTGCGGTTTTGTATAGATTTCCGCAGGTTGAATGGTTTAACCCCCCCAAATGCCTACCATCTCCCTCGTGTGGACGACAGTGTGGATAAGATAGGAAAAGCCAAGTTCCTCACTAAGATAGACCTTGTTAAGGGATATTGGCAAGTGCCCTTGTCTGAGCGAGCGCGAGAGGTGTGTGGGTTTGTGGTGGACGGTGCCACATATCGTTGCCATGTTATGCCATACGGGCTGAAAAATGCCCCTTCAACGTTTCAGAAATTAATGAACGACATTGTAGCCGACATTCCCAACTGTACGGTGTACCTAGATGATGTCATAATAAACGACGATGATTTTAACAGTCACTGTGCTCACATCGGAAAGCTTTTTAATATACTGAATGAAGCAGGTTTGGTGGTAAACCTGGGTAAGTGCGATTTTGTCAAAGCCACAGTTTTGTACCTGGGGTTCGAGGTGGGGATGGGTCAGGTGTGCCCTCCACAGACAAAGATCAAAGCCATCGATCAGTTTCCCCAGCCTACGACTAAGAAACAAATCATGCGGTTTCTAGGTATGATAGGCTATTATCGTCGCTTCATCAAAGGCTATTCGACTGTACTTGCACCTTTAACTGACTTATTATCTAAGGACAAGAAGTTCCGGTGGTCTCCTGAGTGTGCAGAGGCGTTTTCCTTGGTGAAACACCTGTTATGTACCCACCCCATACTCAGGGCCCCGGACTTCAGCAGACCTTTTCAGCTGGCGACTGATGCCAGTGGCGTAGGAGCTGGGGCTGTCTTGTTACAGACAGATGATGAAGGTATTGAACATCCAGTGAGTTTTTACAGTAAAAAATTCAATAGTGCAAAAAGGAATTACTCTGTAATTGAAAAAGAACTCCTGGCGATAGTGCTGGCGCTCAGGCACTTCGATGAATATGTTCCTGCTTTCGGACCAGTCGTAGTGGTTTATACCGATCATCACCCTCTGAAATTCTTGAATCAGTTTCATAACCGGAATATGAGGCTGACCAGGTGGTCACTCATGCTTCAGGAGTATAATCTGGACATACGCCATATTGCCGGTTCTGATAACGTGATAGCGGATTGTCTATCAAGGGTGGATGATGTTGGTTAGACTGCCACAGGATTGAGTTAGTGTGGAGGAAAATAGGCTGTCACTGTAGTTCAGCCGAAAAAAACAAATTAAAAAAGCAAAAACCTTATAAAAACTCTTTTTTTTTTATAACGTGTAGAATTTTGTATAAGATGTTGTAGCAGTATCTAAGTTGAATGTTTTCGCTTATTGTCGCTGAGTTAGTTGAACTTGCTCGGTGGAGTGCAACAGTCTTTATTTTGTTTTTATATATAGTGCCTTGTGTCGCAACAGTGTGTGGTACTATGAGAAGCTTTCTGTTAGATATGAAGAACTTAGTCAAGGGTCTTATATCTTGGGGGAGGTGTGACGCTTCTGCATAGTAACCACGTGCGGGCATGCGCGCGCGTCGGCTGCCCAGCCGTTTGGAAACCAGCTGGTGGTAGCCGGCCGGCAGGCTTTTCCTTAGTATATATCCTACGACAACGTAACTAATGTCTGGGATATTCTTATGTTGTTTCACAGCTTGTAGCTGCCCTTATTCTTAACCAACGTATCTTAGTATATTTTATTCTCGATAGTTGATTGTTTCATTATAATATATAAGATGTAAGTCTAGTGAGGGCGAGAGGAGACGAGCGGGAGAGAGAGACCGGCTTGGGACGTTGCTTCGCTTGCCAGCTTGGGACGAGCCTGAAGCGTTGCCATATGCATTTGATTGCAACGTTAGGCTTAGTTTCGACTCACGCATGGGGTAGACGACTTTGACCCGGCAACTGTGTTGAGTGTTGCCAAGCCTGGGATGTATTCTGCATGCCTAGGGCGGGGTCCAGACAGATTCAAGACTCAGAGCTCACCTCACTGTCGTACCCTTCGGATCCCCTTGATATCTATCCCTCTCAACCCCACTTAGAAACTTTCTCTCTTACTTTGTATACCTTCCTTCCACTACTTCACCAATCTATTTAATTATCCCATCCCCTTGATAGACCTTATATCTATTATTGTATTAACGACGAGCTCTCAGATAACTAGATAGGATTTTGGGCCTTATGCGGAGATATAATTGTTAATGAGACCTAGGAAGCTTTTTTGTTGTCTCATATTTGGTGGTTTCATGCTTGCTAGTATGTTCTTGTGTCAGGTTAGCAGGGGCTAGACCGGAGGGGAGGCTTTTTGCGATCCTTTAAGTAAAGTCTGCTGGTGCGAGTCCTGTGGACCCGCACGACTTTACTAGGATACCCGTGGGAGTCTGGGGGCATTTTCTTGTCTGTGTCCCTGGGTGTCTAGTGTTGTGTTGTGTGAGGGCCCTTGCCTAGTCCACTCAGCACTGCGCTAGCACGTCTTGCTTTTGTTTTATGGTCGCCAGGAGAGAGTCAGATACTTGCGATCTGAGTCTCTCAAGAGAGCACCCTTTCAATTAGAGTAATTTGGCGCACAGACTTGGGAACATCCCTAGGCGAGAGCAGGTGGCTCAGCCCGGGTATCCGAAGCCTATATCCTTCCAGCTAGACCTCCGCCACCTGGTAGATTAACAGCTAGGTGTTAATTATTTCTGTATGCTTGTTATTGTGCCACAGTTCACCGTTTTTGTGAGCATTGTGAGTCAGGGTGTGGCTTAGAGACTCTGTCCGAGCAGGCTTGCCTGACTAAGAGTGAGAAGCACACCTGTATGTGGTTATGTTGCGAGTTGCTGCCTTTATTTAATTATACCTATGCCATTATACACTGTCTGGCCTATCACTAGTATTTATTCCTGCTTATGAGTTAAGAGTTCTCTAAATCCGTAACGTACTTTCTTTGCTAAGCATCAGATCCTACAGTAGCCGCATGCAGTTTAGAAACCCGCATATTGTCTACCGGAACGATGTTTTGAGGACTGTTTGCTTTCACCTTCTTTCACGCAGGGGTGATTAGTTGTATTAATTAACATAACGTTAAATGTACTTTCTTCTAGTTTGTTATTAAATTGTTTCTGCAATTTAATTCCGTTATCTATCTTTTCTTTGAAGCTTTAAGTCAACTTAATTGTGTGACTTTATATAGCCTGCTTGACTATCAGCAGTCTATAGTGCGTGCACCCTGTAACCGAGTCATAGGATACCTCGTTGTCCAGGCAGGACTCTTGACGGTTTAGGGTAGTTTGTTGCCTGGGTTTATAGATAAGGGTTGGATCTAGCGTTTTCCGTTGTTGCTTGTTGCCGCATACCTAGTCCAATAGAAAGAGCCCAGTGTTTATATATCCCAGAACGTAACAGTTGACTATGGAGTGTGTCTGAGAGAGGCATACACTCATACACTAGTACATGTTGACTGTGGAGTGTGTCTGAGAGAGTCATACACTCATACTAGTACATGTTGACTGTGGAGTGTGTCAGAAAGAGTCATACACTCATATACTAGTACATGTTGACTGTGGAGTGTGTCAGAGAGAGTCATACACTCATATACTAGTACATGATGACTGTAGAGTGTGTCTGAGTGAGTCATACAGTCATATACTAGTACATGTTGACTGTGGAGTGTCTGAGAGAGTCATACACTCATATACTAGTACAATCATGTTGACTGTGGAGTGTGTCTGAGAGAGTCATACACTCATATACTAGAACATGTTGAATGTAGAGTGTGTCTGAGAGAGTCATACACTCATATACTAGTGCATGTTGACTGTAGAGTGTGTCTGAGAGAGTCATACACTCATAGTTCTAGAACATGTTGACTGTGGAGTGTGTCTGAGAGAATCATACAATTCATATACTAGTACATGTTGACTGTGGAGTGTGTCTGAGAGAGTCATACACTCATATACTAGAACATGTTGAATGTAGAGTGTGTCTGAGAGAGTCATACACTCATATACTAGAACATGTTGAATGTAGAGTGTGTCTGAGAGAGTCATACACTCATATACTAGTACATGTTGACTGTGGAGTGTGTCTGAGAGAGTCATACACTCATATACTAGTACATGTTGACTGTGGAGTGTGTCTGAGAGAGTCATACACTCATATACTAGTACATGTTGACTGTGGAGTGTGTCTGAGAGAGTCATACACTCATATACTAGTACATGTTGACTGTGGAGTATGTCTGAGAGAGTCATACACTCATATACTAGTACATGTTGACTGTAGAGTGTGTCTGAGAGAGTCATACACTCATATACTAGTACATGTTGACTGTGGAGTGTGTCTGAGAGTCATACACTCATATACTCGGTGTATATATACCCGGCTCGGTGTAGAGAGCCGATTTTACAACATAGCCACCAGCACAAATCGTTGTCTAGCAAACCTCTGCAGGAAGGAGAACGTGGGATTCGTCGACACCTGGGACAATTTCTACTACGATGACTATTTGTTTTCGGACGATGGAGTTCATCTGAACCAGGTGGGAGCAGCGCGTTTTGGGCGTCTTCTCAACGATGCGGTGAAGGATTTTCGGAGAAGAAATCGACTCAGCACAGGACAACCAGGAAGGAGGACCGAAGACAGCGAGGACGGCAATCTACAAAGGAATTAAATACTAATCCGTTAAGAACCGCGAATTTGGATAAAGCTCCACCAACACGACCCAAATTCAAAACCGTCAGGGATAACGACCGAGGATCGAGGACAGCTAGGAATGTAAATGTAGATCCGACCAGAACCAAAAATTCGATGAAAGAACGATCTGCGAGTTCTAAAACCGCAACTTTAAAGGTTTTCTATGCAAACGCTCGTAGCATACGCAATAAATTTTCAGATTTAGAGGAACTAGTGTTTACAGAAAATTATGATGTGATTGGCATAACAGAATCTTGGCTCAATACACAAGATAGAGACTTTTTAGCAGAGTATTCACTTCCCGGTTATGTAATGTTTGAGAACAGCCGAATAAATAAAAATGGAGGTGGCGTTTTATTTTATATCAAAGAAAGTCTTAACCCGACCCTCGTGTCAAAACCTCAAATTGTGAATGTCGACACATCTTTTGTGCTAATAAAGAATAATAAAGGTACAAAAATAATACTTGCGTTAATATACAGACCTCCAGCTCAATCAGTGCAAACTGACCGAGAAATTTACGAACAAATTGCAGATGTAAGTAACTCACAAGATACCGTAATTTTTGGCGACTTTAATTTACCTGTGACCAAGTGGGGCGATACTCTTACTTCACACTCCGGACATGACTTGTATACGAACTTGCAAGAGAGTTCGCTTTATCAATTTGTTCGAATGCCGACCCGTGGTAATAACGTTCTTGACATTGTACTTGCAACAAAAGAAGAATTAATAGAGAATTTGAATGTTGGTGATGAATTCAGTAACAGCGACCATCGTACGATAACTTTCACTTTAAAGTTTACTAGTAACGAACCAAATAGTAGCATCGAAAAAGTCCCTAATTTCAAGAAAGCAAACTTTCATAAACTTAGAGCTATGTTTAAATAAGGGTTAAAGAAACTGACTGGAGCTTTTTAATTAACAATAATGACATAAATACATCTTGGAAGTTATTCGAAACCACTTACCTAAAAGCAGTGCAAGACTGCATACCATCGAAAATACGGCGTCCAGGCCATAATAATAAGCCCAAATGGTGGAATAAAGATATTTCAACCTGTCTGCTTGCTAAAAAATTTGCTAATGATAGATTAAAATCCTCACAAAATGACGAAGAACGGGTGAAATTTGTAGAGCTACGACGCAAAGCCAAAACGTTAATTAAGCAAAGTAAAAAGACCTTAGAGTTACATATTGCGAATCAAAGTAAAACAAACCCGAAACAATTCTATAGTTATATCAGAAAGAAAAAAGTAGTTACTTCAACTGTTGGACCGTTAGTCGATGAAAAAGGAGAATACACCAAAGACGAAGTACAAATGAGTAGTGCCCTCAATACCTTCTTTGCATCAGTTTTTACAACAGAAGACCTCAGTGATATCCCTACACCATCGCCGATTCAGATTGATAATTCAGATGTTCTAAGCAATATCACCGTTACAGAGAGAGAAGTATTGAACTGTTTAGATAAACTCAAGGTAAATAAAACGCCAGGACCTGATACAATCTCGCCTAGAGTTCTAAAGGAAGCTAAGGATGAGCTCTCCAAACCACTGACATTACTATTCAATAAATCCTTGCAGTCTGGAACTATGCCTGATCAGTGGAAGCTAGCCAACGTAACACCGATATTCAAAAAAGGCAGCAAATCCCTACCCAGTAACTATCGTCCAATTAGCTTAACCTCAGTTGTATGTAAAATGATAGAAACGGTCATAAGAGACAGACTCGTAAATCACTTAGAGGAAAATAACATACTTAAAGATATTCAACATGGCTTTCGTAAAAAAAAATCCTGTTTAACAAACCTCTTAGACTTCTTCCACGATATCCTCAACCTCTACGATGAGAGTAAAGCTGTAGATATTATATACCTTGACTTTCAAAAGGCCTTTGACAAAGTTCCCCACAAACGTTTACTGCTAAAACTAAAAGCGCTTGGAATACAAGACGGTGTGTTGAAATGAATAGAAAATTGGTTCAGCGACAGAAAGCAAAGAGTAGTCATAAACGGTAAGGCATCTAAATGGACCAATGTAAGTAGCGGGGTACCCCAGGGATCGGTACTAGGACCAGTTATCTTTCTAATTTACATCAATGACATAGATAAGGGTCTCACCTGTACAATCTCAAAATTTGCTGACGATACAAAAATTTCAAATAGCGTACTCTCAAAAGAACATGTTGACGATATGCAACACAATCTAGATAAATTGTCATGTTGAGCCCAAATTTGTCAAATGAGTTTCAATGCGGATAAATGTTAAGTACTACATATCGGATACCTAAATGAGAAAGCAAACTATTCGATAAATGGCACTCAGCTTAAGAATGTAAACAGAGAAACCGATCTGGGAGTAACAATACCGAGTAACCTAAAACCGAGTCAACAATGTTCAGAAGTTGTTAAGAAGGCAAACAAAATAATTGGTTTTATAGGCAGGTCATTTGAGCATAAATCCAAAAAAGTTATCCTAACCCTTTACAATTCCTTAGTCCGCCCTCTTCTGGAATACTGCGTTCAATCCTGGTGCCCTTATTACCAAAAAGATATAAACAAGCTAGAACAAGTTCAACGTAGGGTTACCAAAATGATACCTATAGCCTAAAGAACAAACCATACAAAGAGCGTCTTAGAGAATTAAATCTATTTCCTTTAACCCAGCGCAGATTAAGAGGTGACTTAATTCAAGTGTTCAAAATCATCAAAGGCATCGACAATATGAACTGTAGTAAGTACTTCACTATCGACCAATCTAATTACACGCAGGGAAACGGTTGCAAAATTATTGGTAAATCTTTTAACTCACACGAATCTAAGAATTTCTTCTTCAATCGAGTTGTCAACTTGTGGAATGGGCTTCCCCGAGACGTTATAGACTGCAGCACCGTTGATTCATTTAAACTCCGCATAGACAAATATCTCGCATCAAACCCGCGACTGTCTGCGTTTGTAAATGAATAACTTTATTTTATCCTCCCCTCAGTTACTAACCCATCTGTCCCCTATTAACTTCCTAATCCTGCCACGGACATTAGTTCCCTTTCCAATGTTCCCTTACCCACTCTAAACCACTGTTTAGAAGGGTCACTAGACCTGTTGTTACTTGATTTCCTTTGTACACATTTCTCAATTTCGGACTTCTTCCTTGGTAGAGGTCCCTTTATTCTAGTACAGCGCTTCTTCCCATGATGTACCCATCTGCGGCAGATGCTACACTTAATTGAATTCACTCCCACCCCTTTTATGCATACTGGCATGGGTATGAACCACTTTTTCTACCTTTCCTAGCCCTAAGCTACTGTGTAAAACCTTGATTTTATTTATGTTGACTCCTAACCCTTTACTTGCCATGCCCTCTCTCATCTTCTGAACTTGGCCTCGGCATCCTGCGCACTATCTGCGATAAGTACTAGGACATCTGCGTAAAGCAGTTCCCAGGGGAGCCCAATTCTGAAATCACCAGATAGTGCTTCCAGACCATAACAAAGAGGAAAGGGCATAACACTGAGCCCTGGTGGACTCCGACGCGAACTTTAAACTCTTCACTAAAGTACACCTTTCACTCTCACTGCCGTTCGTGAGTCTTCATACATCTTTATTATCATGCACCAGCCACTCCTCTACACTAAGTTTTCTCATAGCCCACTGCACAACTTCTTTGGGAACCTCATCAAAGGCCTTCTCCAGGTCTACAAACACAAGATACAGATCCCTATCTTTAAGCAGATATCTTTTCTGAAGCTGCCTGACTATGAAGATAGAGACGATTGTGCCACGTCCTGGCATGAAACCGAGCTGCATATCGTCGATAGAAATGCTTTCCCTTATCATACCTTCAAAGACTCTCTTACAGTGCAAAACTGCCTATTTGTGACAGGAGTGGTAGTGAGGGAGGAGGGAGGAGGGAGCGATCGCGGCATAGATGTGCTCTCTCGGGCATCTTGAGAGATACTGAAGGCTCTGGGCCAGTCTCGACCATTCGTGAGGGTGGAAGGGGGTAGGGAGAGTGTACAGAAGGGTGACTAAACATATTTTAAGCAGGAAACACGATTTATAGGCAGTGGGGGAGGGAAATTATTGGACAAACGAGAAAGGGAGGAAGTGGAGGGAGAAAAGTTGGGGGGGGGGGGGGGGGAAGAGGGGCAAGGAGAAGGAGTGAGGGAGGTAAAGTACATGTAAGGGGAGGAGAGGAGGTGGTGTTAAAGAAACATACAATCTAATCCATATTGCTTCCATTCCACTGGCCTTGGGGCATTTTTCTTTTGTTTTTTAATACTATCTACTGGAAGGAGCGTCGCCTTCACCCAGTAAAACCTTCCAGTTGGAGTGTTTCAGCCCTGGGGTTAACTAGAGCAGTAGCAGCCTTGGAAATACCATGCACCCACCAGAGAATGTATGAGGAAGAACATGCAGTATATATAAGTAAAACAGTACCGGTACACAATAATTTCAATATATGTACTATTAAAAGTTTCAGAAACTCACTTATTTGTGTTATATTTATACACTGTATGTGATCTTGAAAATATAGAACGTAATTGTCACGATACACCTTTGATAAAAAAACAAAGTGATAGCTAGGTATGTGGTTTGAGCAAGTAGCATTTAGAAAGTAACGGAAATCATTGACTATATGAGTTATTTGAGAGGAGAATGGTAACAAGGGAGGTGGCAAGGGGTATGTAGGGATACCTGAAGTGCATGATAATAAAAGAGACATAGCGGCCTGGGCTGTGTATTATGAATCAGTGAGGGTATGATGCAAGTAGATTATGAGATAAATATATGATTAAAAGAGATGCAGTAGAGGTAGGCTTGTGTTGGGAAGTGACAGGTGTATGTACGCATATACAAGGAATATGGTTAAAATTATAATATAATATTGACACGCCAAAGGATGCAGCCTAAGTTTGTTGGAATTTGTCAGAATTACGAGTACAGGAAATATGATAAGGGTAAGATAGCAACGGATCAATCAGGTGTATGGTGGAATTTGCCAGGAGTACGACAGTAACAAATATTACATAGGTATGATAGGATGAACTGCAGCAGGGTTGTGAATGATTATGTTCTCTCCACCAACCAACTTTACTCCTAAACTCGATTAATGAAATTAACAAACACATGTGGCAGTCCGGGGATTCGAACCTAGGATGCTCACACCGAAAATCAACACACTTATGCATTGCACATGGAAGACCAATGACTATGATAGCAAAGTATATGCAAATGATGTGATAGTGAGATATGTAGTGTATGGCTGAAGAAAGTAGTATGCCTGTCACGTCTGTGACAAGTGTATTCTAACAAGGCATGAGGCAAAGGTAAGGAATGTTACAGGGGTATGATATACATGAATATGTCAGAATTAGGAGAGCAGGAGATATAACAGTGGTATGATAGCAACGGATGTGACAGCTGTGCTAGCAAGGTATTTGATAGACATATGGTAGCAAAGGATGTGACAGAGGTATGAGTGAAGGGGATGTGCTAGTTTAATGATAGCAAAGAATGTGGCATATTCATGGTAGAAAAGGTGTGACATGTTATGCATGCAAAAGGGTTAGGCTATAGTAGTATTGAGATACCACTCTATAAGAAAGAATGGTACGAAGAAAGGATAATAAAGGATGTGACAAGTATATGATGGTAATGGATGTAATAGGGATATATTAGTGGTATAGACTAGGTAATATTTTGATAATATAATGATGTCAACAAAATATATAGGCCCCATCCAAACAGGGCGGTACTCCCGGGGAGTGCTAAAGGTGGCTGATATGGATTGCTGGAATTCCTGTTTCATCACCTGGCCTCCTTTGTTGAAGTATTCCATGCCTCACAAACATAGAGGGCAACTCCAGTTTGCCCTCCAAAACACCTTGTTGTTCTAGCAACACACTATACTACTAACACATTGCATACTACACTATCTTCTCAAAATTCTTAAAATGGCACAACTACAATTTGCCTCAGAGTCCCCAGGGAAGAGAGGGGGGGGGGGGGGGGGGGCATAAATGCCCCCATTAACTTTATCCTTGGTCACAGCTCCTCAACATGTACTAAACCACTAACTGGTACTCTTGCTACGCTAACTTACCGAAACCCAGTTTTCTGAGTCAACTGACAGAAAACTCTTGTCTGTATTCTCCTACTACCTCTATCCTCAGTTTCAAGCCAAATGTGGATTTTGTGTGTAAATGCGCAACAATTTTACTTGCTCTTGTCTTCCCAACTTTGATTTCAATGAGTTTAATCCTAGCTAACCAATATGTATTTAATATTTATCTATGAAGTAGAACACATTCTATCTGAAATGCCGGGTTGTACGAAGGGAATTTAACCATCCCGAAAATCTCCCCAGGTTTTGAGATACCTGGCACGGGATTCGAACCCTGGTTAGTGACCTCAGTAGGTCCCCCAGGTCTGCACGCTAACCCACTGTACGTACGGTGGGTTAGCGCGCGGACCTGGGGGACCTACTGAGGTCACTAACCAGGGTTCGTATCCCACGCCAGCCATCTCAAAACCTGGGGAGATTTTCGGGAGCGTTAAATTCCCTTCGTACAACCTGGTATTTCACTGGTGGCAGCGGTGGGATATTTGGGAGGGCATTACACAACATCCTTCTTTGACTAGGCTAGACCCTAGCCGAAATTTAAACGTCTTAAGGTAACGTAGCCATATCACCCCAGAATTTTCAATAGTCCAGGCTTTGAAATGCCTGGCGCAGGTTCTCGTGATGGGTGCTCTATCTAGCTACCGGGTCACGCACCCTGACTGCCACCAGTGAAATGCCGTATTGAGACACCGCTGCCGCCAGTGCTATGCCGGGTTATAATACAACGTAGCTTAGTTCTGGGTCTTTACTCAAATCCAACTATGGACTTTTAGACTCCATATTCTCTCAACAGGGTCACGTCGAACACGTTCTTATTCACAAATTAGGTACTCAATCAGGTTAAGATGAACACAATAAATACACACAGGTAATTATACACTCTTATTTATTTAATTGGCATATAGATATTACTGTATATTCCTTGACTATTATAGGGGAATAGTAAGAAATATGTAGGCTTGGACATACACAAATGACAGGTACTTCACACATATAAAATAGGCCTAAGTGTGGGTGGATAATTACTGCACTACTATAAAGAATAGTCAGCAATCAATTATAATGCCCTCGCAAAAATCCCACCGCTGCCACTAGTGAAATCCGGGTTGTACGAAGGGAATTTAACCCTCCCGAAAATCTCCCCAGGTTTTGAGATGCCTGGCGCGGGACTCGAACCCTGGTTAGTGACCTCAGTAGGTCCCCCAGGTCCGCACGCTAACCCACTGTATGTCCGTGGTAGTACAGTGGGTTAGCGTGCGGACCTGGGGGACCTACTGAGGTGACTAACCAGGATTCGAATCCCGCTCCAGGCATCTCAAAACCTGGGGATATTTTCTGGAGGATTAAATTCCCTTCGTACAACCCGGCATTTTACTGGTAGCAGCGGTGGGATTTTTGCGAGGGCATTACACTATCCATCTCTCCCTCCTCTGAAATCTCCATCTTAGGTAATCTCTTCAATGTTCATCACCGCCAATGGCTCTCCTCTTACTTCACTCACCACCCTGGTGAACAACCTAAAATCTGGTGATGGGCTGGTCTATCAGAGTGAGAACTGAGCGATCTCTGCCATACCCATAGCTTACTCTGACTGTTCCTTTTACTTATATATTTTCTAGATCTCAAGTGACAGCGTCTCTTCCGTGGATTGACCTCCCAATCTACCAAGATTGGAAGCCAAAGCGTCACATTTTTCCTTTGCCCCTCAACTATCTCTTCATAATTGCTGAGGGGCACAGGGCCCTGGGTGGGGCTTTGGTTTCCCGGGCGTTTCTGTACCCTCCATAGCTCCCCGCCATAGAGTGGCTTCGGTCACCCAGGCTTTATTGTGGTCGGCAGGGAGGGTTCTGTGGGGGCGCTCGGTTATGGCCTTGGCCTTGCTCGGGGCCTTGGGGCTGTTCGGCCTGGCAGCTTGGTGAACAACAACAACAACAACAACCTTAAATATTGTCCATACTAAATGACCTAGAGCAGTTAGTCCAGCAACCTAATAGCTCTTTCATGCTCGCTTAAGTTTTAGAGTATGTATGTACCACTACTGTTCACTCTCAAGCACTATGTGCACTACCGACAGACGATACACATAATATGGCATAGCTCTTTTTTTAACCCACAATAATTGTTTTTACATGCAATGTATTATACATCCACATTTAGAGCAAAACCAATACTATTATAAAACCGGAAACAATACGCGAAAATAAAATGATCACATCGAAAATGGCTGTACAAGATTACATTTAATTGTTTTTCCGAGTTTACACAGTCATAAGTTCGTTATAAGCTGAGCAATCATTAGTTTTATATGAAGAAAAAAACATTTTCACACCCATTCCACCTGTGTCATAGGTGTTTATTCACCATCAATAGTTGTTGCTATATGAATAACAAATATATTGGGACTTGACGATTAACAAATATCAAAGCATAACCAAAGTATTTGGTCTACATCGATTTTGAGCAATACGAATTATGGTTAGTACAACCTATTGTATCTCAATAAACAGAGGAAAGGGTGATCTACAATATTACAGTAGCAAAACTCACATACATTTAAATAATCATCAATATAACTGATGTTGACCAAACAAATATTATGTTTTTCCAACATCATTCGACTTTGCATCGTTGTAAATCAAAATTGTGAGAAACAGCAATAGATCTTTATATACTGGTATGCAACATCAAGTATTTGTCATGCTTTTCCAAATATTTCCATCTGAAGATGTCTATCGTTAACAGTTTATTTATATGAATATAATTACACAAGAGTATACCCTCACCGTCTTTGCTCTTAAGCTACTGCACATCATTCCGGGTTTATTTTGTTCTAAGGTGTTTTAGAGCCATAAATTACAGCGATACAAATAACTAATTGTATGACAAAGATAATAAAACTAACCTTAAATCCCTACTCCTAAAATATACTATGTACTGTATATATATACTGTATATATAATAACAAAATATTTTAATATTCACCATTTTGACTATATATGTTTTAAGTTGACTCACTGCAGTGTTACCAATGTTTTATTTTGCTTTACCACTAGCACAACTTATTGTATCCCAATGTTGATGCAATTCGAGTATTCAGTATTAATTAATTAATTTCTAAAGTATCGATTACATGAATTGCATATACGTGAATTTAGGGACACCCTTTCTGAATACAAGACTTGAGTATCCAAGCGTGGGAGATCCCTGACCACCTTGGAGATCTGCCCAAAATCCTTCATGTACCTCTAACATCTAATCCTTCAGCTTACAATGTAAATTTGTTTCTCCGTTGGGCTCCTCAGATCATAACCTTATCTAAACTGTTCTATCTCTCTTGTGTGACCGTCTGATGCACTCATCCGGTGGCGATTGTGATATTTTGGCTCTACAGAACGGAAGGCTCTTCTGCAGTACTTCTTTGAATTAGTTTTGCTTCCATGGCCGGAAACCATCAGTGTGTTGAATGCATCACTGAGGAGATCATATCAGGCATGGAGGCTTTCATTCCATTTTCTATACTCTCAAAATAATATAATCAAAATCTTGGTTTACTCACACTTGTTCTACTGTTGTCCACAAGAATGTTGATTTCTGTTTCTGTTCGGAATCATGCCAAATGTGTTCATAGACTTGCCAAAATTCTTTCATCAGTAACAAATTAAATTAAATTTCTAATTCTAGCCCTTCCGAAGTTCTCCAACAATTTTACTTCCTCGTCTTTCCCTCCTTCTTTTAGCTACCGGCCCACAGCAACTTTCGCTGAAACTCAACCATCGATGATTACAGTGCTATTCCTCTCTCTCCACCCACATCTTTCTTACTTTTGCCATATATCCAGAAATCTAAGGATGGACTTTCTGCCCTTTCAGGGCTTAATACTAAGAAGGCATACGGACCAGTTGGTGTTCCTCCTGTTGTACTCAAAAACTATTCTTCTGTACTGACACCTTGCCTAGGCAAACTTTTCTGTCTTTGCCTTTCATCCAACATCTTCCCTTTTTGTTGGAAAATTGCTCTCATTTAACCAGCCCCAAAGAGATTGATCGCTCATAACTATCCAACTATCGTCTAATTGCTCTCATTTCTTGCATCTGTAAAGTTTTCAAATCTATTAATCAAAATTTCTTAAGTATTTGTCTTCCCGTAATCATTTTTTAGATGGCCAAAATGGTTTCCTTAAGAGCCACTTTACTGGTGGTGTCCTTTCTTATCTTACTAACTTCATCATCATCCATTTGGGACGTCGGTTATATATTTTCTATTGCGCTAGATATATCAAAATATTTCGATAGAGCCTCACACAATTATTTATTTCCAAAACTACCCTCCATTGGATTCTATCACACTATCTTTAGTTTCCTTTCTGAGTCAGGTGATGGTATGTGAAACATGCTAGTACGTACTACCACACCCACTAAATGTCCGCCTTGGCTGAGATCTAACGCAGGTCAAGCAGAATCACACGCGAGCGTGATCTCCATTCAACCGCCGCGGCTCCCAGGGCATTCCCTAGCCGCTTTTACGGACGGCCATCACTTACTTCCTCAACCTATCAACTCTGGTGTTTCTCTAGGTTCTGTCTTGTCTCCTGTTCTCTTTCTAATATCCATTAATGATCTCAACCTTTCCTTTAATCCTATTTACTGACATGCTGATGACTACTTTATACTATTCAACTAGTGTCCATACTCAGTATACTCTATCTAGTATGAACAGTCTCGATGCTACGTAATCTGGGTTGCTGTAGCGTTACGTATCTTTCCGTAGTCTTAAGTTGAACGCTTCCGTAACCTTATGTTGGACGTTCCATAATTTGGGAAGAATATATTATTCTGTAGTTGAATATGGGAAATTATTGTAGGATTATAATTCCCATATTTATTTGTGTATTACTTATTAATGTTGTTCATATGTATTTCATTGTATAAGGATGGGATACATTATCCATATGCTATGCGCATGCGCGGATAGTCACGAGAGACACCAAGACGTTTCTCTCGTCCTCACTCTCCACCAAACCTCCGTTGCAGCCACACGCTAAGCTTACTTCTTCATTGTTTCATATTTAGGTGTTGTAGCTTCACTTTCATCTCATATTTCATAGTCACTACATTATCATCTTTATTAGCTATCATAAAACTTAACGTAATTATCTAGCCTATCTTAGCCTATTCTAGCCTCTTTTCTTCAGCTTTTCTTATCCCACTAACCCACTCGAGAACAACTAGCCTATCTTCCGCCATCTTTCGATCACCAACTGAGTTCATCATCTAAGGTAAATCATTTATTCTATATGTGTTAATAATATAAATTAAAATATACAGTCCACTTCATCTAAATTAACCATATAATTGGTCCTTTGACCTTTCGCTAGTATTCCCCCCCCCCCCCTTTTTGTTGTGTATTTTCGGCGGTCGGTAGTTGCCTTGCTTGACTTGGATTGGGGCTAGCCTATCCCTGTGTTTTGTCAGGTGTTCTATTAAGTCCTCATAGCCCAGGTCTTTTGGCCCCATGGAGCTGTCGGACTTTCTTTCGTCCGCTCTTTGGTCTGGCGGCCCCAGGTGCCTGGCCACCAGTAGGAGTTTTTTTGGACAGGATGTGAGAACACTAGTGGATAGGTCATAAGGCTACAATGGGATTTTTACCCATAATGAAAAGCTATATTTCAAATTCAGTACAGTATTCAAATAATGTGTGTTATCTAACCGGCTTTAACCCTTCTTTAGCGGGGCCCGACTTAAGTCTGTATAGAGAACACCTGCCCAAAGAGTGGGGCCCGACTTAAGTCTGTGTGCAATTTTGGAGCAATATTGCCTCTGAGAGAGAGACGAGCGGTGGGCGGACCGTAGATCGGGCTCTGACCGTTCGCCATGGGTCCCGTGGGCCTACTGACGTTTACTCCACACACATCCACCCTCCCTCCCTCACTACACAGGGTATTATGTCAAGAAATTACCGTATTTTAGGGATTTTTCCTTCGTCTTGCACGATCGTTGCAGGAGAACGCGTGGTCGTAGGAGGATGTTTCTGGTGTCATTGGAAAGCTAAATTAACGCCCTTTCAGGGATACATAATTGTATTACGCTCTGGCTCGTGTTTATGCATGAAAAAGAGCACGGAAACAAGGCCATTTAGGGTAAAACCACCCGCTTGGCGGGTAGTAGAAATTCCTTACGGGCCCGCTCGTAAGGCTCATCAAATAATATTAAAACTACTTTAGCCCTAGAAAATATTGCACAATTGGCATTGCATTAAGATTAAACTATCCATACTGTACTATAAAATAACTTCAAAATTTAAGGTTATTTAAGGTAGATCAAAATTATACTGTAAAATAACTTCTTTAAAATTTAAGGTTATTATTCATTCACATATCTTTTCTAAACTCTACTCTCGTCGTATGCTCTGAAGGCGAGGTATTATGATAGTTGATAGGCTGAGTGTGGGTTAAACCAACTCAATTACTCTCCTTGTGGCTATTATTAATATGAACTTTTCTTGTGTATAATTTCCGCAAAATAATTAAATTTAATATATACATTTTTCGGTACCCATTGAGTTTTAGCCTAATTAAATTACCCTACTTGCTCTTTATCTTAAATTCATAAACTCTTGAATCTATTATAATTTAATATCGGTACCTTTTTTGCCATCTAAAAGACTTTTTGGCAAGTTGTACTTAATTTCCCTCCCGGCTTTTCTTAAATTATGTTGAATTGATTCTATAATTTCTAAATCTAAAATCAAAACTATTACGTAATGAGTTAAATTGAAAGGCTCCAAACTGCTAGTCTGTTTCAGCTTGCGATTTGATTTAATTTAACGGAGTACTGTATTGTTGTCTGCAACTTATTCGGACTAGCATTAATAGTTTAATTCGCTACCACTAAATTTCTTTCTCATAACATCATGGCTACAAGTTTACAACGGCGTCGGGCTGGGCTTAAGGGCTCATTGACGGTCTTGACCTCTGAGATCGAGGACTTCCTTGACTCGGCGTCTAGAGTGGAAGTGGAGGCCAGGTTGCTCAGTATTAAAAAACAAATTGACAAGTATGAGGTCACACAGGAGGACCTGGCCGACATTTACGAGACGGACGCCGAGTATATCAGGGAGTTAAGAGAGGATACCCTGTATTTGGAGGGCATCCAAGTAATCGTTGCCACACTAAAGGAAGTCTTGATTCCAGAGGTCAAGAGGGAGTGACTCGACCAGAGCCAAAGAAGTCCACAGTTAAATTACCACATCTTACTCTTCCGAAATTTGAGGGTGATGCCACATTGTGGTCGCGGTTTTGGGAGATGTTCAAGTGTACCATCCATGACAATCCCAACCTCACAGATATACAACGCTTCACCTATCTGAAGGGTCAGCTTATGGGTGATGCGCATGAGCTAATCGAAGGATTCATTGTCGAAAGTGCAAGTTATGCCCCAGCAACAGAACTCCTGCAAGAGACATATGAGCATCCAGATCGAATCAAGGCAGCTTATGTTACCCAATTCAATCAACTAGCATCACCCAAATACCAAACAGCTGACCTGAAGAACTTCTATGCCAATACAGAGAGTGTGATGAGGTCAATCATGAGCCATGGCATTTGTTTGGAGGAATTTTGTGTGGTGACTCTTATCAATAAATTACCATCACCACTAAAAGAAACCATAAAACGGGAAATGGGAGACTTGAGCCTGGATTATAAGAAATTCACCCATTGCTTCCAGGCTGAAGTGTACAATTTGGCAGGTCAAGACAAAGTAGGGGGTACACCCATGGCTACGGCAACATTTACCGTCCAAAGTGAAAACAGGAAATTTAACTGTGTCCTGTGTAGTGGCACCAATCATTTGTGGTACATTTGTGGAAGTTTATCAACTACGTCTCTGCACTGGGTGCTTGTCAAAAGAGCATGGCCATTCGGGTTGTACTAACCCTAACATAAGAAGCTGCAAGTTTAGTAAGGGCAAACACTTTCATTTCCTATGTACACAAAAACAAGGGAAGGAAAGTAGACCAGCGGAGGATAACAACAAGAGAGAGCATACTGCTGCTACTTCGACTACAATATCCGTTGCCACAGGTAAAAATACAGTAATCTTGACTACCGTACAGCTGCCGGTAAAGGGTAAGGATAATAATTGTGTTAAAATCAGATCGCTACTCGACCAATGTTCTCAGAGGACCTTTGTGAAGTCTTCTGTTCTATCCTCCCTTTCCTACAATTCTAAAGGAACTGAGGAGTTATGTCTTCACGGATTTACCGGAACAAAAGCCTCTAGGGAATATAATGTTGTGGCACTGCATTACAAACACAGAGGTAAATTTCATCATCTAGACGCAATAGTGGTTGATGAATTGCCAGAACATAAAGGTGAACTTAGCCTAAAGTCTAAACTGGTTAGTTTACAAAGTAAAGGCATGAAATTAGCCGATCCTCATGCAACGGACACAGATCAGTTGGAGCTACTCATCGGTGCGGATCACTACTACGATATAGTGCGACCTGGGTATAAAAGGTAAGGTAGCCTAATTCTGCTTCCTACCAATTACGGGTATGCCATAAGTGGTTCATATGTGGCACAAAATACCAGCTCCAGCACTGAAGTAATTACTGTATTGAAAGTAGCAGTTATGCCAATGGACGAATACATGTCCACTGGTAATATTCCACCATGCAAAAATTACTTAAATGTTTTGTGGGATATAGATCATATCGGGATAACCCCTAAGGAATACTCACAAGTTGAGCGTCAAGCACTATCGTCATATGAGGATACCGTTACCTACGATCCTGACAGCCAACAATATTAAGTTAGACTGCCCTGGAACAATTACAAGGATCAGCTGCCAACTAACAAGGGTTTGGCCATAGGCCGTCTTCGGGGTCTTCAGATAAGATTCATCAAAGAACCTGACTTTTGCGAGGAATACTCAAAGGTCATATAGGAGCAGGTGTCCCGTGGTTTTATAGAAGAGGTGCCTTTTTGACAATTCAGATACTGGACATTACTTGGCTCATCATGGAGTTGTCAAGGAGAGCAAAACTACGCCAGTGCGTATCGTCTTCGACTGTTCAGCCAAGGTGAGTGATCATCAGACTAGTCTTAATGACTGCTTGCATACTGGACCTTCACTGGTACCAGACTTGGCGCAGGTTTTACTCCAGTTTTGACTCGATAAGTATGCCTGGGTGTCTGATATCGAGAAGGCGTTTCTGATGTTAATTTTAAGGACGACCAAGACTATACTCGGTTTATGTGGCCAAAATTTCCACGGCAGCTAGATTCCCCCCTCATTTGTTATCGATTCCAGGCGGTTTTATTTGGCCCTACATGTTCCCAATTTCTTTTAAATGCCACCATTTTAAAACACTTGTCAAATGTCAGTGCAGATCTGCAGGTCATTCAGCAGATTCCGTCAGGGATATGCATCGACAATTTACTGGGTACAGGTAATGATGAAGATCTGATTAATACCTATGGTGAAGTCCGAGAAATTATGAATGATGCCCATCTACATCTGCGTGAATGGGCGACAAATAGTTCTGTTTTGCGGACTGTACTGCAACGGGATGGTGTGGCGGCGGTACAGCAGGAACATGTGAGGGTGCTAGGATTGTTTTGGGAGACGGACACAGATACCCTCTCATTCGGCGCTCAGTACACGCAATATTCGCAGATTACAAAGCGGATTTGCTTGAGTATGACGGATAAACTTTTTGACCCCTTGGGGATAGTTCTACCGGTGTTGATCAAATCAAGATTATTCCTTCGACAATTATGGATGATAAAACTAGGCTGGGATGAGGTTTTGACCGGTGATCTGGCTCAGGAGTGGGAAGACATTATTTCAGATCTTCGTCTCTGTAAGGGTTTTAATTTTCCTCGGAGAGTTGTCATGGACCATCCTGTTTCCATTCATGCCTTCTCAGACGCTAGCAAGGTCGTGTACGGCACCGTCATTTACTTTGTTGACATAAGTGGCAGTCGTCTAGCCATGGCGAAGGCGAAGGTCGCCCCGATCAAATCCCTTTCCATCCAAAAATTAGAGCTAACTGCAGTTCTGTTGGCTGCTAGACTCATTCACTTTATCGAGGAAACTAGACTCATTCACTTTATCGAGGAAACTTTTAAAAATTTGCTAAACATCTCAGAGACAGTTATATGGAGTGACAGCCAAATTACGCTCTACTGGTTACATAGCCGAAAGAAGCTACCAGTGTACGTCACCAACCGTGTCGACAAGATTCATACCCTGCTCCCAACCGCACAGTTCCGGTATGTGTCTACCAAAGAGAATCCAAGTGACTGCATTACTTGTGGTGTATCTGCTAAATATCTCAAATCTTCTGCGTTGTGGAATGGCCCATGCTGGCTTAATAATCCCAACGAATGGCCAGAAACTATAGATTTGAGCAAGCAAACACACTGCTATTGTGGCACCGGTAATTGACTCGGTGCCTAACGATGACACACGGTTATGGGACTGTGATAGATTCAGCAGCTATGAGAAGTTACAACGTGTTACAGCATGGGTGATACGATTTGTAGAAAATGTAAAAGCAAAAATCAAAGGCACACCGCCCACCGGTAGTGCTTACCTCAATGTGAAGATCAGAATTGCAGATAAAATATTACATAAGCTCTGTCAACAAGAAATATATACGCAGGAATACAAATTACTGGTTAAGGGAACAAAGTCCAGGAATATCCTGATCAACCAGTTGGGCTTACACTTGAAGGGGGATTTGATACATTGCGGAGGCAGATTATGATTGGCAGCACTCTCTGAGGCAAGTAAGTATCTAATACTACTGCCCCCCAATCATCCCTTCACCCATCTTATCATCGATAGGTGTCACCGACTCTGTTGTCATTATGGGGTTGGTCATATAGTCACCTATGTCCGACAAAGATGGTGGGTGCCTAGAATCAGGCAGGTGGTCAAGAAAGTCCTACGCAAATGCTTAAAACGTAGATGGGTACAGGGAACACATTATGATCCCGTAGGAATTCCTCCCTTACCAAACCTGCGAACCACCCCAGGTGACCCCTACAAAGTTACCGGGGTTGACTACAGTGGAGCAATCCCTGTGAAAGATTCACCCAATCTTAACACCTTACGAGCGGCCTATGCGGTTTATTTATAAGTACCGCCCAGCGGGGTGTTTTTAGCCAAAATAGGGCTGTTTACGTGATCATTTTCATGCCTAAATAAGACCCAGAACGTAAAACAAGTACCTATCCCTGAAAGGGCATAAACAGAGCTTTCGAATGACGCCATAACGATCCTTTTATGATGGCTAGTTTTCTTGCAATAACCGTGCAACGCGAGTGCAAAAAGCATGTAATTAGCCACTTTCCCGATACAATTCCTTATATAGCGAGTGAGAGAGGGAGGAGGGAGCTGGGATTCGTGTCAGTATGTTCGCCGCGGTGGTCTGGAGCAGTCATACGCTCGCTACTCTCCTGCCACCACTTGTCTCTCTCTCTCAGCAACATTACGTGCTGAAATTGCCACTCGAGTTATGTCGAGCGCCGCCACATAGTCCAGCTTTATTTAACTCGACTTATGTGGTGAGCCGCTAATTAAGGGTTAATTTAGGTGTATATGATACTTTTCACCTGTGCCGTTACCAGGTCAATTCACCTGGAACTGGTCACCAACCTCGCTTGTGATAGCTTCCTACATGCCTTCAGAAGATTCTGCAGTAGACAGGGATATCCACGTATCATGCTGAGTGACAATGCAAAAACTTTCATAGGGGCATCTACATATATCAAAGAAGTGAGCAACAATCCCAAGATTCAGACCTGCCTTGCGGATGTGAAATGCGAATGGCGTTTTATTCCCGCCAGAGCACCTTGCTTCGGCGCCATATGGGAGAGGGCCATAGGAATCGTGAAGGCGGGTCTGAAGAAGGTGTTGGGTAGAGCTCTCATATCGATTGAGGAACTCAACACTATACTCTTGGAGATTGAAGCCACTGTAAATGATCGCCCTCTATATTATGCTTCTGGTGATTTGAACGACCTTACCCCAATCACACACTCAGTACAGGTACGTGGATACAGACTGCGGGATCTTCCTGAAGAACATGATGAGGATACTATGGAAGATCCAGACTACACAAGTAAGGAAGTGATATCGGCCCGTTACAAATATATTCGTAAACTATCGCGAGACATTTGGCATCACTGGTCGACAGAATATCTAGTGACTTTAAGAGAGGCACAAAAAAGTAAACTAGCACCATTAACAGGTCATTGGCCTAGGGTAGGTGACGTGGTAACCATCCATGAAGAGGGTCCGCAAAAGTTCGCACCAGGACTGGAGTAATCACTCGGCTGACGGTACGACTATATCCTCTTGAAGGTGACCTAGATCGCAGGGCCGCCCCCTCGGATCAGTAATCCATAGATGTCCCCTCCCTGGCTCCTACTTCGGCGCACGCCCCAGTCGACAGGCAGCCCAGTTATCCTCCCAAGCTTGGCGGGATAAGATTGCCTCCGGGCAAATATAATCATGTAAATTTTGTATATTTTTGGTGGTGGGAATATGTCCATACTCAGTATACTCTATCTAGTATGAACAGTCTCGATTCTATGTAATCTGGGTTGCTGTAGCGTTACGTATCTTTCCGTAGTCTTAAGTTGAACGCTTCCATAACCTTATGTTGGACGTTCCATAATTTGAGAAGAATATATTATTCTGTAGTTGAATATGGGAAATTATTGTAGGATTATAATTCCCATATTCATTTGTGTATTACTTATTAATATTGTTCATATGTATCTCATTGTATATGGATGGGATACATTTTCCTTATGCTATGCCCGTGCGCGGATAGTCACGAGAGACACCAAGACGTTTCTTTCGTCCTCACTCTCCACTAAACCTCCGTTGCAGCCACACGCTAAGCTTACTTTTCATTGTTTCATATTTAGGTGTTGTAGCTTCACTTTCATCTCATATTTCATAGTCACTACATTATCATCTTTATTAGCTATCATAAAACTTAGCGTAATTATCTAGCCTATCTTAGCCTATTCTAGCCTCTTTTCTTCAGCTTTCCTTATCCCACTAACCCACTCGAGAACAACTAGCCTATCTTCCGCCATCTTTCGATCACCAACTGAGTTCATCATCTAAGGTAAATAATTTATTCTATATGTGTTAATAACATAAATTAAAATATACAGTCCACTTCATCTAAATTAACCATAACTAGTTTTCCACAACGACCCATCATGCAATTACTCCAAATCTCTTGTCATGAGACCATAGGATGCCTATCTTTTGATCTATCGAATATTTCCGAATGGGGCAGAGAAAATCTTGTTACTTCCAATGCTTCCAAAACCCAATTTTTCCATCTATCTACCTGTAAAAATCTTCCAGATGACTATCCCATACGCTTCAACATTATCCTAATCAATCGTTTGTCTTCTTTCAATATTCTTGGCGTTTTTCTATTTGCACGCCTCAATGCTGCGAATCAGCGTCAAGAATAAAATCACTCATCAGTACCAGCGAGGGAAGATCGTCGTCAGTGCTATGCGGTAGTTGTAACTGCCTGCATCAAGCGGTACCAGGTACAGTTGGTCAAAGTTCCAGCTGACCCACCCCCGCTCTGGAGCTCGCAGAATTAGCTGGCAATACTGGTGTATTTGCCAATCAGTGGATATAATAACTTGAATATTTAAGCATATCTACGAACCTTGGATGAATGTTCGGGATCATACAAAGCGATGTATGCATTTTTATTTGAGATAGGCTTACTTTCCCTTGCTTAGTATATGTGTTAACAAGGATATAGCCGAAGTCAGATCTACCAATCCCAATCTTTATAAGACACACCTCCTTCCTACACCAGTATTGCCAGATAATTCTGCGAGCCCCAGACCGAGGGTGGGTCAGCTGGAACTTTGACCAACTGTACCGTGAGTTGTACACAGTTTTGAGACCTTGGCAACACTATTCAGCTTATATTCAAGGTCTCACAACCTCTCCGTATTTCTCCAAATTTTCAGGTGAATGGGTATTCTCTCTCGACTCTGAAGCCATTTTGGCCTCATTGCCTGGTATTGGAGGGTACATTTATGGTAATACCCTCTGGTACAGTTGGGGTTAACAATTAAGCTCTGGAACTTCCTCCCTCAATCTATCTTTCCCTCATCCTATTACTGAAACTGCTTCAAGCTCTGTGTGTCCAGACATTTCAACTCTAACGTACTGTACCTTGAACCTTGAATTAGGCTCTCTATGACTCTTTCAAATTGGGGTGGTGGGTTTACTTGATACAAGCAGCTTAGCCTTTTTTCTCCATACACATATGAAAAATATCAAGGTGTGTGACAGTAGCAACAGCATTGTTTCAGCTTAGCTAACAATTTGTTATATGGACACTCCGGTGCTTCGAGTCAGGCAGGGAGTGTAAAACAATCAGTAGCTCACGTATACTTGTGAGATATACTTGACATTCCTACATACATGTAATAGTGCTCAAAACTTTTAGTAGCACAGTATATGGAGGCAAACAGGCTGGTATACCCTCCCAAACAGCAACCGAATAGGGACCAGAACAATTTCAAAAGAGAGTCGCAGCGAAGCTGGCCGATAGTGATATCAAAGGGGCCATCAGACTGTTGTCCTCTTCAGAAGGTTTTGTTGGCCATGGCACCGAAGTTGTCGAAGCCCTACGAGGAAAACATCCACCTTCACCTGGGGACCTAAGCTTCCCCCCGGCCCCAAATGCCCAGATGCCCCAACCTTTAGCTGTCATGAAGGAGCAGGTAATTGGTGCAGTGACTTTGTTTCCAGCAGGTTCAGATACGGGCCCAGATGGTATCCGACCTGCCCACCTCAAAGGCCTCTTGGGTTAGGGATCAGGAACAGCTGGGGAGGCACTCTTGAAAACCCTCACCAAATTTATCAACATGGTTTTAGGAGGGGAAGTACCCGACTGTGCCACACCCCTATTTTTGTGGGCATCACTCTGTGCACTGGCCAAAAAAGATGGCGGTGAGCGCCCAATAGCAGTAGGGAACACCTTCCGCCGCCTTACCACAAAGGTGGATTTGAAACCGCTTTTGAATGGCCTAGGACAACACTTAACCTCTGGGCTGCGCAGCCCCTGTAGTATACACCATACCCCTGTGCATAGGTATTATGACTCTTTCATCACTAAAATCGTTAATTTACCATAAATATAATTAATACTTATCCATATGCGCCTATTTTACGTTTAATATGAGGATAGTAACATGTGACAACAATGAAACAAGTGGGAATAGTGTTTATATGGTCAAAATCGCGAATAAACATGGAGCGGCCCATTCATGAAATGTGGAGCACAGTGAGGCAACCCCTCCTCTCACGAGCTCTGGAGCATGACTGACAGTCTTACCCACCGTCTACCTCTGCCAACACACTCGCTAGGCACATAACCACACCCTGCAATCGGCTTGCTAATGTTAGCACGAAAATATACCAAAGAATAAGGGAATAACAGGGAAAATAGGTGATAATTGATGGGGGTGGGGGGAAAGGAGGGGACTTTGACAGATGTGGAGAAGTGATATGAGGTATAGAGGGAAAAAAAATGCAAGAGCTACTGGGGCCTTTTAAAAGTGTTTTTAAAGGCCTAGGATCTTAAGAGTCTCCCCACAGTCGCCCAGTAAAACCTCTTAAGAGTCTCCCCGCAGCTGCCGGGTTAAGACCAGTTCAACTAGGTTTTGGAACACCAGGGGGGTGTGAAGCTGCTGTACACACAACCCGCACCTACCTCCGCCAAACCAGGGATAAACGAGTGCTTCTAAAGATAGACATGCAGAACTCATTCAACAGCATTCCTCCATGCAGCACAAGAGCACATCCCCATTCTGTACCCACTACTTTGGGAGGCATATTCCATACCTTCAATTCAGCGAGACGGCAATCCCATCAGTGACCGGGTTACAGCAGGTAAATCCTGCTCTTTCCTCACTAGGGGTGGACGCAGCAGCTTACAAAGCTAGGTCAGAGTTGAATGTTTGGTATTTGGATGATGCTACTTTGGGTGGGTCTGTAGACACTGTCCTAACCGACCTACACAACTTCATAACTGACCTCGGCCAAGCTTGGCTAGAAATAAATTACTCCAATGTGAAATTGTCCTCCTCAACCACACACTTAAAGACAGAGAATACACTTGGGCCCAATTCCAATGCACATTGCCAGGTGTAAGGGTATTTCAGGAGCACCAGCAAACCCTCTTAGGTTCCCCACTTACTCCGGCAGCTATCCCACCAGAACTTCAATGTAAAAAGGAGAAGCTTCAATGTCATCGATGCCTACTCAGTTCTGGCCCTTCTCAAGAATTGCTTTTCCATCACAAAGCTCCAGTACCTTTTGCGCAGATCGATGACTTATATGAACTCTGGCGGCCTCTATGAATTAGACAACATAATCCAAGAAGCAGTAACCAGTATCACCACCGTGGACATTCAAGATCAGACCGGGCCACAAGCCACTCTCCCTGTCTGCCTCGGGGGCATGGGGATACGTAGAACCAGGGATATTGCCTCCCCTGCCTCTATCTCTTCCCTTATTGCAACCAACAACCTCTTAGCGTCCATCCTTTCTTCTCAACCCGGAATGGCACTTGATAAAGACTTAGCAGAACCTGGAAGGAAAGTACAGGAACAGAGGAGCCTCAGGGTACCTCCAGGAAGAAGCAGAAAGCGTGGGATACCATCTCGGCAAAGAAAACACAAGAAAGTTTCCTAACCCATGCAGACCAGGTTGTTAAAGATATGCCTCCAGGCAGCCACCCGTTTGGAGAGTGGCTTGTGGTAACATGCCATCCCAACCCGACCTCTTGGAACTCACTTGGGTGCTGAATCGCTCCGGGTCGGCATCACACTCAGAGTGAGTGCGTCAGTTTGTCACCTACACACTTGCAAGTGTGGTGCATTGATGGATGCTTAAGGTCACCATGCCTTGTCATGTAGTCACAGCGCAAGCCACCTGCCAAGACACTTACACTAAATGATGTCATAAAACGGGCCCTGCAGAGTGCTAACCGTGCATCAATCCTTGAACCTCCTAGACTTGCCAGATGGGATGACCACATTCCCTTACAAGAATGGCCAGTGCCTCGTGAGGGATGCCAAATGTGTCGACACTTTCTCAATAACCAACATCACCAGAAGCGCCAACAAAGCAGGTGAAGCTGCCCGGATAGCAGAAAGTAGAAAGTGAGAAAAATATCAAGTCCTCGCCAGATGTCATAAGTTTGAGCCTCTAGCGTTCGAAACATCACCCTCAATATGGTGAATGAAATGGGCCGCAAAATCAGAGAAGTTACAAGAGAACCCCAGGAAACCCTCTGGTTCAAGCAAAGACTAGGGATGGTTATCCTCCGGGTAAATACCACCAGCGTCATGAGCTCAGTACGACTGGACCATACTACTGTAGGAGGCCCGGGGAGGAGTGGTGTATCCCTAATCTTTCCACAGTAAGGGGTTAGAATTATTAGTATTTTACATATTGTTTAACGTACAGTACATGAAAATAAGGAGATGTGTCGGATGGTTGAAGGCAAAAGTAGCGTTCGGAGCTAGCAACACATATTATGAAAAACATGTTACCGTCACAGAATTTACTTTTTCTCACTTCACTCACTCAACCCCACAATTTACCGGAGGATAACAGGTTTTTCACAATACGTAGACTCATTTCCAGATCAAATAACATCGACACAGTTTTGAGGCTCCCTCCTCTCTTGCTGTATGTATTTTATAGATTCCATATTTCGTGAATATAGTTTTTTGTTTATCCATATCACTGCCTTCAAAAATAGAAGTGGCTATAAGTATAAGCACACAAATCCCATTGTGCTGAAGAGACTCCCAGTTGGCAGCGCCAAAATGCCACAAGCAGCGCCGGTCGGGAGGGCCAGAAGGCCATAGTGGAGAGATAGGACAGGTAACAGAGATAAGGCTGTGATCAGTGGAACCCAAAGGAGAGAGAAGATTTACAGTGTAAGAGGAAGGATTAGAGGGAAATGAGTGGAAGCTGCCTGTACTGCTGTTTACTGATGATAAAGTTCTGATGAGCGATAATGAATGGGAGTTGCAGGGTCTGGTAAATATGTTTGGAACATTGTGCGAAATACATAATCTGAAGGTAAATGCAGGGAAGAGCAAGGTTATGGTCTTCGAAAGGGGTAGAGCCACAGAGAGTGAGTGAAGTTGAACGGTCAGGCTATGGAGATTGTCAGCTCATTTAAGTATCTGGGCAGTGTGCTGAGTAAAGAAGGGAGTATGGATGAAGAAGTGCGGGAGAGGGTGCAACAGGGGAAGAGGGTTGTAGGAACGCTGAAATCAGTAACAAGAAATAGGGTGGTCAGCATGGAAGTGAAGAAATCCTTGCATGGCAGTGTGGTAATCCCGACACTAACTTATGGAAGCGAAGCATGGACGTTGGTGGAGAAACTCAGACCAAGAGTGAGAAGTGCATGCGGAGATGCATGGAGGGATAGACAGACGAATGAGGAAGTAAGGAGGTGTGGTGTGGAGGTAGATGTGCTGGAAAGTGTGAAAAGGAACACCTGGAGATGATTCGGCCATAAGGAACGTATGGGAAGCGAGATAATGACTAAAAGGGTGTACGAGAGCGAGGTGGAAGGACAGAGAGGGAGAGGTAAACCGAAAGAGAGGTGGAAGGATGTAAAAAAGAAGTATATGGATGAAGGCGGTGCTGGTTGGGAGGAGGGGCGTCAACTGACTGGGAACAGAGGTGCATGGGGACGTTTTGTTCCTGGCCACCCCTTCGGGGATCACAGGGTCAGGCAATAGATAGATAGATAACAAATATTTCCCTTATCCTACAGTAAAAAATATCATAATTTCTTCACTTTGTAATACCAATAGGCAGTTATCATATAATTTCAATAATCACAGTCTTGTGGATAATATAATATATGCCAAGACTTAACTCATTGTCGGTAATAATTACCCACATTTGAGGTTCTCTCCCGTGGATAATTAAAATGGTGTGGCATAGATGGCAATAATGCTGACGTAGCCTACATTTGTCAGGAGTCTCGAATGAAAATCATATAATTAAAAACAAAAAAATCTAAGTGTATGTAGGAGACAAAAGGCAAAGTTGCCTGTAACAAGTGTCTGCCCCAAAGATAAAAAAATGACAGAGAGACAAACTTAAGGTAATGTTAGAGTCTAAATGTCAGGACACACATAATTTGAAGAAGTTCAAGTCATATGATGAGGGATGGACAGATCGAGGAACAACATATCATATCATGGGTCTCACCGACGGTAATGATGGTATTTTGGAATTGGGAATGCTTGCATTTGGGAGTCTGTAACAAACAAAATGATATGATGATGGAACAGGCCTGTGAGAGATGGCATATGGAAATATAATGAAAGTAATAATTATAACAATGATTCAATTGTCCAGCACAACAAAATATTTTGGTACAGATCAGACTGTGATGATATCCAAAAGGTTTATGGCAAATACAGAAAATTATGCATAATAATGTGGTGGAATAATATTTACCCAGCAGCTGCAACATACTTTTGGGAAGGTTCCGTAAGGGAGCTGAAACCTGCGAGCAGGAAGCAAGATTTTGAAAATTTAACAAAAAACACACCATCAGGCATAGGTGGCTGAAAATTGGATCAGGAATATGCTTACATGGCAACTTATATATATATATATATATATATATATATATATATATATATATATATATGTGTGTGTATGCGCGGCCACGTGTGTGTATTCAGGGTGATCCCGGACTGCCACTAGCCTGACAGATGTTTCCGCCTCTGATAGCTGGTAAGTTAGTTTGTGGAGAGTTTGTACCTTAGGAGGAAAGGGCTTACACAAGTTTGCTTAGAAACTTGGCTATAAGTTTTTAAGAGAGCACCGGCTGCTTACAGAAGAAGAAAACATTCTGGTAGTTAACTTTACGCTAAACATTTTAATACATTTTCCTGGGAAACAGTTTAACTCCCTGGAAAGTTGTTTCTGCAATGTTGAAGGTGGTCAATTGTTAATGATGCGAGAGCTCAATGTTTATTTACATCATCTGCAGCTCATACAATAAGACTCATACAAATTACATCTGTAACTAGATCTTCTGTCTCTCAACCTATTCATGCATACCCTATATTAATATATAGTTTCATATCAACATCATGTTTATTGATGAGCATGTACACATAATTATATTTCTACCCATACCAGGATAGAAAAGACGAAGGTTTGTTCACCAGGTTGGTCAGTGATATGAGAGGAGAGCCATTGCCGGTGGTGAACATTGAAATTGTCCAAGATGAAGATTTCAGAGAGGGGAGAGATTGATAGAATGTGCTCTACTTTTAGAGTTAAGATAGTAAAATAATTGTGGATACTCAAAGAATTTTGGATAGTCAAAGAATGTTGAATAGTCAAAGAATTGTAGATAGTCAAAGAATTTTGGATAGTCAAATAATTTTGGATAGTCAAAGAATTTTGGATAGTCAATAGAATTAGGGGAGAGATAAACAGTACAGGCATATTTAGTTCAAGAGTGACAAAATTGTTTAAGTGAGGGAGTTGAACATGCATTAAGATATATGTTGGGAACACAAGATCAAGTAAGAACTTTGTGCACATACACACAACATCCACCTTTGGCTTGAAACTGAGGATAGAGATTGTAGGAGTATACAGAGAAGGGTTTGCTGGACGTTGCCTCAGACAACTGGGTTTCAGTGAAGAAAAGATCAGGTTTGTTGGAGGATAATTGGTGTTCAACAGAGTAGCAGCTAGAGCAAATGCCAAGAATGTTGCAGACATTGATAGTGAGAGTGCCAGGCCGTGGTCCAAGACACTTTGTGGGGTGGTTGGGTAAGAGTCGGCGTCATAGTGTGGGGACAATTATGCTTCCCCGACCTCCCACCCCCTACCCTGGGAGCTCCGAAGCTGGACATTGTATCATCATATTATTATTTCATATATGTTTGTGTATTGGAAAGAAGTATAATTTGTTTGTGTGGTGTATTGTAATTAAGGAGAGAGTGTGTTTGTGAGAGCTAGCTGGATTACTCTATGTGTAGGTGAGGCCCAAACAAAATCAGTAAAAAAGGCCAAGGAAATTACACAGGAATTTCTGTGACTCATTATCACGTCTATAATCTCTTTTGGGTACTATCTTGTTCGATTGGTGCTTCTTAGAATTTCTCACTGTATTTCATTATGTGTTAAATGGAATTTATAGGTAGCTTGCAGCATACACATATCTATTCTTAGATCTGTCACAAGATACAAGGGAGAATGCATTGTTTATTTACGAGTTGAATATAATTAGTCGCCATACTTAAGAGCCGCAACCACAATTAACAAACCAAATAATAATGGGCTTTCTTATGATTATTTACATACTTCTTTAACCCACGTGAATAATATGTACATTTTTCTTTGCTGCACCACGGTACAGGAAAAATTTCTCTTCACTGAATGCCAGCGTTGTAAATATTTGTTTTGTACAAAGATTTATAATGCTAAGGAAACATAATATGATTTGTTTGCCACAAGTAAAGTTAAGAAATGATGCATGCAAATTTAGGAAGTTGGTATGCCTTGACATAACTCGAGGCTCTCCGGCGCCACAACTTCCACACTATATCAACCCAGTATTGGAAAACTTTAAAAAACAAACTCTCTCTCATTCTGAATAAATTACATCAAGTTTCAGAGGCAGACAGTTTGTATGCAAAATGAAGCAGAGGATCTATGTACCATGGTTGGGCAGGAATCGGGATCAGGGATCTAAGTCTTAGCTTAACCTTTAAAGTCGGGTTATTATGGAACATCCTTATCCCGTAAGTGGGTTATGTTAAAATATTTACAAAGTTTTGAATGAGCTCCAACTCTGTAAACAAAGAGGTTACTGGAACCACAAACATCTACATTGCTCTGAGCTGTACAGAGAACCTAGCTCTCATCCCCAGTTGGTCTCTGTCCTTGGCAGTAATGAATGGATGTGTAGGCGGTTTGACGCGAGTTTCGAGAGTCTATATCATGTATCAACATATTCAGACCTTGGCCATGATCAAATGTATTGCACTGCAGTCTTCCCTTCTGTAAACACTTTATCTTAGGATTGACCACCATAATCCACACCATGATAGTTTTCCACTCCTGTCATATTCGCATTTTTTTTCACCAACCAACTTTACTTCTATACTCAATTAATGAAATCAACAAATACATGTGACACTCCAAGGACTCGTTCCTAGGATACTCACACCGAAATTACGCGCATTTATGCCTTCTCAGAATTGTCAGTTCCTGTTCATCATTCACTCTGCTACAGTTGACCACTCATCCTCTTTGTCAAAACATTGCTATGGTCCTTACCTCTGCTGCATAATATTTGTTTGCCAAGTTCATCAGATTTTGATCTATAATTCTTCTTGGGTATCATTAACTGTTGCAACTCCTTCCATAGATATATCTGTCAAAATAACCATGATAATTCCTTTTATAAATCACCTGCTTTAACCTGGTAGCTACAAAATCTTGATTTGAATAGCCCTCCTTGGTGCGAAAGAATGACTGAAAAGCCGATCCTCAAAAAACGTAATATAATGTACAGTATATCATCATATTGGTATCACTCCTAAACATTCCACTGCAAATTGTTTTTTGGACAATAATTATGTAGGTGTGTTGTGGTCATGTTTGAGAGTTGCACATTTGACGAGAATAGGCACCCGCGCAGCCTTATTTTGTCATTGTCATCTGGCTTGCGAGCGAGAGGAGGAAGGGAAGGAATTGTGTAATATCTCAACTATCTCCCTCATGAAGCAATATTATTGCACCACACGCCATAATTATGTGAATAATTAGGATCCAGATATTAGGTGTAGAGAAAGAATATAGCACGTAAAGCTATTTGGTAAGTCATAAACGAGTCGGGAGTGAGTGGTGGGAGGGAGGAGGGATTTTTGTCCTCCCTTCTTCACCTTGCTTCAGGATCGCTCTACTCACTCACTCGTTTACATATATAGAATATGGGATACATGGGATATATCTGGGGTTGAAAAACAGTTCAAGAGCCCTGTCACCGCCTCCACGATAATAAAGTTGTGCGAGTCTGAGTGTGTGTGTTAGGTGAAAGTGTATTATGATGTTTGGTCTCCAAATTGCCATGTAAGCCTATTCCTGATCCAATTTTCAGCTGCCTAGGCCTGTCAGTGTAGTTTTTGTACACATTTCAAAATAATACTTCCTGCTGCCAGGTCGCAGCTCCCTTACAGAACCTTCCCGAAAGCATGTCGCAGCTGCTGGGTTACTATATGCCACCACATAATTATGTATCACTCCTGTCAGATTGATTCAATCATCTTCTGTATTTGCCATAAACCTTTTGGATATCAGCACAGTCTGATCTGTACCAACATATTTTGTTGTGCTGGACAACTGAATCATTGTTATAATTATTACTTCCATTATATTTTCATATGCCATCTCTCACAGACCTGTTCCACCATTATATAATTTTGTTTGTTACAGACTCCCAAATGCAAACATTCGCATATCCAAAATACCACCATTACCATCGGTGAGACCCATGATATGATATATTGTTCCTCAGTCTGTCCTTCCCTCATCCTATAACTTGAACTTCTTCAAATTATGTGAATCCAGACATTTTGACTCTAACGTACCTTAAATTTGGCTCTCTGTCATTCTTTCATCTTTGGAGGAGAAACTTGTTAGAGGCAGCTGTGCTTTTTGTCTCGTTCATACACCTAGAAACCGCACCTTACCATCTGGCTGCCAGAGAGAGCCTGGAAGGGTGGTGGTTGACTGAAAGCAGCGTTACCAAAGGTTTCCTTCAGTGTGCCACTACCAAAATTTATCATAGACCAATTTATACGCAATACAAATATTCAGTGTTCATATAATTGGTTGCTAAAGTACTATACACGCTAATTGCATATCCATGCACTTAGGGATACCCTTCCTGAATTTGTAATCTGTGGTTCCATGTGTGAGAGGCTTAAATTGTAGATGAGTAGGCAAGTAATAAATTCGGATATTAGTAAATATTGAAATAATGCTTCATGCAAATACAACCACCTAAAATACAGTAGGCCTACCGGTACTGACATAGTAACAAAGTTACCATTAATATGCAGGAGAACACCAACATAAATGAAAACAAATAAAGTAAAAACAAAATTCAGTATATAGATATAGAATACAAATACGTAAACGAATACAATACAGAATATTAATAACAAATATATCAATTTAAAACACAATATTACTATTAATAACACTTCTCTCTCTCTCTTCATGTATATATACAGTATATATATATATATATATATATATATATATATATATATATATATATATATATATGACTGTAAAGTATTGCATCCTGTTTGCTATTTCACCAAAAAGTTAAATTCTGCTCAACATAATTACTCAGTAATAGAAAAGGAGTTGTTAGCATTGATTTCGTCACTTCAATACTTTAGTGTCTACCTGTATGTTCAATCTGCCCCTGGTTCCATCACTGTATATACTGACCATCACCCATTAAAATGTTTGCACAAGTTCCAAAATAAGAATCAAAGACTGACCAGGTGGAGCTTGTTACTGCAGGAGTACGCCCTAGATGTAAACATATTACTGCAGGAGTACGCCCTAGATGTACACATATTACTGCAGGAGTACGCCCTAGATGTAAACATATTACTGCAGGAGTACGCCCTAGATGTACACATATTACTGCAGGAGTACGCCCTAGATGTACACATATTACTGCAGGAGTACGCCCTAGATGTAAACATATTACTGCAGGAGTACGCCCTAGATGTACACATATTACTGCAGGAGTACGCCCTAGATGTAAACATATTACTGCAGGAGTACGCCCTAGATGTACACATATTACTGCAGGAGTACGCCCTAGATGTACACATATTACTGCAGGAGTACGCCCTAGATGTAAACATATACTGCAGGAGTACGCCCTAGATGTAAACATATTACTGCAGGAGTACGCCCTAGATGTAAACATATTACTGCAGGAGTACGCCCTAGATGTAAACATATTACTGCAGGAGTACGCCCTAGATGTAAACATATTACTGCAGGAGTACGCCCTAGATGTACACATATTACTGCAGGAGTACGCCCTAGATGTACACATATTACTGCAGGAGTACGCCCTAGATGTAAACATATTACTGCAGGAGTACGCCCTAGATGTAAACATATTACGAGTGTCCAGAATGTGCCGGCAGATTGTTTTTCAAGAGTCTAAGATATTGCCATATACTTTCCTCCTCTTGAACTCTTTTCTAGCGGGGGAGGTATCACATCCCCAGTAACTAATTTATATGGCTGACATGGTACTAAAGTTACTTTAATGATTTGAGATAATACTATAGTTTTATTAGTGATTAAGCATTGTTATAAGAAGTCCTCTACTTTATATTGTGACTTAAGCCTACTGAGCTATAACCTTATTATATAATTAAAGTGGAATCAGAACGAATACAAAACGATCCTGAGATATTAACTATTATTTTCATTCATTACTTATTATTTTGTTTAATTGTAAAATACGTGATTTCTGTTTATAAATACAATTCAATTTTATATGGGACTTTGTTATATTCCCTCACCGTCTATTATATTGATTAAGTAAATGTCTTGCAGTAATAAGAATAAATAAGATAATATACTAACGAGAGAATAATACTAAATTAAGAGAATAACGAGATACAAGAAAGTGAAGCATAATCTTTAAAGGGTTAACGAACCGAATTAATTATATATCAAAGATCCTAATAATATTTATGTTTTTATACTAATCTATATTTATTGAAAAATTCCTTACTATCATACAACACTTTTCTCCATTAGTAATTGGTAACCTACGGCATATTAAACATTGAAATCATTCTCTATGACTTGAAATAGTTTCATGATTAAATACAATTGAAGTGTATCAGAGTATAAAGGATAACTAGTCCTAACAGCTAAAATGAAAGCAAGTAACAACATAATAAACTTTAACAATTTAAGTTCTATTGGCCTTCAGCTGTCTGATACCTTCGTATATTTTCTGTTCGATCTAGTTATATAAAGTTAACCACTTTTGAATCCAGATACGTAACAATATATACATATATATATATATTATAAGTACATACATATACAGTATATGAATGAGACAAAAGGTAACCCTGCCTGTAATACGAGTCTCCATCAATGCCGAATGACAGAAAACCAAATTCAAGGTACAGTACGTTAGGGTGTAAGTGCCTGACCACACCAAATTGTAATAGTGTAATTTGGTATCAGGTGAGTGTCTGTAAATCATGCCATTAACATATATTCTTCCAACTCGCATTATTTTGAAGTAAATCATATTTGTATTTATCTCCAAAGTCAGTTGCGTAGTAGGTCAAGTATTTAACATTTATAGGTTTACAACTTTATCAAAACAATTAATTTTGACTTTCAAATCCTGTTGATGGTTAATCTAACAATTTGATAATGGTATCGAGCACTTGTATCAAGTTAATTATTTGTGTATGGTATGTGGGATAGGAATCCTCCTCTTGTAATTATCCTACTCATCGAGACAGAGAAAGGGGCGAGAGAATGCGAAAGTGGTCTCGGACCCTGAGAATTAGAACGCTCTAATGTTGTTTCTGTTCGGGCTCTGTCTCGAGTTGGCCACCCCCATCAATGGAGTATGTGCCTGAGCATATACAGTACATATATAAATACATACATGAAAACTCAATTTGAATGGACAGCTTTCTTCTGGGTATACCTTAACTTAATTCCGGTTATTAATTGCCAATCAAACATATATATATATAAATATATATATATATATATATATATATATATATTATATATATATATATATGTATATATATATATATATATATATATATATATATATATATATATATATATATATATATATATATATATATATATATTATGTCAGAGGTAGGTACATTTGCAGGATATCTAATTTTGTAGATGAAGAGTAGGACAAGAGCCACAACAGTAGGACAAGAGCCACAACAGTAGGACAAGAGCCACAACAGTAGGACAAGAGCCACAACAGTAGGACAAGAGCCACAACAGTAGGACAAGAGCCACAACAGTATACATGTTGAGACTTATTTATTTGCAAATTTTCGGACGTATCACACATCCATCATCAGGCTATATTTCAACATACGATCCTAAAAAGAAAGTAACCTAGTGTAAACATATGTTAAGTACAAAGCTTGTGAGGATCTTTTAACTTTTTCCAAAAGTAACAATACAAAATATACAAAAGAAGAACTTCATCCTTTTAACCAATTAATATGTTATTAGTATAAAGCTTGGGAAGATCTCTTACTTATTATTATATAGTTGGATATAAGTAAAGAGATCCTCCCAAGCTTTATACTAATAACATATTAATTGGTTCAAAGGATGAAGTTCTTCTTTTGTATATTTTGTATTGTTAATTTTGGAAAAAGTTAAAAGATCCTCACAAGCTTTGTACTTAACATATGTTTACATTAGGTTACTTTCTTTTTAGGATCGTATGTTGAAATATAGCCTGATGATGGATGTGTGATACGTCCAAGAATTTGCAAATAAATAAGTCTCAACATGTATACTGTTGTGGCTCTTGTCCTACTGTTGTGGCTCTTGTCCAACTCTTCATCTACAAAATTATATATATACATATACTGTATATATACAGCATATATATATATATATATATATATATATATATATATATATATATTGAGTATATATCACAAATACACGTGAGCCACTAAATGTTTCTAATCTCTCAGTGGGGTTCGAACCGCCAACCGTCAGGACGATAGCCGCCGCTTTAACCCTCGTCTAGCGGGGGGTTTTGTGCTATTTTGGGCATATTCAGGCCGCCCTGAATGATCAATCAAGTATCTGCATGAAACGAAATGTATTCAGCAAAAAACTAGGTGCTACAAGCTTCAAAATGAGACCAGAACGAGCTACGTAGCACTCGTCGTTTTGATGCAGTAGTACCACCAACATGGGAGTTTAGCGTATAGCGGCATATTATTTCCAGCTACACTCACTACTGGCTACACTGCCGGTCTCTCGAGAACAGAGGGAGCGTGAGTCAGTGGGCGGCGGTAAGCCCTGGGTGTCGGCCGTGTGGCCTGCTGCGCTCCCGGCCATTTGCACTCAATTTTAACCCTTTAAAAGCCTTAATAATGCTCCTAACTTGCTGCTTTTTAGATACGGACTTAAGTCGGGCCCCGCTCTTTAAGTGTTAATCAACTACACCACGGCAGTCTAAAAGACACTCAACCCTCTACCCTATCGTCCTGACGGTCGGCGGTTCGAACCCCACTGAGAGATTAGAAACATATATATATATATATATATATATATATATCTATATATATATATATATATATATATATATATATATATATATATATATATATATACCTGTATATACAGTATATATACTGTATATATATAGGCTATATGTATATATACCGGTATATATATATATATATATATATATATATATATATATATATATATATATATATATATATATATATATATATATAATATATATATATATATATATATATATATATATATATATATATATATATATTCTCTTTTAAACAGACGAGGTTAAAGGCAATAGCAGTTTCAGCATTTAGTATTTTATTGTTACAGTTTTCAATATTTCTAACAATTTTCCTCTGGGGTTCAGAGATGAGGTACAACAGGTTAGCAAAATTCATGGTGGATCCAACGTTTCACAAGTAAACATCTTGCATCTTCAGGGAAAGGGCAGGTAATGATTAGAATAAGGACAAAGCAACATATTTATACAAAATTCGAGGATCAAGAATAGGTAGGTGGGCGGAGCTACTGGGTGTGGGGTGGCTGTTCATTGGTGGAAGGCAGTCTATTCGCGAGACGGGCACTAAATCTTATCGGTGGTTGGTTGTTGGCTGTGGGTGGCTGTGATTGGTTGGTGTTGTCAGTAGTGTGCTGATCGCGGAAAGGTACGGGAGGGGGGCACAGGGCGAGAGGAACGAGGGCAGTATGCCTGTAGCGCTTGCCTGAAGGAAGAATTTGAAGGTCTTGTGTTTGGTTGTTGATGCTGGGGTTGAGCGTTTGGATATATAGAGCTTCTAAAATAGCTAGTCTTCTGGGGTCTGATTCTTTGTCGAGTATGGTAGTTTGTTTGTCTAGGTCGGCGCGAGTTAGGGCAAGATGGTGGGGGCTTGATAGTGATCTTTTATAGCGCCAGATTGAAGGTGGAGGGTTAGTCGACGGGAAAGGCGAGTCTGTGTCATTCCAACATAGGATAGGGGTCCACAGTCCCCAGAGGTGCAAATATGCTGGTATATCACATGATCGTCTTTCGGTTGGTTGGTGGAAATTGGGCGGTTACGGAGGACAAGGTCGGAGGACAAGGCCTGCCCTTTCCCTGAAGATGCAAGATGTTTACTTGTGAAACGTTGGATCCACCATGAATTTTGCTAACCTGTTGTACCTCATCTCTGAACCCCAGGGGAAAATTGTTAGAAATATTGAAAACTGTAACAATAAAATACTAAATGCTGAAACTGCTATTGCCTTTAACCTCGTCTGTTTAAAAGAGAATCTATTACCTGGCTATACTAACATATATATATATATATATATATATATATATATGTAATAAAACTCGCTAGGAACATTAAAACAATGGAACACCAAGCTTTCGTTTATTCTCTCAAGACATCTTCAGGGTAATACAAGAAAACAGGGGGAGAGTGAGGCTTAAATACCCGTCCTAAATCATCTGTGAGTTGCTAACTAGCATATAAATACAAAAAGTGTTGCCAGCCTACTGCCTATTGCCATATTTTTAGGAACATACTTATTTTATATACAAAATATATGTACACATATACATTGAAATGTGCCTAACAATACAATCTAATCATATATACAATTTGATACATATCAATGAACTTGCAGATCCCTTTCAAACTGTTATCGTAACTTATGTAAATATGAAGACATACATATACCTGTAGAAATACATATAATTACATATACATACACATATACATGCATACTGTATACACACATACATTACATACATACACATACAAATTACATATATAAGAAAAATAGAAAAAGAAACAAAACATTATGGGAGTCTGCAGAAAACCGATTGGTCACACAAGGCAGATCCTACCCACACCCAACCCTACTTATAAGGTCGAATAGCCCACACCTGGCAAATCCCCCTCACAGCTACACAGTATAAATTATAAATTATACATAAACACACATATACATACACACACCTACTTACACACATACATGTACTGTATACATACATAAACATACATATTTACAATAATTATTATAAAACAAAACAAAACACAAAGAAAATACATAGTGATCATACCTCATGTGTATAGTATTAATAAGGTACCTAACTATCTAATACTATGAGGATAGACCTCACATAAAGGGTCAGATGTCAAACTACAAGCTGTTTCAATTTATGATCTGACGGTCTGGACATCTATTTCTAGTTCTTTTTATTTTACCATTTTCATTGAGGAGATTTAGCAGGATGTTATCTATTTTGTAAAGGCCATCATTTAGATTCATAGTGTTTATACAATCTATGATCAAGGCGGACTCGGCAAATAGTCAAAGTACAAAGGAGTACAAAGGAAATCAAGCAACAACATATCTAGTGACCCTTCTAGGCTGCTTGTCCTCCAAAACACTGAGGATCAAGTGTCCAAACAGTGGTTTAGAGTGGGTAAGGGAACATTGGAAAGGGAACTACTGCCCTGCCACTAACGTGGCAGGACTAGGAAGTTAGTAGGGGACATATGGGTTAGTAACTGAGGGGAGGATAAAGTTATTCATTTACAAACGCAGTCAGTCGCGGGTTTGATGCGAGATATTTGCCTAGGCGGAATTTAAATGAATCAACGGTGCTGCAGTCTATAACGTCTCGGGGAAGCCCATTCCACAAGTTGACAACTCGATTGAAGAAGAAATTCTTAGATTCGTGCGAGTTAAAAGATTTACCAATAATTTTGCAACCATTTCCCCGCGTGTAATTAGATTGGTCGATAGTGAAGTACTTACTACAGTTCATATTGTCGATGCCTTTGATGATTTTGAACACTTGAATTAAGTCGCCTCTTAATCTGCGCTGGGTTAAAGGAAATAGATTTAATTATCTAAGACGCTCTTCGTATGGTTTGTTCTTTAGGCTAGGTATCATTTTGGTAACTCTACGTTGAACTCATTCTAGCTTGTTTATATCTTTTTGGTAATAAGGGCACCAGGATTGAACGCAGTATTCCAGAAGAGGGCGGACTAAGGAATTGTAAATGGTTAGGATAACTTCTTTGGATTTATGCTCAAATGACCTGCCTATAAAGCCAATAATTTTGTTTGCCTTCTTAACAACTTCTGAACATTGTTGACTCGGTTTTAGGTTACTCGATATTGTTACTCCCAGATCAGTTTCTCTGTTTACATTCTTAAGCTGAGTGCCATTCATCGAATAGTTTGCTTTCTCATTTAGGTATCCGATATGTAGTACTTTACATTTATCCGCATTGAAACTCATTTGCCAAATTTGGGCCCAACATGACAATTTTTCTAGATTGTGTTGCATATCGTCAACTTGTTCTTTTGAGAGTACGCTATTTGCAATTTTTGTATCGTCAGCAAATTTTGAGATTGTGCAGGTGAGACCCTCATCTATGTCGTTGATGTAAATTAGAAAGAGAATTGGTCCTAGTACCGATCCCTGGGGTACCCCGCTACTTACATTGGTCCATTTAGATGCCTTACCGTTTATGACTACCCTTTGCTTTCTGTTGCTGAGCCAATTTTCTATCCATTTCAACACACCGTCTTGTATTCCATGCGCTTTTAGTTTTAGCAGTAAACGTTTGTGGGGAACTTTGTCAAAGGCCTTTTGAAAATCAAGGTATATAATATCTACAGCTTTACTCTCATCGTAGAGGTTGAGGATATCGTGGAAGAAGTCTAAGAGGTTTGTTAAACAGGAACGTTTTTTACGAAAGCCGTGTTGAGTATCTTTAAGTATGTTATTTTCCTCTAAGTGATTTACGTGTCTGTCTCGTATGACCGTTTCTAGCATTTTACATACAACTGAGGTTAAGCTAATTGGACGATAGTTACTGGGTAGGGATTTGCTGCCTTTTTTGAATATCGGTGTTACGTTGGCTAGCTTCCACTGATCAGGCATAGTTCCAGACTGCAAGGATTTATTGAATAGTAATGTCAGTGGTTTGGAGAGCTCATTCTTAGCTTCCTTTAGAACTCTAGGCGAGATTGTATCAGGTCCTGGCGTTTTATTTACCTTGAGTTTATCTAAACAATTCAATACTTCTCTCTCTGTAACGGTGATATTGCTTAGAACATCTGAATTATCAATCTGAATCGGCGATGGTGTAGGGATATCACTGAGGTCTTCTGTTGTAAAAACTGATGCAAAGAAGGTATTGAGGGCATTACTCATTTGTACTTCGTCTTTGGTGTATTCTCCTTTTTCATCGACTAACGGTCCAATAGTCTTTCATAATAGCAGCTTGACCAGTAGATCATCTTAGCCTCATCCCAATTTGCATGATGGTTTTGTCTTTGTTTATGTTTAAAAATACCATTAGATTCTTGAGCTGACCTTACTGATTGTTTGTGTTGTTTAAGTTATAAAAATACTTATTTACTAGTACTATGACCTCGAAATATAATTTCTGCAATAATATGAACATTGCCAATTAGATAATAATGATTAATATTAGCTCTCTCAAGTGGTGCCGAGTTTCACTCAGGCCCATAGACTAATTATTTATCTTACCGGGTCACACTCATATAATCGTATATTTATCATGTTGCTGATGCATTGATTACGTGTTACTAGTGCCCCTGTATCTTCCATTTCAATTATTCCCTATACTGTATATTACCTTAAACCCCGATAATCTACTTAAGATAGCCAAAGAGAGTTCTGCCCGAGGAAACAAATTCAGATTATTAGGCAAGCAAGCAAACCTAGAACATAACATGTCTTCACCCACAGCACCTCTAATCTGTTTCCAGTTTGTCCTATGTATTATGTCATTACATCCTTTACACGGAATGAAATATACACCACCTGCATAATTTTTAGGGCTGTTTTTGATCAAAGTAGACTTGACGGAGTTTTCATAATTGAATACTACATTTATATTCAAATTCTTGAGAGATGTTGTGAGAGGTGTTAATTCATCATGATATGGCAAAACTAAGATATTTTTCCTTGAAAAGGGAGCTTTATTATTTACATTATAGAAGGTTTTTTCGGCTTTGGCTAAACTTTGATCAACAAGACTTTCAGGATAGCAGAGTGTCTTGGCTAGATTATAGATTTGTTTGAATTCGTTATCTATGAATTCTGGGTTACATATCCTTAATGCTCTTAGAAACATACCTGAACAAATTTACAGTTTTACTTTAATATGATGGTTGGAGAAAAAATGAATATAGGAATCTACAAGAGTCGGCTTTCTATATACTTAAAATTTTAAGTGACCATTATTATTCATAATCATGGTATCAAGGAAAGGTAGTTTATTGTTTACTTCTTCAATTTTGAATGAAATCGAGGGGACAAGATCGTTAAGTTTATTAAGGAATGAATGGTGATTTTGATTGGTAGGCCAAAGACACAAAATGTCGTCAACATATCTAAACCAAGGAAGTCTAAAGTTACATATTTTAGGTAAAAACCGAGTCTCAAAATATTCCATAAACAGGTTAGAAATGATCGGAGAGAGTGGATTTCCCATTGCGCAACCAAATGTTTGCCGAAAAAACCTACCATTCACAGCAAAGTTAGTGTTGAGGACGCACAATTTAATTAATACTATACACATGAGGTATGATCACTATGTATTTTCTTTGTGTTTTCTTTTGTTTTATAATAATTATTGTAAATATGTATGTTTATGTATGTATACAGTACATGTGTGTGTGTAAGTAGGTGTGTGTATGTATATGTGTGTTTATGTATAATTTATATACTGTGTAGCTGTGAGGGGGATTTGCCAGGTGTGGGCTATTCGACCTTATAAGTAGGGTTGGGTGTGGGTAGGATCTGCCTTGTGTGACCAATCGGTTTTCTGCAGACTCCCATAATGTTTTGTTTCTTTTTCTATTTTTCTTATATATGTAATTTGTATGTGTATGTATGTAATGTATGTGTGTATACAGTATGCATGTATATGTGTATGTATATGTAATTATATGTATTTCTACAGGTATATGTATGTCTTCATATTTACATAAGTTACGATAACAGTTTGAAAGGGATCTGCAAGTTCATTGATGTGTATCAAATTGTATATATGATTAGATTGTATTGTTAGGCACATTTCAATGTATATGTGTACATATATTTTGTATATAAAATAAGTATGTACCTAAAAATATGGCAACAGGCAATAGGCTGGCAACACTTTTTGTATTTATATGCTAGTTAGCAACTCACAGATGATTTAGGACGGGTATTTAAGCCTCACTCTCCCCCTGTTTTCTTGTATTACCCTGAAGATGTCTTGAGAGAATAGACGAAAGCTTGGTGTTCCATTGTTTCAATTTTCCTAGCGAGTTTTACTACATAATTTGATCACACGTATTTGTGATTTTACCTCCATATATATATATATATATATATATATAATTATATATATATATACTGTATGTATATATATATATATATATATATATATATATATATATATATATATACAGTATATTATATATATATATATGTATTTATATACATATGTATATATATATATATATATATATATATACCGGTATATATATATATATACTGTATACATAAGCAAACCTGTTGTCTCTCCCTCAGTTCAGCACAACCTGTATAGACTCACCACGACTGGCCCCCACACACGGACCTAATTTAGCTCGTGTGTCAACCAAATGTGGTCCCCGGGCTGTTTTCTCCTGGGTTTATGATCTTGGCTGGTTTTCTCTCCCGCTCTGTTTTTACCGGGCGTCTAACAGCGGGAAGCCAGTGGGAGCCTTTATAGTGGTGACCGGAGAACTTAAACAGTAGACCATATAATTAAACTAGTAAGTGTCAGTCACTGTCAACTTAGCCAATATTACTTGGCTAGGTTAGTAGGATTGGACTAAATGTCGGCAGTGGTTTAGTTAATTCTGGTTTATTTGGTAATAATTGAAATCTACTAGTTGGATTGTTTACTGGTTGAAATATCCGGGAAGCTATCCACTGGTGGCTATTGTTTTTGCTGTTAATGTCGTTGTCCGCAACATTGGCTGCAGGTTCTCAATTCCGTGTTACAATCAGTGAAGCAAAGGGCAAATGGTCAAGGAAAATGCATTTTATATTCTGGCCCGACCATTATCTGCATGTAATATCCGAGTGACTTTGGCTGTGGATATATTACTCGATTATTTCTATAAAAATATGCATTTATTGTATTAATTAGATACCATAATATGCTAGACTGAAAGTTAGTTGGCATAAGTCACAATATTGATCGCGTTATCTGGAGAACCGTCAATGTCTCTTTGTATTAGTTAGTATTGAACGAGTTTGATAAAAGAGTTCTAAACTATGTCTAGCTTCATTGCATTCCGAAACAAGTTTTCACCACCAAATTGTGAAATTAGTTATTAATTGAAGACACATCTCTTAACACCTAACGAGCGGCCTAGGCGGTAAATAATATGTAGCCACCAGCGGGGTGTTTTTACCCAAAATAGGGCTGTTTACATGATCATTTTCATGCATAAATAAGACCCAGAGCGTAAAACAAGTATCTATCCCTGAAAGGGCATAAACAGAGCTTTCCAATGACACCACAACGATCCTTGTATGACCGCTAGTTTTCTTGCAACAACCGCGCAACACGAGTGCAAAAACCATGTAATTCGGTACTTTCCCCATACAATTCACTACGTAGCGAGTGTGAGAGGGTGGAGGAGGGTGGGATTCATGTCAGTTGGTCCACCGCGGTGGTCTGGAGCAGTCATACGCTCGCTACTCTCCTGCCACCACTTGTCTCTCTCTCTCAGCAACATTACGTGCTGAAATTGCCACACGACTTATGTTGTGAGCCGCCACATAGTCCAAATTTCTTTCACTCGACATATGATGCGCGCCGCCAGTTAAGCGTTAAGGGGGAGGTAGTTGCTTTTTCTGGACTCCAATCTCCCTCGTGTTTAGCCCCTTTAGTTTTTATTTTATTGTAAGATGTTCGTTCTATTACTTTGGCAAATTAAGACGTTTCACCCCTTTTGTTTGTCAATATTAGTACCTTTCGTGATATTTAGGCGTCGATTTTTTTTTGGCGAGCGAGAGCAAGCCTGAAATTTTAGGAGGAAAGCCGGGACATTTGTCTACCGAAGAATGTACACATTTATCTTGAAGTCTTCGAAGGGGGATCTAGGTTTATTTTTTAAGCTTGATGGAGCTATAAATATACCAAACAATAAAGCCTACCCCTTTAAGATACCCTATGACATTGTTTAGGGCTGTACTTGTTGGCATGATACAGATATGGGCGACGTCTGATGGTTCAAGCTTAGAAATTGATGTACCTTTATGCAGTATACAGTATACATACACAGCGTGAGATCATCCAACATTTATAATATATCTTCCACAAGTATTACATAATTTGCATCACAAAGAGAGATACTCATCAGTCAAATTCAATGAATTTAATCAACTCTGCGAAGCAGAGTGGTATCGCGCACACAGATCCTGCCCGTATACTGTGCACCATCAGTCAGCTTGTCTGTCGTCGTCGTCGTCCGTCGTCGTCGTCCGTCCGGAAACTCCTCCTAGACCATTTGATGGATTTTCACCAAATTTCACAGGTATATTCATTTGGTCAATGCGAAGGTCAGTCAAAAAGAAATTTTCAATTTAACCTAAAGGTTAAGGTCAAAGGTCAAGGTTAAAAATAAGGTCAATATTTCATGTGTTTTAGTTTTTACTCAAATTTCTTAATTTTCACCATACAAGTTACTGGTGACCTCGATATCTTATTGACCAAATTTTAGATACATATTCTGAAAGGTTAGGTCAAAGGTCAAGCTCAAAGGTCAAAATATTTGTTTTACTAGTATTTCTTATATTGACGGTCAGATTCTCACTAGACTTACCATGTATATTCGGAATACTTAGGACAAGGTCATACAAGAAACTATACAATTACATATGAAAGGTCAAGTTCACAGGTCAAGGTCAAATAAAAGGTCAATATGCTAATTTCATTACTTTTCATGCAAACTTCACAACATTTGGCGATATAGTTGCACTTTAAATAAAAAGGAAAATAATAAATGTTCAGACATATCATGAAGGTCAAGGTCAACTATTCTATATATATATATACAGTATATATACATATAAACAGTTTATATATATATATATATATATATATATATATATATATGTGTTAGTGAAGCCAGGTAATACATTTTCTTTAATACATAATTACGAGGTTGAAAGAAATGGCAATTTCTGCATTGGAAATTTTATTATTCAAAGTTTCCAGGTATCTGATGAGTTTTCGCTGGGTGGCAGGAAGTAGATGAATGAGATTAGCAAAATTCATGGTGGTACAGGGTTACATTAACACCTTAAGAGCGGCCTATGCGGTTTATTTATAAGTACCGCCCAGCGGGGTGTTTTTAGCCAAAATAGGGCTGTTTACGTGATCATGTTCATGCCTAAATAAGACCCAGAACGTAAAACAAGTATCTATCCCTGAAAGGGCATAAACAGAGCTTTCGAATGACACCATAACGATCCTTTTATGATGGCTAGTTTTCTTGCAATAACCGTGCAACGCGAGTGCAAAAAGCATGTAATTAGGCACTTTCCCCATACAATTCCTTATATAGCGAGTGAGAGAGGTAGGAGGGAGGTGAGATTCGTGTCAGTAGGTTCGCCGCGGTGGTCTGGAGCAGTCATACGCTCGCTACTCTCCTGCCACCACTTGTCTCTCTCTCTCAGCAACATTACGTGCTGAAATTGCCACTCGAGTTATGTCGAGCGCCGCCACATAGTCCAGCTTTATTTAACTCGACTTATGTGGTGAGCCGCTAATTAAGGGTTAATGTACATGATGATACAGGAAATACAACGCGTTTCACCGGACAACCAGCATTATCAAGCAAGGATAGAATGATATAAAAGGTAAACAGGAAGGGTATATATAGAGGGTGGAGGATCAGAGGAGGCGAAAATCAGAGGGCAAAAGTCTGCTATTGGTGGAGGGGTATTCTAGGAGTGAAAAAGAGAGAACCGCTTCACGCATGTGCATTGGATGCGGGAAGGTGGTGGTCGGTTGGCGGGGTCGAAGCTGATTGGCTGCATGTCGAGGGGCGTGGCCTAAGTTGCGTAGTACGTGAGGCGCCGGCAGAAGACGAAGCTGAAGGGGGTAGCACGGGGGGCTGCGTCAAGGGCACCGGGGGGCGAGGGGGGGCGTTAGGTCCTGTAGGAAAGTGCCTTTTGGCTGAAGGAAGGATCTGAAGGTCCAGAGTTTGGTTGTTGATGTTGGGATGTAAGGCTTGGATATATAATGCTTCGAGTATAGGTAATCTCCTTGGGTCACTTTCTTTATCGAGTATGGTGGTGTGTTTCTCTAACTCGTTGCGTGTGAGGTGCGGGTGGTTAGGGGTGAGATAGTGGTCTTTGATGGCTCCAGCCTGAAGGTGAAGAGTTAACCGACGTGAAAGACGAGTCTGCGTCATACCAATATAGGAATGAGGTCCACAGTCCTCATAATTACAGGTATGTTGGTAAATGACGTGATCGTCGGTCATCGGGCTCTTTATCTTGGTGGAAGCTGGTTTGTTGCGGAGAACGAGGTTGGAGGTCTTGGGGGATTTGTAATAAATTATTAATTTGATTTTGTTTTCCGGGTTGGTTGGGTGGACATGCTTGGAGATTATTTCTTTTAAGACAGCCTCGTCATTTTTGTGTTCAGAGGACATAAAATTGCGGTAGAAGATCTTAATTTCATTGGGGGGGTCAATGTTGGGAGGGCTTTGGGTGTACCATTTTTCAAGATGGTGGTTGATGGTGCTGGAGATGTCGGAGTTGGAGTATCCGTTATTCACTAAAACTTGGGATAGTCTTTCTAGTTCCTGGTGGGTGTCGGCCCAGGTAGAGCAGTGCGTGAGGGCTCTCCTTACATAAGCGGAGATGGAGGATAGAAGATAACGGCGGGGGCATTCACTATCGCCGTTGCGGCATTGTCCTGTGTTAGTTGGTTTAGTGTAGACGGTGGTTTTGAACCCATGGTCGTTCAGAGCTACGAGGATGTCGAGGAAGGGGAGTTGTCAATTGTTTGATTTTTCAAAGGTGAAGTTAAGTCCGGAGGAGGTCATGAAGCGACGCTGGAGCTCCTGTAGTTCGTAGAGGTCCTTGATTTGCACGAATATGTCATCCACGTATCTACAGTAGATGGCGGGTCGTTGGGCAGCTAGGAGCTCTTCCTCGATGGTACCCATCAAAAAGTTCGCAAAAAGAACTCCTAGGGGGCTGCCCATCGCCATGCCGTCTATCTGCTTGTACATGTTGCCCCAGGGGCAAAGGAAGGGGGCCTGCTTGGTACATAGCTCCAGCAGTGTTTTCAGGGCCTTCTCCGGGATGTCCAGTGTTGCTGTATCAGGGCAATGGTAAATTCGACGTAGAATCATGTCAATGGTCCTATCCACTGGCACGTTGGTGAACAGGCTTTCTACGTCGAGGGAGGCGATTGTGTGGTTGTTGTTCCGGGGGGCGTCTCGTAAAATTTCCAAGATATCGTGGGCTGAGTTAAGGTTGTATTGGCAGGGCACGTAGGGGGTGAGGAGGTTGTTCAGGGCCTTGGCGATCTGGTAGGTGGCAGTGGGGATCTGGGAGATGATGGGGCGGAGGGGGTTCCCAGGTTTGTGTGTTTTGATGGTTCCGTACGCATAACCAGGGGTGTATTCTCCGACGAGTTTTTTAAGGTGGACCCCTCCTTGTTTGGCGTTGATGGCAGTGATGGTGGTGTTGGCAGTACGTTTGATTTCGTCGGTTGGGTTGCGGGTGATCCTTTTAAATTTGGTGTTGTCACTTAAGATGACGTCCATTTTCCTAAGATATTCCTGGACCAAGAAGAACTCCTCAACAAGGGCCTCAACTGCCACTACTGCTCCAAACCTGGCCCCCACCGGAAACGCCTAGAAACAGAAATCCTCCTGGACGACATCCTACGACTCAAGAAGGATGGCAAGGTCACCACTACTCCCACCCTAAAACCCACTCTCCTCGCTGAAGCCGCCAAAACCAGAGGAACTCACCATAGCAAAATTCTCAACAAACAACACTTCCAAGCTGCCAAACAATTAAGAGACAACCCCAACATCATCATCCGTCGTGCGGATAAAGCTTCCTGCCTCGTGATTCATGACAAGGAGGAATATCTTAGGAAAATGGACGTCATATTAAGTGACAACACCAAATTTAATAGGATCACCCGCAACCCAACCGACGAAATCAAACGTACTGCCAACACCACCATCACCGCCATCAACGCCAAACAAGGAGGGGTCCACCTTAAAAAACTCGTCGGAGAATACACCCCTGGTTATGCGTACGGAACCATCAAAACACACAAACCTGGAAGCCCCCTCTGCCCCATCATCTCCCAGATCCCCACTGCCACCTACCAGATCGCCAAGGCCCTGAACAACCTCCTCACCCCCTACGTGCCCTGCCAATACAACCTTAACTCAGCCCACGATTTCTTGGAAATTTTACGAGACGCCCCCCGGAACAACAACCACACAATCGCCTCCCTCGACGTTGTGACGCTCACCGCTTCCCCCAGAACCGCATGGCTTACTCGCTAGGACTCGCCAGGGCAGAGAATATAGCTACAGTCTACCTATCATTGTGTACTTTCCTTCTCGAGAAAGCTTGTGTTGCAGACAGTTCAGAACTGTTCTTTATTTTCGTCTGTCACAATCCTTTCTATTTTATTTAGTCAATTGAAAGTATTGTGTTAAGTAGTTGAATGATGGGAAGGCGAGCGGGAGAGAGAGAGAGAGAGAGACCAGGTGGTGTGACTTGGTGGTGAGTGTGGCGTGTGGCTGGCCCCCTTACATAGGCCTCGCGGGATTCGTTGCCTCCTGCCTAACACTGCCTACTAGGCGGCTGCTTACTGGGCGACTGTCGCGCGCCCTCGTGCCATTCCTGCGAACTGGGACTCCAGCTATGCGGTCTCTGGGAATATCCTTGTCAGATCCGTCCCAGACAGCATACTCTAAGCATCTCCCATGAACTGTTCCACACTCTTGTCTTAGAATCTTTCTCTCCTACTGCCTCTATCATTTCCACTACTTCCTCACCTTTTATTAATATCAATCCCCCTCTGGTTCCCTGCATCCACACCTTGAATTGGGGGCCAGACTGTATTATATGCTGGATCTCACATTTCTTATGTACTAGGCTAAGTTTGAAGAGAGTCGTTGTCTTTTTGGGAGATTGTATTGCTCGGACTGTCTCCATCAATCACTAATGTTTCTACAGGGTTAAATAATGCTAGACTAGGGATCAGGTACCTTGCTGTTGGTGTTTTCACTGTGTGTAGGCTACTTTTGAGCTGCACGACACTACGGATTCTGTGGGATACCTGGGTGGATCTTTTGTCTGTGTACCTTGGAGTTTAGACTGTGTAGTGCGTGAGGGCTGCTTGCCTAATCCACCCAACACTGTTCTAACTCTATTTGCTTTTACTTTTGAGGGTCGCCAGGAGGATACTCGATACTTGTGATCGAGAATCCTCAAGAGAGCACCCCTTCATATTAACGTAATCAGGCCGCACAGACCCAAGGTCCACACTAGGCTAGGAGCTGCCTTGCTCCACCAGAATTCTGTACCTTTGCGCATCCCAGCTAGACTTTATTAACCCGGGTAGACATTAGCTGGATTAGATCATATACTCTTTTATGCATACCCATTATTTCTATACAAGCATTTTGAGGTCTAGGTTGCTGTAGAGAGACACAACCAGCATAGACCGGTTTTGTTAATAGGAGTACTACTTTTTCGTGGCGAGCATTATTACTGTTGCACCGCTTATAATATTCTTGTGTCTATCTATCTATCTATCTATTGCCTGACGCCGTGATCCCCGAAGGGGTGGCCACGAACGAACCGCCCCCATGCACCTCTGTCCCCAGTCAGTCGACGCCCCTCCCCCCAACCAGCACCGCCTTCGTTCATGTAGTTCCTCACTCCATCCTTCCACCTCATATTCGGTCTACCTCTCCCCCTCTGTCCCTCCACCTCGCTCTCGTACACCCTCTTAGTCATTCTCTCGCTTTCCATACGTTCCATATGGCCGAACCATCTCAAGTTGTTCCTTTTCACACTTTCCAGCACATCTACCTCCACACCAACACCTCCTTCTTACTTCCTCATTAGTCTGTCTATCCCTCCATGTAACTCCGCACGCACTCCTTAAGTAATTCATTTCCACTGCTCTCACTCTTGGTCTGAGTCTCTCAACCAACGTCCATGCTTCGCTTCCGTAAGTCAGTGTCGGGATTACCACACTGTCATGCAAGGACTTCTTCACTTCCATACTGACCACCCTATTTCTTGTTACTGCTTTTAGCGTTCCTACAACCCTCTTCCCCTGTTGTACCCTCTCCCGCACCTCTTCATCCATAGTCCCATCTTTACTCAACACACTGCCAGATACTTAAAAGAGTTGACGATCTCCATAGCCTGACCATTCAGTTTCACCTCACACTCTGTGACTTCACCCCTTTCGAAGACCATAACCTTGCTCTTCCCCGTATTTACCTTCAAATTCCGTTTTTCGCACACTGTTCCAAACTCATTTACCAGACCCTGCAACTCCCATTTCATTATCACTCATCAGAACTGTATCATCCGCAAACAGCAGTATAGGTAGCTTCCACTCAATTCCCTCCCTTTTCAGCGATACAACATTCACTGCTCTTGATAGTATTTCTTTCATGACTCCATATATAGTAAACAACCACGGGGACATCACACACCCCTGTTTCAAACCAACATTCAGGTCAAAGAACTCGCTCTGCTCACTCTCCACACGTACTGCCTTTGCACCCTCATACATGCTCTTCACTGCTTTCAGCAACTTGCCCTCTACTCGTATATTTAAGTACTTTCCACAAACCTCTCTATCCACTCTGTCATAGGCCTTCTCCAAGTCCATAAAGGCAACAATTTTGTTTCTTCTCCAGATACTTCTCCACAACACAATTCAGGGTAAAATCTGATCTACACATCCTCTTCCCTTCCTAAAACTCCCTGTCGCCTATACTTTCTCCGTTCTCACTCTCACTCTCTCAATCACTACCCTACTGTATACCTTCCCTACTATGCTTAGAAGACATTCCTCGGGTACCACACTCCTCTTTCCCCTTTGCCCTTATATAGGGGGACATTATGCCAGTCTTCCAGTCATCGGGTGCACTCCCCTTCTCCCATGCTAGTTTGCACATTTTCATACCCATTCTATCACTATCTCACCACCATACCTCAACATTTCCCACACACTCATCTGTTCCTGGTGCTTTCCACTCTTTTCATGGCTTCCCACACTTCTGACCTCCTGATCCCCACCTCCTCCTCCACTACTTCTCTCTTCTCCCTCCCATACCATATCCAGCTATGTTTGCTGGCTCTTCATTCCTTTCATTTAGCAACTCACTGAAGTACTCCCTCCATCTTTCGACTCTCTCTTGCTTCTCGGCTAGCATTCTCCCATTCTTATCTTTCACACCCTTACTGTTTCCCTTGCTACCTTCCCTAACTTTCTTGACTTCTTTCCAGAACAGTTTCTTACTCTCCCTCCATTTTACACTCAGATTCCTTCCAAATTCTTGTGTCCAATAACATTATAGGTCCAGCCTTTTTGTGTATTTAGCCTACACGTGCATTGTCCTGCCTCCTGCTATTTTGTGGTTCCATTTCCGATACGTTCTTCTTAGTAGCATCCGACATTATTCAGAAGATTCCTTGTTCGGTGATTGAGGACTTTACAACACTTTCTTTCATAAAGGAGTGACAGATATTATTGATTAAAGTAACGTTAAGTAAACCTTCTTCTTGTTTGCATTAGATCACTCTTGTGATTTAATTAAGTTAACTATCTTTTCCTTGTGTACCATAACTAAGCAACCATATGTTATAGGTAATAGGCTGTTTCAGAGAACATCAGCCTATAGTAGAAGCACATAGATACTGAGAGTGAAGATACCCCGCTATCGCAGATATAACTCTGGAGGGTATATGTGTTCTTTGTTCGACGGGATTATATACCAGGGGTTGGAACTAGCGTTTCCGTTGTTGCATTTATGCCAGTCTAGTCCAATGTATAAGAGCCACTGATTTATACGAGACCCGATCGTAACAAATGGCGACCTAGCTCAGGATTTGGTGAACTGATATATAATTGCAGGTTATTGTGCAGATTTTTCTCACAGTTTAGGCAGTGAACATTTGTTGATTTTGTGGAATATTTTTTGAGGACATGCAAGAATGATTTTTTTAGCAAAGTAATATATCACATAAGCGGTCTCCGAGAATTTTTTATTGTAAATATTGTGGTATAAGAGTTTGGGGTACTTCTTTTTTGTGTATCAAAGTGAAAAATCTTCAGTGAGCATCATGTCTTATAGCGGATCAGTGCAGGATGAGGACATAGTATGTGATGTAGAAGCTGAGGAGCAGCAGCATGGGCAGGTTGTTAACTTGGTGAACAGTGAGGAGGATGCAAGGAATTGTTTACATTGGCCTGTTACTTCCGACAGGTTGGTGGGTGTGAATCGGTATGGTCTCCAGTGCTTAGCCGCAGCTATCGGTCATGTATGTACTAGTGGCATGACCAAGGATGACCTGATGACGTGTGTGCGGGGTTGGGTGACTGGCGTACGAGGTGGGGTGAGTGCTCAGAGCCCTTTGGCCGAGCCTCCCCTTCACTCGACTCCCAATCCTCCTATTGGAGTACCGACCCTGAGCACGCTTCCGCAGGTGGGTAATGACTGGCAGGGTGGTTTGCCCCTGGGGGGATCACCGGGTATTTCTAACATCATTGCATCTCCTCCTCCTCCTCAAGGTTTGACCCCGGAGATGCTCTTTCAGTCGAGCTAGCTAAGATGGAAGAAAGAAAAGAGCTAGCTAAGATATAAGAGAGAAAAGAGCTAGCTAAGATAGAAGAGAGAAAAGAGCTGGCTAGGATGCAGCAACAGACGAGGGAAGCTGAGCTTAGGACTGAACTAGAATCTACAAGACTGCAGGAAGACATGAATGTAGTGTTCCAGTGGACCAGGGAAAACAACATGCAATTCAATGAGGAAAAATTCCAATTAATACGGTACGGAGATAATAATGGTGTTAAAGAAATTACAAATTACTTAACAGAATCTAACCACATAATAGAACGGAAAGACAGTGTGAAAGACCTTGGGGTATTAATGTCTGAAAATATGGGTTTCAAAGTACATAACCAGGTCAAAGTGGCGGCTGCGAAACGTCTAACGGGTTGGATTCTGCGTACTTTTAAAACACGCGGTGAATTGCCTATGATAACGCTCTTCAAATCTCTAGTGCTACCGCGGCTTGAATACTGTAGCGTATTAACATCCCCATACAAAGCAGGTGAAATAAATGACGTAGAGAGTGTACAAAGAAATTTCACTTCGCATATAAGTTCGATAAAACATCTACACTATTGGGAGCGTTTAAGAGCACTGAATCTGTACTCACTGGAACGTAGAAGAGAACGTTACCTAATAATATACACATGGAAAATCGCAGAGGGTTTAGTACCAAACCTACATACTCCGATAGTCATGAAATTCAGTGATAGGAGAGGCTGGGAATGCGAAATCCCCCGGATGAATAACAGGGGTGCTATGGGCTCTCTGCGAGAGGGCTGGTTATCACACAGAGGCCCACGTCTCTTCAACAAACTCCCACGGCGAGTAAGAGACATGAGGGACATCTCGTTAGACAACTTCAAGAGAGCCCTAGATGTCGAACTGCAAAAAGTGCCAGACGAGCCCATCCTTGCAAGGGAGCGAGCTGTCGCTTCAAACAGTCTACTGCACCAAATCACCACCCATAACGAGGGGCGTCGCGCTCCTTGGTGCCGCTAGAGGAGCGGCGAACACATCCAAAGGTATCCAAAGGTAAAGATACTGTGCCGACATGGATTTAGAGAAGTCTCGTGTTGAGACGACGGGACAGCGACTCGGTACTGGAAACCGTGCGCATGATCAGTCTCTGTCGCACCTTCTCAAACTGGTCCCTGTATTTGACGAGTCTGGTGTCACAGAGTTTTTCAATAGATTTGAGAAGAAGTGCCGGGAGCATCAGTGGCCTGAAGTTAAGTGGGCGGCCCTTGTGTCCTCTAGACTCATAGGTAAGGGGCTCAAGGCTTACGATGCACTGCCTTTGGAGTCCTGCGCTGTTTATGAGGAGCTCAAGGAGGCTGTCCTGCGGGCATATGAGCTACAACCCGAGACATATAGGTTAAAGTTCCGGGGTGTGACTAAGGGGCGAGAGAGTACCTTCTTGGAGCACGCCCGGGACCTGTCCGACGCTATGGGAAACTGGCTCAGATCAGAGAAGACAACTACGTTTGATGAGATGAAACAGTTGATGCTTCTAGAGCAGCTTTGTAAGTGTACGGGCGGCGACTTAACTTTAAACCTTAAAAAGACGAACCCAAGAACTCTCGTAGAAGCAGCAGAGATGGCTGATCGTCGGTTGTCACTAATTCGGGGGTGCGGCTCTGCACAGAGAAACGATGTAGGCATTAAGGAGCGTTATCCTCCCCCTCCCCGGAATATGGACACACATAAATTTAAAAGCAATGACACCAAGACTGATCACAAACCTACCACCGCCCCGTTTAAGAAGGGTCAGGGAACTTTTACACCTCAGTATAAGTCCAAGGGGAAATTTTTGTGTTATCACTGTCACAAAGAGGGGCACATGGCAAAAGCTTGTCCGAGCAGACCTCCCACGGCGGCTGTGTCATTGGCTCGCAGCATTGGGGTGTTCCAGAAGTCTTCTGTGTTTGCTGGAGGCATAAGATCAGAGGATGGAGCACCGCCAGTGAAGAAGGATCCGGAAGGCTCGAACCCTGTCCGCGATACCTTTTGCGACCATAGAGGGCATGGCTGCGTGAAGTGGGGGGGCAAGAAGCACGGGGTACAGCTTTTGCGTGACACAGGTGCCTCTCAGACACTCTTGAAGAATTTCACTGGTAGACCCATAAACGAAGCGCAGGTAGTTGTGGTGCAGGGAGTTAATGCAACTAGGTCATACCCGCTTGTTAGAATGGAGCTTGAAGTTGACGGTGTGACTCGCGAACTGGATGTGGGAATCGTGGAGAAATTGCCTGTTGGGGGCGTCGACCTCCTTCTCGGCAATGACTTTATGGTGCCTGCTTCTAAGGTTTCACCCTTAGTCGTTGCCGAGGAGCCGGCCGACGTGAGTAGGGAGGAACAGGAGTGGGTTGAGAAGTGTCAGGTGCAACCAATGGCGTGTGTTGTAACCAGATCTCTTGCATCCAGGGAGTCACAGCCTAACCAACAGTCTTTAACAGTCAATAAGCAGAGGAACGGTCACGAGAAGGTGCTGAAAGCTGATACGGTGGAGAGTCTAGTACCAGCAGCGCTTCTCGGGGACTCAGTATTATCACCGTTATTAGAGTCTGGAGAAGCACCACCACCTGTCACTGAGAGTGTAGAGGCAGGGCTTAAAGAGACTCAGAGGCAGCAACGGTATACACGGAGAGAGTAACGGGATGCAAAGTTCGATGTTGGGGGAGGGCATGAGTTGTTTCGCAAACACTTAGACAGGCTAGCTCCCTCAGATATTCTCAAATTGCAGCTAGAAGACCCGGAGGTTCTAAAGTGTAGTGACGGTGCTGTCGAACTTGAGAGTAGAGAACGAATGTTGCGTAGTCTGGAGTTGGCTGGCCGCAATCTAGTAGGCTCTCAGGCCCTCATGAAGGACAGGTACGACCACAAGGTGAAACTCAGGGAGTTTCATGTGGGTCAGGAGGTGTTGATACTACTCCCTCTTGTAGGTCACCCCTTATCCGCAAAGTACGCTGGTCCTTATAGGGTAGCAGAGAAGCTCTCGGACTTAGATTACCTGGTGGCCACTCCAGACAGGCGTAAGAGGAATCAGTTATGTCATGTCAACCTGATGAAGGAGTATGTGAGGCGCCCACCTGAGCCTCTCACTGTCCCCGTGATGACTTTCAGCAGTCAAGGTGGAGAAGGAGAACGGGACAGTCATGCGCAGGTGGATGACAACTGGGATTATCATGTTTCTGCAGATCAGTGGGCGGGAAACACGAGACAGGCGGCTCATGAGGCTTTGCAACACCTACCTGAGCAACAGCGTGTGGCTGTCGAGCGCCTATTCTGTTTATACCCTACTGTATTTGCGGAACACCCAGGCCTCACTACTCAGGAGGTGCATGACGTTGACGTCAGAGACCACCCACCCATCAAATCAGTACCCTATAAGGTGCCCCCTATTAAACTTCCGGCCCTCCGGGCGGAGTTGGAGTATATGTTGCAACAGGGACTGATCGAGAAGGGGGCGGTAAAGTGGATATCTCCCGTAACGCTGCAACCTAAGCCGGATGGCAAAGTGCGCTTCTGTGTTGATTACCGCAGGCTAAACGGCTTGACTCCCACCAACCCATATCCTCTTCCCCGGGTCGATGACTGTGTAGACAAGATTGGCAGGGCCAAGTTCTTGACCAAGGTGGACCTGGTAAAAGGTTACTGGCAGGTGCCTTTGTCTGAACGGGCGAAAGAGGTGTGTGGTTTTGTGGTGGATGGTGCTACATATCGTTGTAATGTCATGCCGTACGGTCTAAAGAACGCACCAGCGACCTTCCAAAGCTTGATGAACGAATTGGTGGCTGACATTCCGAACTGTACCATGTACCTGGACGACGTGATTATCTACGATGACGATTTCAAGAGCCACTGTGAACATGTAGAATCCCTATTTAAGAAATTAAGCGAGGCAAACTTGGTGGTCAACCTGGGAAAGTGTGATTTTGTGCGGGCTACCGTGCAGTATCTGGGGTTCATGGTGGGTTTGGGCCAGGTGTGCCCCCCACAGAACAAGATATTGGCTATTAACCACTTCCCCAAGCCATCCACCAAGAAGCAGATCATGAGGTTTTTGGGCATGATTGGTTACTACCGCCGCTTTATAAAGGGCTATTCTACTGTGCTGGCTCCTCTGACGGACCTATTGGCCAAAGATAGAAAGTTTAAGTGGGCGCCTGAGTGTGAGAGGGCTTTTTTGCTAGTAAAACACCTGTTGTGTACTCACCCAATCCTCAGGGCCCCGGACTTTAGCCGACCATTCCAGCTGGCAACTGATGCCAGTGGTGTGGGTGCTGGTGCCGTTCTGATGCAATCAGACGAAGATGGGCTGGAGCACCCAGTCAGTTTCTTCTCAAAAAAGTTCAACTCGGCGCAGAAGAACTATTCAGTAGTTGAGAAGGAACTGCTGGCGATTGTGCTAGCGCTCAGGCACTTTAAGGTGTATGTTCCAGCCTATGGACCAGTTGTGGTGATCTACACCGACCATCACCACCTCAAGTTCCTGAATCAATTCCATAACCGGAATATGAGGCTGACCAGGTGGTCATTAATGTTGCAGGAATACAACCTAGACATACGCCATATTGCCGGTTCTGAGAATGTGATTGCAGATTGCTTATCGAGGGTGGAAGACCCGGGGCAGATCATCACAAGGGTAGCCTCCTACTTTGGTTTGATTAGTATGTTTACGTCTGGTGCTTGTTGGCTCGCGTGTGTAGCCCAGCGTATTGGGTCGTAAAGTAGGAGTTGCTGTGTTGGTATAGAAGAAAAAACTAGGCTTTCCCCTGTAGTGCAGCCGCCATAAACATATTAAAAATATAAAAATCCTATAAAAACTCTTTCTTTGATAGTTACATTTGTTTTTAAGTATGTTATAGCAGAAATTCTGAGTTGTACTCCTCTCAGAAGGCTGGGCTAGTGAAGCTCGCTCTTATGAGCATAACTCTGTAATTTAATCTATTGTGTTGGGAAGGGTTGTTAATTTTTATAATGTGTTATTTTGAAGAGAACTGTGCTTTACATTTCATTGTCGCTGGGTGGCTAGGAGTGGCGAATTTCGTATGGGTTCTGCGTGTCAGATTTAGAGCTCATAGTTGGAGCCTCTTAAAAATCTTGGGTGGGGTGTGACGCTCACCGCTTCCCCCAGAATTGCATGGCTTACTCGCTAGGACTCGCCAGGGCAGAGAATATAGCTACAGTCTACCTATCATTGTGTACTTTCCTTCTCGAGAAAGCTTGTGTTGCAGACAGTTCAGAACTGTTCTTTATTTTCGTCTGTCACAATCCTTTCTATTTTATTTAGTCAATTGAAAGTATTGTGTTAAGTAGTTGAATGATGGGAAGGCGAGCGGGAGAGAGAGAGAGAGAGACCAGGGGGTGTGACTTGGTGGTGAGTGTGGCGCGTGGCTGGCCCCCTTACATAGGCCTCGCGGGATTCGTTGCCTCCTGCCTAACACTGCCTACTAGGCGGCTGCTTACTGGGCGACTGTCGCGCGCCCTCGTGCCATTCCTGCGAACTGGGACTCCAGCCATGCGGTCCCTGGGAATATCCTTGTCAGATCCGTCCCAGACAGCATACTCTAAGCATCTCCCATGAACTGTTCCACACTCTTGTCTTAGAATCTTTCTCTCCTACTGCCTCTATCATTTCCACTACTTCCTCACCTTTTATTAATATCAATCCCCCTCTGGTTCCCTGCATCCACACCTTGAATTGGTGGCCAGACTGTATTATATGCTGGATCTCACATTTCTTATGTACTAGGCTAAGGTTGAAGAGAGTCGTTGTCTTTTTGGGAGATTGTATTGCTCGGACTGTCTCCATCAATCACTAATGTTTCTACAGGGTTAAATAATGCTAGACTAGGGATTAGGTACCTTGCTGTTGGTGTTTTCACTGTGTGTAGGCTACTTTTGAGCTGCACGACACTACGGATTCTGTGGGTTACCTGGGTGGATCTTTTGTCTGTGTACCTTGGAGTTTAGACTGTGTAGTGCGTGAGGCCTGCTTGCCTAATCCACCCAACACTGTTCTAACTCTATTTGCTTTTACTTTTGAGGGTCGCCAGGAGGATACTCGATACTTGTGATCGAGAATCCTCAAGAGAGCACCCCTTCATATTAACGTAATCAGGCCGCACAGACCCAAGGTCCACACTAGGCTAGGAGCTGCCTTGCTCCACCAGAATTCTGTACCTTTGCGCATCCCAGCTAGACTTTATTAACCCGGGTAGACATTAGCTGGATTAGATCATATACTCTTTTATGAATACCCATTATTTCTATACAAGCATTTTGAGGTTTAGGTTGCTGTAGAGAGACACAACCAGCATAGACCGGTTTTGTTAATAAGAGTACTACTTTTTCGTGGCGAGCATTATTACTGTTGCACCGCTTATAATATTCTTGTGTCCAATAACATTATAGGTCCAGCCTTTTTGTGTATTTAGCCTACACGTGCATTGTCCTGCCTCCTGCTATTTTGTGGTTCTATTTCCGATACGTTCTTCCGACATTATTCAGAAGATTCCTTGTTCGGTGCTTGAGGACTTTACAACACTTTCTTTCATAAAGGAGTGACAGATATTATTGATTAAAGTAACATTAAGTAAACCTTCTTCTTGTTTGCATTAGATCACTCTTGTGATTTAATTAAGTTAACTATCTTTTCCTTGTGTACCATAACTAAGCAACCATATGTTATAGGTAATAGGCTGTTTCAGAGAACATCAGCCTATAGTAGAAGCACATAGATACTGAGAGTTAAGATACCCCGCTATCGCAGATATAACTCTGGAGGGTATATGTGTTCTTTGTTCGACGGGATTATATATCAGGGGTTGGAACTAGCGTTTCCGTTGTTGCATTTATGCCAGTCTAGTCCAATGTATAAGAGCCACTGATTTATACGAGACCCGATCGTAACAACGTAGAAAGCCTGTTCACCAACGTGCCAGTGGATAGGACCATTGACATGATTCTACGTCGAATTTACCATTGCCCTGAAACACCAACACTGGACATCCCGGAGAAGGCCCTGAAAACACTGCTGGAGCTATGTACCAAGGAGGCCCCCTTCCTTTGCCCCCGGGGCAACATGTACAAGCAGATAGACGGCGTGGCGATGGGCAGCCCCCTAGGAGTTCTTTTTGCGAACTTTTTTATGGGTACCATCGAGGAAGAGCTCCTAGATGCCCAACGACCCGCCGTCTACTGTTGATACGTGGATGACATCTTCGTGCAAATCAAGGACCTCCACGAACTACAGGAGCTCCAGCGTCGCTTCATGACCTCCTCCAGACTTAACTTCACCTTTGAAAAATCAAACAATGGACAACTCCCCTTCCTCGACATCCTCGTAGCTCTGAACGACCATGGGTTCAAAACCACCGTCTACACTAAACCAACTAACACAGGACAATGCCTCAACGGCGATAGTGAATGCCCCCGCCGTTATCTTCTATCCTCCATCTACGCTTATGTAAGGAGAGCCCTCACGCACTGCTCTACCTGGGCCGACACCCACCAGGAACTAGAAAGACTATCCCAAGTTTTAGTGAATAACGGATACTCCAACTCCGACATCTCCAGCACCATCAACCACCATCTTGAAAAATGGTACACCCAAAGCCCTCCCAACATTGACCCCCACCATGAATTTAAGGTAGGTTCACACATAGGCGAGTCGGAGCGCGAGGCCAACGCGAGTCACACTCGCCGCATATCGCCGTTGATGGAGCCCGAACCCAACGCGAGTAGCAGCTCATGCGAGTAAACACGCATATAACACGAATATAACACGAGTTTACACGAGTTTACATGAGTTTACACGAGTTCACAGGAGTTTACGCGAGTGTAACACGACCCCAACACGGACCGCCAAAATTTGAAAAATAACGGTCAAATTCCAGGGTACGAATAGTGCGAGTGTACAGGAGTCTACATGAGTGTCACAGGAGTTTACATGAGTTTACACGTGTTTACACGAGATGAACGCGAGTCTACAGGAAGTTAACAGGAGTGTATGGAGTGTATATTCTATTTAATTTATTAATCTTGATTTATTTATATTTCATGTTGGATATCAATCTGTATATTATTATTTGTCATCATATAATTATCCTTTGCATATATTCCACATCATTATTATTATGTATGGGTAGGAGGGTGGTGGGAGGTTGGTTTGGGGGATGGTGTGGGGAAGGTAGAAGCGTAATTGACTAATGTTACAAATATGAAGCCGATTGGTAAGGTAGTTTCGCCACCACGGATTTTCTATTTTTTTCCTTATCTTCGTACGGATACGCTGGAAGTGGGTGGTGGGAGGCGGTTGGGGGTCTGGTGGGGGGAAGGCAGAAGGGTAAGGGACTTGTCACACAAATATGGAACCGATTGGTGCAGTCGTTTCGCCGCCACAGATTTTCCTTTTTTTCCTTATCTTCGTACGGTTATGCTGGAAGTGGGTGGTGGGAGGCGGTTGGAGATGTGGTGGGGGGAAGGCAGAAGGGTAAGGGACTTGTCACACAAATATGGAACCGATTGGTGTAGTCGTTTCGCCGCCACAGATTTTCCTTTTGTTTTCCTTCTGACGGGACCGACAGTCAGCGAGTGTGTGGGAGGAGGAATTTGGGATTTTTTTTGTGGGTAGCCAAAAGGCTAAGGTACATGTGGTAAAAATATGAAAGCCATAGGTGCAGTCGTTTCGCTGCTACGATTTTTGTTGATAATATAAACAGACTCGTGTGACACTCATGTAGACTCGTGTGACACTCATGTAGACTTGCGTGACACTCATGTAGACTCGCGATCATTAAATTTATAAATAGTACAACGCGAGTGTCACGCGAGTCTACATGAGTGTTACACGAGTCTACAGGAGTTTACGCGAGTCTACGCGACTCTATGCGAGTTGGCGTCCTACTCCCACTTGACTCTCCAATTTTTGTGTCGTCCCAAAATTTTTGGCCGCGTTCGCGAGTGTACGCGGTCCACCGCGAGTCCACGCGAGTCTGTGCGAGTGTCGGCGAGTGTCGCCGAATTTGGGATAATCATTGGCGAGTGCAAAAATGTCATCACTCGCGTTGGAGTTGCGCTCCGACTCGCCAATGTGTGAACCTTGCTTTAACATACCTTGAAGTTGACTCTCTGTCACTTTTTCAACTTCGGGCGAGATACTGTCTTGTTCTACAGGCAGCTTTTTCTTCGGTCTCCTTCACTCTTAAAAAAATAAAATAAAAATAAAAATTAATTAAATAATATTCATGTAGGTGTTGGTAGGATATATTTGTTAGTAATTCCAGTGCATTAGAAATTAAACACTGATTAACTTGAAAACCAAACAAAACATGTACAGATCAAATGGAATTTATAACCGAAACTACCACCAATTTTCCCATGGTTTTTATTTTTGGTTTTAGGTAGATTTCATCATTATACAGTAGTTGAAACAAGTTCCAATCCCCGGCAAATGTGTTTTCCCCATTATCCAACGATCTTAAAACAAGGCCCCCGATAGTGGGGAGGGCCATGAAGATCAGGGAAATTACGGGGTAAAGGCGTTAAAAGCCGATAATTAATTATTTAAAAGAAACTTGGCTCAGGTTTTGACGTATTTAAAACTCCTAAAACCCCATAATTGGAAAACCCGAGCCAAGTTTTGGCAAAAGTTGGCTCGGATTTTGCGAATTTGCCCAGTAAAAAAACACACTAACCCAATATTGAAAGTTGGCTCGGGTTTTGATGAATTTAAAACACCTAAAACCCTAACATTTGAAAACCCGAGCCAAGTTTTGTCAAAACTTAGCTCGGGTTTTCCGAATTTTCAGATTTAAAAAGTATGCTCGGGCCAAAAGACGAAAATAATGGGTAATATTGGAAGAACTCATAATGTAATATATTGAAAATTAACAAAACAAACATGGAAAAACCCGAGCCAACTTTTGTCAAACGTTGGCTTGGGTTTTTCCATTTTTCAGAGTATAAAAACCCAATAACCTCATTTCGAAAGTTGGCTCTGGTTTTGATGGGTTTCAAAGTATTATTTAATCGATTTAGTCAACTTTGAAAAGACATTAGCCTAATCGTTAATTATAGGGAATACGCTCGCACCCTTATTATTCCTGTTTTGTCCTCCATATTTTGAGAAATGAGTGTTTTCATGGTGTTAGTAATAATTGTAACGTGGTATACATGATGGGTTGAGGGGGGGCTTTGCCCCCCTCACCCCCCCCCCCATGAATTATTGAAATCGTCATCTATGATGCCAGCAGGGGGTAAATATCGAGGTAATTATAGGGAATAGGCATGCAGCCTTATTTGTGGGAGGCGATGTTTGCAGCACCAAATCCGTCCTCATCTTAGGCCCCTTGGCACGATTTTGTTTTCCTGTATACTATTATATTATCTTAACCTAACCTAACCTACCCTAACCTAACCTAACCTTAAATTAACCTAACAGTTTACCGGATTTGGTGCTGCAGGCATCGTCTCCCCTTATTTGTCATGTTTTGTCCCACATTTTGATAAATGCGTGTTTTCATGGTCTTAGTTAAATTCCAACGTGGGATACACGATGGGTTGTGGGGGGGATTTGCCCCCCCTTCACCCCCCCATGAATTATTGAAATCGTCATCTATGTTGCCAGCAGGGGGTAAATATCCTTATTTTTCATGTTTTGTCCTCCAGATTTTGAGAAATTAGTGTTTTCATGATCTTAGTTATAATTCCAACGTGGGATACACGATGGGTTGATGGGGGGCTTTGCCCCCCTCAACCCCCCATGAATTATTGAAATCGTCATCTATGTTGCCAGCGGGGGGTTAATATGATTATACTGCATAAAGAAGGCGTTTGTAAACAGTGAGGATGTTCGAAAGAGCTCTGAGATAGATTAGAATGGGCCACTGGCAGAGTGACTGTAAACTTGTACAGTAGGCTTATTTATTTACGAGACGATGTCGGGGGCCGTGTTTTGAGGTGGTTGGAATGTGGATAACAAGGAAACGTATTTTACGTGGATTTCAATTAATGTAAAGCACTGTATATATAATCATGAAAATTAGCTAAAAGCAAATAAAAGCTATATAAAAATATAGTGCTGCTAACCTTATTGAGAAGATGTGCTGGGAGTATGATCCTGGGAGAGATGTCGGTGTCTACGGCTTAACCCTTAATTAGCGGCGAGCAACATAAGTCGAGTTAAATAAAGCTGGACTATGTGGCGGCGCTCGACATAACTCGAGTGGCAATTTCAGCACGTAATGTGGCTGAGAGAGAGAGACAAGTGGTGGCAGGAGACTAGCGAGCGTATGACTGCTCCAGACCACCGCGGCGAACCTACTGACACAAATCTCAGCTCCCTCCTCCCTCTCTCACTCGCTACATACTCAATTATGTACCGAAAGTACCGAATTACCTGCTTTTTGCACTCGCGTTGCACGGTTATTGCAAGAAAACTATCCATCATACAAGGATCGTTATGGTGTCATTCGAAAGCTCTGTTTATGCCCTTTCAGGGATAGGTACTTGTTTTACGTTCTGGGTCTTATTTAGGCATGAAAATGATCACGTAAACAGCCCTATTTTGGCTAAAAACACCCCGCTGTGCGGTACACATAAATAAACCGCATAGGCCGCTCGTAAGGTGTTAAAGGTCGGCCACGTACGTCGGATGGCAGTTTTAGGCATAAACCAGTACTTAGGACATCTCCATTGATCCCTTTCACTATAATAATAACATTCAGTTCCACATCGTTCACAAATAACAGAGGTAGGGAGGCATCCGTGGTCAGTAAATAAATAGTTTCAGGGCCCCGTTATTATATCTTGAGGTGTCTATAATAATGGAGTGAGGATAAATAGCACAACCTTTACATAACCCGGCCATTGTATCGCTGATTTTCTCTTCACTGGAGGTGGTTCTCTATCATTGGTTGAGTGCAATGACGTAATTGTACATCCAGGTCAAAGTTGATTGGCTCTCTTGATGAAAATATGACGTAATCGCCGAAACACCAATCACTTACCTAAGGGTAACTGTGACGTGTGGTCAGGTGATGCGCAGTACCTCTAAATTTAAGACCATTAGTTCCAAAGAGGTTGATCAGATGGCGTGACTTGAGACTGACAAGCTGCCAGAAAGAGGTCCTGACCTCACGGAAAAATGGCGTACAAAAAAGGCGCGCCGTCTATAGGTGACTCTTGACAACCTTTTAACAGTAGGTAGACATTTTGTTGCTTACTTTTTTATTAAGGTTTGCCTGGATTTGATTTGTTTTTAATATGATCTTAACTATATTCTTATTATATAATAGGCTTCAAAAGTTTCGAAAACATTCGTGGTAGTTTCGGTTACAAGTACCGATTAAATAATATAGGAATTACATATATATATATATATATATATATATATATATATACAGAGAGAGAGAGAGAGAGAGAGAGAGAGAGAGAGAGAGAGAGAGAGAGAGAGAGAGAGAGAGGAGTAGGACAAAGAAGGATAAAACCATGATGCATTATTCACTAATTTTTGGCCCCTTCACGAAGCCATTGTCAGGTAAAAACAATGGATTCTAAAAATGAAATAAATTCACAAACCTAAAACATGATTGGATCTAAAAATGGAGTACATTTATTGATAACATAATATAGTAAATTGAGATCAAATACTTCAATTAAACTGATAGGAATAAACAGATTAGTCTAATAAACCTAATTCCACCTACTATAAATCATAAATTTATACCAAAACAAATAATATAACGAAGGAAACACAAAGCGGTACAAACGCTTGGCGAAAACACTAAGACTATTGAAATAATCGATAGCAGTAAGCGAAAACATTAAAAATTGATTAATGAAATTTTAAATATTACTTTATATATCTAAAGAATAAAAGAAACAGGGACACTTGAAACATCGAGGACATAACTTGGTAAATAGTATTAGTATACAGATAGCATAACGGATATATATATTAACAACAACAAATCCTATATAAACTTATCAAAAGCTAAAACAAAAACACCCAAGGAACAGTCATCCTCTCGCACAAGGGTCGACTGTGAGACTGAGCAGGGGGGCCTAAAGCAATCAGGGAAGAGACAAGGAAAAATATGAAGCAAAGAGAAAAAGGGTGAAAACTAAAGACACGATATACAAGACTCGCCTAAATCAAACTTGGAAGTTGTTGGAAAGGTTCAGTTCTGGATGTTGCTTTTGTATAAGCAATATTTTGGCGATTAATGCATCGTGTCGATTATTAAATTTAGCAGCAATTTGAAAATCCTTATCCGAGAAGGGGTGATCATTACCTAAGGAGTGATCACGAATGGCTGAATAAGGCATTTTTTGTAGGAACCGGCCAGATCTGTAGCTCTTACCTATGTGCTCGAATATTATGATTTTGAAAGATCAGCTAGAGCAGCCAATAAAGCCTGCCTGACAGTTAGGACATTTGAATGTATAGACAATGTTCGAGCACAGATGAAAAGGCACACGATCCTCGTGGTTGAAAAATTAGCTAATTCTGAAGTCATTAGTGAGTATTATTCTAAACTTGATTGTTGGGTAACTGTCTCTTAGAATGTTGTGAAGCAGTTTCCTAAAATCGTAACTAACTTTGCCGTAAAATGGCATTTTAATGTATTTGATTAGTTTTGGCACATCACATTTCTCCTGGCTCTCCGGCGTTTTTTTGCTGTACAAAAATGTCTTAGAAGTATGGAATTAAATAGACCCTCCCTATAGTTATTATTAACTCATGCAGTCTCAGCGACGGCTGTGAGCCGTCAGTAAATAAGTCACTCCACAGTCCTGGCGACGGCTGGGAGCCATCAGCTATTTCTAACGGTGTAGCACTGCCAATAACGAGTGGAGCGTGGCTAATTATTAGCATAGACCTAACGTGAAGTGTTGACAACACTGCCCAAGCACAGTGAGCCTCCCCCAATCCTCCGTCTCGCTCCCTCCTCAGTTATCAGCTAGCACTTGTTAGTGATGCATCATGTCTCGCCCCAGCCGCCATCAATCTTGCTACCTTGGGCTAGACGAAGCCGCAGATCTAGCCACGGAAATAGTTGTGACTTCTAGTGATGAAGAGGTTATTAGTGCTAGCTCTTGTGAAGAAACTACACCTACTGTGGAGGATATATCATATATAGAGCTTCCAATCCTCCTGAGTCCCTTGCCTAGCCCCGTGAAACAGCCCAAAAAGGCGGGAATTCATGGTGGTAAGCGAATGCTATTACCGCTACGTTTTTCGACGATATGCGATGAGAATAGCAGTGATGATGATATCCCTCTAGCCTATCTATATCCTAGCCATAGACATAGTGAAAGTGGGGCGTTTAGTTAACGGACAAAGGGAGCAGGAAGGGAGGGTAGAGGTGGTGGTCAGTCACGTGACCCAGCCTTGCCCACAGCGGCGACCTACCTCCACCCACGCCTCCCCGCCACCACCACCACTACCACCACTACCACCCCTCTTGGTGCTGGCTCGACTACGCCATCTACCTTCTATGGTAAATAAAGAAAAGTTGAAGAGGTGTATCATGAGGAAGGTGATGACGAAGATGATGATGATGATGAAACACCACTGCCACCACGCCTGACGCCACGAGGCCGCCTGAGGCTTAGTAGGCCAAGGTCACCCTTATCTGCCCCTGATCCAGCCTCTACAACCCACCCTGCCTCTACAGCCTACCCTGCCTCCCCTGCTACTGCTCGTAAGCATGAACCTGCATCAAGTCCCCTTGCCTTTCCTCTCTAGCTTTCCCCACCCAGCCACCCTGCCTCACCTACCTTGTATGCCTCACCTACCCATCCTACCTCACTTCCTCTGTCTGCCTCACCTACCCACCCTACCTTACCTACCCACCCTGCCTCATCAACCCTGTCTGCCTCACATCCCCTGTCTGTCTTACCTACCCACCCTGTCTCATCAACCCTGTCTGCCTCACCTACCCACCCTGCTTTACCTTCCCACCCTGCCGTACCTACCCACCCTGCCTCATCAACCCTGTCTGCCTCACCTACCCACCCTGCCTTACCTACCAACCCTGCCTCATCAACCCTGTCTACCTCGCATCACCTGTCTGCCTCATCTACCATGTCTGCCTCATCTACCCACCTTGCCTCATCTACAATGTCTGCCTCATCTAACATGTCCGCCATACCTACCCACCCTGCCTCATCTAACATGTCTGTCTCATCTACCCACCCTGCCTCATCTACCCTGTCAGCCTCATCTACCCACCCTGCCTCATGTACCATGTCTGCCTCATCTACCCTGTCTTCCTCACTTACCCACCCTGCCTTACTTACCTTGTCTGCCTTACCTACCAAACCTTCCTCTCCTGATCTCTTCTTACCTCCTCCCTCTCCCTTCCTACCTCCTCCGTCTCCCTTTCTACCTCCTCGCTCTCCTCCTCTTCCTCCCTCTCCTGATCCTTTCCTACCTCCTTCCTCTCCTCCTGCTCCTGCCCCATGACCTTCAGCACGGGTTGTTCGAGTTCGAGGACAACCAAGAGCCCGTGTTCGTGCCACGCCGGCCCTGGCAGAGCCAAACGCGGCAGAGCCCGTGGGCGTGCGAGGGGGGCACCCGGTCTTGCCCGTCACACTCAAGATGAGGAGGCCATTGATGACCCTGATTTTCCGAACTCCTCGGACTCCGGGGAGTTTGGGGACAATGGGGGCCATGGTCCGTGTCCCTCTCCTCCTCCATCACCCAACTCATCCGATAACCTCAGAAATTGGCATTGGGAGGATGCCGATGATTTTGAACCCCACGTCTTCGAATTCCAGGGCGAGGAGCATGTCGGACCAACTGGACCCTTCAACGACGACTCAACACACAGGGAGTGTTTTACATACTTCCTGACACCTGCAATTGTTGAGATGATCGTCGAGGAAACCAACAATTATAATGGTTACTGGTTGGCGACCCGTTTGACATCTCCGACCTCCGTATGCCTTACTTGGGATCCTCTCACAGTCGCTGCATTTTATATATTCATGACGATTGTGCTACTTATGGGTGTTGTGAAAAAGTCCAGCATCCAAATGTACTGGGCATTGGATCCCCTGATATTAACCCCCATCTTCGGCAAGCTGATGACCCGTAATTGATTCCAGGCGATTATGGGCAACTTGCACTTCTCCAACTCCATTGATGAACATCTGAGAATTATTGCTGGAGAAACGAAGGACTCCATGTTTAGAATATGGCCGATCTTCAAGGCATTCCGAGACATCTTCCTGAATGCCATGAACCCGTACGAGAAGATAAACATCGACTAGAGCCTGATCTTGTGGCGAGGATATCTTGGATTCCGCCAGTACATGCCGCTGAAACGACACCGCTATGGCCTCAAGGTGTTCGTCATATGCGACTGTAAGACTGGCTTCATCCTCGATTTAATCTTGTACACTCGGTCAAAAAAGTATCTGCACCCCTACCCTGATTATCTGGTGTGTACAGCTTGGTAGGGTTTGCATATCTACCTGTAGCTATATCCATCTATACTACTATCTACCTATACTACCTAAGACCTACTACCTACAACCTATACTACCAAGCTGTACACACCAGATTATCAGGGTAGGGGTGCAGATACTTCTTGAACCGAGTGTACATGGGGAAGAATACGGAGGTCACAGATCACCCAAACCTTGGGCTCTCTTGGTCGATCGTAGCGACCATGATGGAGCCATACCTTGACCTGGGCCACACACTGTACATCGACAACTAGTACACGAGCCCCACCCTGCTCAAGTGGCTGTGTGACCACGAGACGGGTGCGTGTGGTACGGTATGGCGGAACAGGCTGGGTATGCCAAAATTGACAGATCGTCGGGAGGCTGGCAGCATCATCCATAAGTCGTCGCTCAACATCTTGCTGGTCTCCTGGATGGACAACCGCGACGTTAACCTCCTGATGATGGTACACCCAGCCAGGTTTGAACCATCGGGTCGCCGACGACGGGGTACGGGGAAAGTAGTCGACAAGCCAATTTGTGTCAACAACTACAATCTCAACATGAGGCTTGTTGACAAGCAAAACTCTGTGATCTCCTCCGTCGATGAGGTGGTTCAAGAAATTGTTCTTCCACCTCGTGGACATGGTCACGTACAATGCCCACGTCCTCCACCGACAATGCACCGGGAAGAAGGAGACCATGGAGGACTACGTGATCAGACTGGCACATGAACTCTTGGCGGTCAGCTCCAAGAGATTCAAGCGTCGGCGACACATCGGGAAATCTGCCCGGTCCAGGTACACAGACCAGTACCAGCCGGCCCCACCCGACTCACAGGCCGTCACTTTGTGAGGTTCCTGCCAGCCAATCCAGGTAAGGATTGGCCCTCACGAAGGTGTCACGTCTGCTCCCTCACAACCCGAAGGGAGAGGAGGCGGAAAGACACCCGGTACTACTGCCGCTAGTGTGACCAGGCACTCTGCTTCGAACCGTGTTTCGAGGAATACCACACCATGGTAAATTTCTAAATGCAAGTGGTGTGAATAGGCAACAAAATAACTAACTAAGTAAACAACTAAATATAAAACTAAAGAAATAACTAAGTAGCAGTGAATATAAATTTATAAAAACCAGTGAATACAAATTATACATAATAGTCAATAAATATCTCTATAATAACTAAATAATGTAGTGAATAGATAAATAAATATATAACTGAATAAACAACTAAATAACTTAATATATAAACTAAGTAACTGAATATAAATGATAAACAACAGTGAATGAATAAGTGAATGAACATTATAAATAACAGTGAATAAATATATAAATATATCTGAGCATATAAACTATATAACAGTGAATAGATAACTAAATAAATAACTGAATAAACATTAAGTAACTGTGAATATATAATAATTAAATAGCCAACTAAATCAATAACTGAATACATAATAGTGATAAATAACTGTGAATAACTAATTAAATACCTGTGAGTAATAACTAAACAGTGAATACATAACTAAATAACTGTGAGTAAATAACTTAAGTGAATACATAACTAAATATATAACTGTGAATAAACATCTAAATGACTGTGAATATACAATAACTGAATAGCCACCTAAATAAATAATTGTGAATAAATAATTATAATAACTGTGAAGTGATACATAGTGGATTTAGGCCTACAGAGGATATCACTGTATAATAAAAAAAATAAAAAAAATAAAATAATGTTACCTACGAGGTAGTTTGGAAAAACATTCATAACTGTGATAGTGACACAGTAGTGACTGTGATATGAACAGTAGAGACTGGGGAGGCTCACTATCAGTCAAAAGTACCTCCCCCGCCACCCTACCTCCTCCCTCCTCGCTCCTCCACTTTCCTCCCGCGTCTTACCAGGCCGGGCGGGAAATCTCGCCCAGGCGAGCTAGATCGGCTGTTCTTATGACCACTCCAAAGACCATTCTACGCACAGAGGACCATCTGTGAGTACTTTCTATACTTCATTGATACTTTTTAGGCACTTGTCTTCATATTGGGCTGATTTTTATGTTTTGTCATAGCTCTGGGACTGGCGGTGACTAAAATAACAATTCCTTCTGGTACAATACGGGTTAAAAAAATGCTCTCAAAGTTTACATATTTCTTCGTGTAGGGTGATATAATTGGAATGAATACCATATCAAGTAGCGTTTTAATAGAATATATTTTGAAGATCCTTGGACATAAACTAAACCAGCTAAGACCTAAACTCGTATAAGTGGGCTTCCTGTATACCCAGGTAGTGAGTCCATTAGGTGTTTTGGTTATGGAAATATATAAAATGCTAGATATTTGTTAGTTTCTGTTAGTTTCTGTTAGAAGCAGTTAAGAGTTTTTATGAAGGGAGCAGAGCATGTGTGAGAGTAGGAAAGGGTGAGTTGAGTGAATGGTTTGAGGTAAAGGTAGGTTTGCGACAGGGTTGTGTAATGTCACCATGGCTGTTTAATATGTGAGGGAGGTGAAAAGGAGAACTATGGGAAGAGGATTGGGTTTAGTAGGAAAGAATGGTAGAGATTGGGAGTTGAATCAGTTGCTGTTCGCTGATGACACAGCATTGGTGGCGGATTCTGATGAGAAACTGCAGCGGGTAGTCAAAGAGTTTGGTGTGGTTTGTGGAAGGAGGAACTGAAGGTGAACATCAATAAAAGTAAAGTAATGGTTTGTAATAGGGGAGAGCATAGGGTGGATCTAGATGTGAGGCTGGATGGGGAAATATTGGAACAAGTAGAGTGTTTTAAATATCTAGGAGGAACGATAAGCAGGAGTAGAGGTATGGAAATGGAGGTAAAACAGAGAGTGTGTGAAGGAAGGAATGTTTTCAGAGCAATGAGAAGTATGTGGAAGACGAGAAATCTCGGAGTGAAAGTAAAAAGTGCACTGTATCAAGGAATTGTTGTGCCAACAGTGATGTATGGGGCTGAGACATGGGCTCTGAAGAAAAAGGAGAAAAGAGGGCTGGATCTGATGGAGATGAGCTGCTTGAGGAGTATGTGTGGAGTTATTCGTAGAGACGGATTGAGGAATGAAGAGATACGTAGGAGAGTGGGGCAGCAGGAAAATTTGTCAGCCAGAGTGGACAGAAGGGTGCTGAGCTGGTATGGTCATGTTGAACGAATGGGAGATGAAAGGCTTACAAAGAGAATATGTGAGTCAGGTACAAGGGGAGATAGAAGGGCAGGAAGACCCCCATTGAGATGGAAAGACTGTGTAAGAAAAGCTTTGGATGATAGAGGAATGACTATAGATCAGGCAGGGGAAGTGGTGGTGGACAGGAGTGAATGGAGAATGCTTGTGAATAGTTGAGTGAACACGTGGTCATTTGGAGTAAGGGGTCAGGCGCAAGTTGGACTAGATAATAGTTCATCAGGTGCCTGGCCCGGGGAGACGATTAATATGAAGGGTGCGCCTGGAAGTGTGGTGGGAGGGCTTGTGGCTTTGGCTCCGCTGCATGTCTGCCTGCCGAGATCGGAACCTCTCCGGGTGGTCGGGGGCCGGGGGGAGTGCTGGAGCGACCTTGGTGACCCTGGTCTCTGGGTCTTCTCCTGGGTGACCTAGATGTGTGTGAATTTGTGTTTTTTATCTGTGTTTATTCGTTGTTTTATGTTGTTATTGTGTTTTCCCTGTTCTTGCTCTGTCTTGAGTTGGCTACCCCTAAATTCGGGATTGGGCCTGAGCATATAGATAGATAGATAGATAGAACCCTTTGAGAATCATGATGCGTGTTAGCAGTTTCTACTGGCTATCACTAAATTATTGTATGCAGCTTAGGAAGTATCTGTGGAAATTATAAGGGTAAAGACTATTTCAGTTAACCCTCTGACTCCCATATATTCTTCCTAATATGAATACTGTATAATCATATAATAATGCCAGAAAGAAAAAAACAAATTGCGTCATCGGATCTTGAAATGGGTTGTCTAGGAAATAAATACTAACATATATAGATATAAATAGAGTGAAAGGTCAGTATATGAAAACTGTATAATAAACAGGGAAAGGAAAGGAGATCCCAAAACTATCAATATGAGTAATAAATGTTCGATAAATTTCACCATTTTTACAGGGTGTCCCAGGAGGAAAGAGCATAGATTATAAGTGTGGGGGGTGGGAGCTTACCCCCCACAACTACCTCAGTGTTCAAGATGGAGAGCCCATACTTGGCATGCATACTAAGGGGGTGGCATAATCAGTTTTATGCAAATTTTTTGTTTTGCCCCTTCACCCCACGGGGGGGAGGGGGAAATTTTTCTACCAAAAAATGTACACATTTATCTTGAAGGAGGTTCTTTTGTGATGCTTTTTTATTTAGGTTGATTGAGGTCTAGGGAGGTAATTAAACAAATATGTATACCAGTAATAATAAAACAATCAATAGATACATAACATAACGTCCCCTTATAGTCTAGTGAGGATAACTGAGCCTAAATATAGACAATAGGAAGCAATTGCTAGGTATCAGAGAAGTACTAATGGTGAGAATGTGACGGTGGATCGTGTTGTACTGACGGTAGAGTATACAGCAAGCCTGTGATTAGGTTCTCGTCGACGAACACCAGCCAGCACAGCAGTTGAAATCCCAGTGAAATCCTTGTAAAATCCTATCTGGCTCTACAACTCGTCCAGGTAATCCCCCCCTGTGTCCACTTGGCTTTGTTATGTTGTGTTGCAGCCGGAGAACTGAAGCGGTCCACTTTGTCTGATGATTGAAACAGATTGCGGCGGCGTGGACCGAAACTGCCTCAAAGAATATAACAACTAACATTGTATTAGGCTTTAGTGTTTCCTTTTGACTGGCGTGGTAGTGTCTTGTCCATACCTTATGGGCGTATTTATTTGCCCATTTATATACAGTATGTACTGTAAATATATATATATATACAGTATATATATATATATATATATATATATATATATATATATATATATATATATATATATATATATATATATATATTGTTTTTAGTTCCCTCCCTAGACCTCCATCAAGCTTTAAAAAAAAAAACACTCCCACAAGACCCTCCTTCAAGATAAATGTGTACATTTTTCGATAGACAAATGTCCCGACCGATGTTCGCTCGCCATGAAAATGTCGACTCCTAAATGACATGGAAAATCTTAATATTACAATAGAAATGGGGCGAACGATCTAAATATCGCCAAACTAATGGACCGAACGTAATACAATCTTAAAAAATATGGGGCTAAACATATGGAACAAGGGTGACCAGAAAAACGACCCACTTCCCATTAATTGCTCGGATACTACATATAAGCTAGAGCTAAATGTGTTGTTATTGCTCGGATACTACATATAAGCTAGAGCCAAATGTGTTGTTATTTATGTTAACTCGATAGTATTATGAAGTAGAAACATAGCAGCTTGTTTTGTTATGTTAACTCGATAGTATTATGAAGTAGAAACATAGCAGCTTGTTTTGTTATTTAACTCGATAGTATTATGAAGTAGAAACATAGCAGCTTGTTTTGTTATGTTAACTCGATAGTATTATGAAGTAGAAACATAGCAGCTTGTTTTGTTATGTTAACTCGATAGTATTATGAAGTAGAAACATAGCAGCTTGTTTTGTTATGTTAACTCGATAGTATTATGAAGTAGAAACATAGCAGCTTGTTTTGTTATGTTAACTCGATAGTATTATGAAGTAGAAACATAGCAGCTTGTTTTGTTATGTTAACTCGATAGTATTATGAAGTAGAAACATAGCAGCTTGTTTTGTTATGTTAACTCGATAGTATTATGAAGTAGAAACATAGCAGCTTGTTTTGTTATGTTAACTCGATAGTATTATGAAGTAGAAACATAGCAGCTTGTTTTGTTATGTTAACTCGATAGTATTATGAAGTAGAAACATAGCAGCTTGTTTTGTTATGTTAACTCGATAGTATTATGAAGTAGAAACATAGCAGCTTGTTTTGTTATGTTAACTCGATAGTATTATGAAGTAGAAACATAGCAGCTTGTTTTGTTATGTTAACTCGATAGTATTATGAAGTAGAAACATAGCAGCTTGTTTTGTTATGTTAACTCGATAGTATTATGAAGTAGAAACATAGCAGCTTGTTTTGTTATGTTAACTCGATAGTATTATGAAGTAGAAACATAGCAGCTTGTTTTGTTATGTTAACTCGATAGTATTATGAAGTAGAAACATAGCAGCTTGTTTTGTTATGTTAACTCGATAGTATTATGAAGTAGAAACATAGCAGCTTGTTTTGTTATGTTAACTCGATAGTATTATGAAGTAGAAACATAGCAGCTTGTTTTGTTATGTTAACTCGATAGTATTATGAAGTAGAAACATAGCAGCTTGTTTTGTTATGTTAACTCGATAGTATTATGAAGTAGAAACATAGCAGCTTGTTTTGTTATGTTAACTCGATAGTATTATGAAGTAGAAACATAGCAGCTTGTTTTGTTATGTTAACTCGATAGTATTAGGAAGTAGAAACATAGCAGGTTGTTTTCCAGTATAGATCGAGAAATTGGCTGCTATGAAATGGTTTGGTCATTGACAAAATATGTGAGTGTTTACCATTAATTTTGTGAAAGATTATTTCTGTTATATTTCATTCAATATTTGGAATATTGCATAAATTCCATTTTAAGATTATACCTGATAACTGGGCAGAACTGATATGACTAAAGGAAGTAAATGGCTAACATCCTTACAATTGTTATCGTGTGCACCTTCCTGTAGTTTTTCAACTTTTGTGTATATCTGGTCGCGTACACATTACACAGGCTTTACTTACGAATCAATCTGTACTTATGATTACCGTAGTCAAGCTCAGCATGTCAACTTTGGTTATACCTTTAGTAAAAAGGACACAACAATGGTACTTAGAAATTCACATTAACAGACAAAATGTTGTCTTCTTTTAAACAATACTTCACATTCTACATAAAGAGAGAAAAATACAGATGCAGTTGAGAATGTGGGGAGCAACCTTTGAATATTACTGTACAACCCAAGAATAACTAAAATACAACTCAAGGTATAACACATTGGGAATATGCAAGCAGACATAGTGGAAATCTTTCTATAGAAGACCTTGCAGTTGACCTAGTCTTAGACTAGATAGCTTTCTTATCAGGAAGCCATGAATTTTGTTTTTTGTTTTTCAGATATCTCTACATTCCCCATATCTCATTTATAAATCAAGGTACGATGTATTTACTATGCCTGTTTTATACATGAAACAATATACTGTACTGTAGATGCCATGTGTATCTTTTTATTCATCGTGAAGCTATATATTGCATGTATATAATATCAACAAGCGATGTGTACCCCATATGTCTTGTTCACATAACAGGATGTTATCTAAATTGTTTTGCATCTCAGATATCTATATAGTCCTCGCATATGTATATACAAATACATCTGGATTCCATTACATTTTCATATTTTGCTATACCAAGAAGTGACTTATTCCTCTTGGCTCTTTTAATGTTGTCATGGAGAAAAGGAGAAATAGATGGGGAAAATGACAGGATGTAATGCATTGCAATACTGAATATTTGGAACTATTATTGATAGGAATGTACACATATATTATTTAATTGTTGGGAGTTAACTTACCATCAATTAATGCAATACACTCTCAACTAAACAAACTTGCGCATTATGTTTGTTTGCAAACAAGATCTGCTACTTAGGAAAATGTTTTAGCAGTTTAGTATAGTGTTAAGCTGACATTGTTCATCCAGTAAGTGTTTGAAACACATCCTGCTGAATGAACCTTAACACTTCATCAAGTTATATAAAGCTATTAGCGTAAATATGTCCTTTGACGTAACGCAACATATTAATATAGCACAATGAGGTAAATTTATGGTATTGAAAACATGAATTCATAATTTATAATGCATTTATATAAATAGTGATTTGACTACTAAACAAATATTCAAAATAAATAACAGTTATTTGGTATCAACATATATTTCTAATTGTTGTTAGATTGTTGAAAGATTATCTAAAGTTAATAATAATGAAGCAAGAATTCCAGATCTCTCCTTACAGAAAATAGTTGTGAACCTTATCAGTTACACAGCAGGGCTTCCAGTACTCTAACTAATGGGCGGACGTAAGGTTAAACTAAAGTGGGGTATTGACATCGTGAATAGGTTGGTTTTATTTCAGCTGATTGTTAAATTAAATCCCTTAGCAACTGATTTATCAAAATACTTCATGGAAAATATGAATCTACTATGTCTCTGCGTCGTATTAATGCCAGGTTATCATAATTAACAACATATTTCGTTACAAAAATCTAACAGCTGAGTAACCCAGATAGTAACGTGGCAATTTACCATCAGCTGGAAAACAATAGTCACTCTCGATCCGGCCACTGGTCATGTGTCGGCCATGGTTATAGCGAGGGTCTGGGGGTACCAGTTGACAAGGTTAGGTTATGTTCACTATGAGGATAATGACCGGATTGACAATAGTGACCAGGGGCAGCATACTCAAATCATGTATGGCCCCTTATCGTCGTATTCTATTTGCCGGCATCGTAATGTGTTAGCGCAATTAATACAAAACAAAAGTAATAAATTGGTGTTACAACTTATAAGTGTCTATCTTTACAGAGTATATGCCATTTAGAAGTATCGTGGTCAAGGAATAAACTGTTAGTTCATTGGTTTGTTATGGCTCTCATTTATAGTATCGTGGTCAAGGAATAAACTGTTAGTTCATTGGTTTGTTATGGCTCTCATTTATAGTATCGTGGTCAAGGAATAAACTGTTAGTTCATTGGTTTGTTATGGCTCTCATTTATAGTATCGTGGTCAAGGAATAAACTGTTAGTTCATTGGTTTGTTATGGCTCTCATTTATAGTATCGTGGTCAAGGAATAAACTGTTAGTTCATTGGTTTGTTATGGCTCTCATTTATAGTATCGTGGTCAAGGAATAAACTGTTAGTTCATTGGTTTGTTATGGCTCTCATTTATAGTATCGTGGTCAAGGAATAAACTGTTAGTTCATTGGTTTGTTATGGCTCTCATTTATAGTATCGTGGTCAAGGAATAAACTGTTAGTTCATTGGTTTGTTATGGCTCTCATTTATAGTATCGTGGTCAAGGAATAAACTGTTAGTTCATTGGTTTGTTATGGCTCTCATTTCGCTGCATCTTATGGCATCTTTGAGTACTCCAGGTAGATTTCGGAGAGTAGGGCACTGTAATCAACTCTCCCAAATCTACCTGGAGTGAATGGGTTCGAATCTTGGTTAGGACATTTATGCTAGTATGATTGGCAGGGAGCCACGGTTGAGGTGACAGCCGGAACAGCTGACGGGGTGCGTGGGGTCGTTTTGACAGTTTTGACTGAATGACGGTATTTTCAACACCCTCCAAACATCATGTGACGTGTTTAAGTAATGTATTTGAATACAATATTGTGACAGTGATAACAAATATACTGTGAAGATTTAGTTTAACATATATATATATACAAACTCGTCTTCAAAATCGTCTAAATGAAACATCGTCTTAGTCTTAAGTAAAATGCTTCTCCTAATCACTTTAAGTTAAAGATGGAATGCCATATGGTTATTTGTGTTAAACGCTGAAAATTACTGTTCCTATCACGTTAATAAATTATGTTGTCAATTGTTCACCGTAGAAGAAATAATATGAGTAAGGCCAAAATGATGATCATAAAATAATATGGTCGGGTAATATTTGGAAATAGTCATAATATGCAATGGAGCCTCTATGATAGTATTCTTGATAACTGTACCTGCGCGCAGTCTCTCTTTCTCTCTTGCCATGCCTTTTAATCATCATATTAGAGGAAATGAAGCCAGAAATTAAACTTATACGGCTTTATAGCAATATAAAAAACTCAGTAGTATATTATGCTGACAACTATAACAGTGTGGGTCACAGTTTTTGCATGCTACATATTTTTTCTCTTTCACAATAATTTTGTTTTATTATTTTTTGGTATATTTATTTTATTTATTTATTTATTATTATTTTGTTTGTTTAGTGATATATGATATGTACCGTTAAAAAGTTCGCTATCGTCTGACAATAATGTACAGCCAGTCAACTTTAAGGGGAGTTCTTTTTTATTGTGTTCCGTTGACCCACATCAAGTTAAAACAAAATCGCCAAGACCGTCCTTCGAGATGAATTTGTAAATTTTTCAGTATAAACAATGTCCTGGTCAAAGGCCGGTTCCTCCTAAATTTCAGGCCCGTTCGGAATAACAGATACCTACTGAGTATGGCGCGAACGATTATATTATTGACAAAAAAATGGGGCGAAATGCCTTAAAATCGCCAAACTAATGGGGTGCCCCGAGCGTCGTAAAATCTCAAAACTAATGGTATTAAATATATGGAGAAGGGGCTCTCGAAAGAACCATTACTTCCCCTTAATATACCCACCACCCTCCACAACACACCATATCCTAACTATTATAGTTTTATATATTTTGTATTATACTTTAATTATATTTTCCATGTGGATGCTAATGGGCCATAATTCGTGAGTCTAATTTTCGTTGTGACAGCTAAATCACTCAATAGTAACCCATCTTTCCTGGAGTACACTATTCGAGTTAGGCTGGCCATTTAATTGGAAATTGTCAGAAGCCTCCGTGATTGCTTATGTTTCCATTTTTGCTCTCTCTCTCTCTCTCTCTCTCTCTCTCACTTTCTCTCTACTGCAAATGTTATAGTACAATCGATAATAAAACAAAATAAATCAAAGTAATCTAAAACAGTAAAGGGATGAACAAGTCATATTATCGTGGAAACTTGAATGGATAAATACCTTTGTGATGGACAAAGATTCGACAGTTTCAAACTCACACCTGCAAAGTACTCCACTGAGATTCGAAACTGTTGTGTCGATACAATAATATATTTTTCCGTCGTGTGAGTATAATGTTCTACTCTAAATCATATATACTGGTTTTATCTAATCTGCCTCTTAATGTGAAAGGATGATGTAAGAATTAACTCTAACGGAAAGAAATTGGAAGGGTGATGGACGTTTGTTGCCAACAGGATTGTCATCCTAAAATCAAGACCAGACATTGACCTCTGTTCAAGGCATACTACAACAACACTTAGAGGTTTGACGACCTCCCTTATAACCAAATAAGGAAAACCTCTTATTTCGTAGCAGTCTCAGAGTATCCAACGTAGGGCTTATGATCTCAGCCGCTACCACAGCAGGCCGATTTATCGGTACTCACGCGAAGTACCAAAATCTCTGGAGTTGCACTTCAATTCACTACTAGGCACGTTGTACACACTCCGAGACGACTAAAGAAGGAAGAGAAAGTGAAGGAGAGAAAGAAGTTATAGTTACCCATTTAATCTAGCTGCTCTCCTCATAGCCATGCTCCATTTTCTATGAGCCTACACCAGTACATGAAACAGTATCTAGGTATCAAGTAATCAGTTTAGATTGGATGGGCAGGGGATCGGTATGAGGGCGGGATACTTTGACGTTGGATACTCCTAGACTGCTACCAAATAAGAGGTTTTCCTTATTTGGTTATAAGGGAGGTCGTCAAACCTCCCAATTTAGTAGCAGGCTCTACATTTCCAACGTAGGGCTTGAATCCCAAATTGGAGGCGGGCATCCAAGAAACCTTAAAAACCCCAAGCCTTAGCAAAAGTAGAGGACCAAGAAAAGACACAAATAAACATATTAGTTTATAGGGAAAAAAGAGCGTAACAGTATGGTGCATATTAAGAAAGTACAGTTACTAGCGTATCAGTATAGGGTCTAAAAATGCATAAGCAGGGCAAGGAATAGGTCATGTCGACCTTGGAATGGCACACCAACATGGGAAAGGTGAAGTCAATTGTAAAGTATTACAATAACAAACAGCACGGCACAGCATGTGGATGACCTCCGAAGACACTCGTAAGTACAAGACATGGGTAGGAGGCATAAGCATACCAATACAAAAACCCGTAGACAGTATAGTCCAAATGTAATAAACCTTAAGAGTTACATCCTTAACACTAAACAGACAGTACTGTTCATACAAGTAATGAAAGAGAAAGTCTTTGTACAAGCATACAAAAAGAACTCCCCCAACTCCATCTGTGTTTTAGGGAAAGGAAGAAAATACAGTATGGGATGAAGTGACACAGGAGATGGTGGACGTCACCATATGACACTCTGTAGTTACACGACATGGGTAGGAGGCAGAAGCATACCAACACAAAACCCGGAGACAGTGGAGGCAGAATGTAAAAACTGTAAGAGCGAAACCCTAAAGTGAAGCCAAGTGTAAAGTAATCACAAAAACACAAGGCATGGCATAGCTGGTGGACATCATCATAGGACACTGTAGTTACATGACATGGGTAGGAGGTATAAGCATACCAACACAATACCCGGAGACAGTGGAGTCAGAATGTAAAAACTGTAGGAGCTACATCTGCAATACTAAACAGACAGGACATACATGTATTGAAAGAAAGGCTTTGTACAAGCATACAAAAATACCTCCCCCCCCCCTCTTTTCAGGGAAAGGAAGAAAATACAGTATGGGATGAATACAGCATGAAGAGAATCAGGAAGGATGACGAAGCAAGTGACATGTTGGTTTAACGCAATCCAATGTATACCCAGCCCAGCCGTGGACATGGAGAGGTACGAAGAGACAAATGCACCACGGGGGGACCATAACCCTGTGTCGGTTATGTCAGCGTAGAAGCGTAAGATCCCTGACCACCTGTCGTGGTGTAGACGACCCATATGAGATTGGAAGCCCCACCCCCACCTCACACGACGCATCTGTGTCTATCCAGATGGTCTCATATGTAGCAAGCGCGGTACCGGCCACAGCCAGTAAGGGGGGGGGGGGGATTACAGGAAAGTATTAGGGGACCAGCAGAACAAGGTGGACGAGTCCAAGCTGGCCTAAAGGCACGGTCAGTGGCGCCCAAGGTAAAGATCCCAGAACGGGCATAACACGACACGCGAAGTGTTGACGCGTACACCCGACTCCGGGGAACAGGAGCACTGTGTAGGTCCCATGGCCCTCAGTGTGAAGGTGGGAGGCCCGCCTTGTTAAATAGCGATTGTGTACCACAGGCACGCGACACGGACGACTACAGCGAGTGTGTCCAGTACACAATGTGCGTAGAAGATATTATCACGACGGCACCTCCCCCACACATGGACCGGATTATCTGGGCCACCTCTGGAGACACTGCGTCGATGACGGGGAGGACGCCCGAGAGGAGGTTGAGACCTCCACCTCCAGGCCAAACCCTTCTATACCACCGTCGTGCCCACGTCCGGCGTGGCTGGAGCCGGAAGTGGGGGCGGGAGAAGCCGGTGCGGGCGCTTTGCATCAGGCCCACCACCAAGTCAATGAGACGGCCGGGTGAGGGGAGAGGGTATTGGCCAGGAAGAGCTACGCATTGTGCAGAGCATAGCCTCCCTTAACTTGTCATGGAGAAAGGAACTACCATGGCCAACCCCCGTCCACCTGGCCGTCCTGACGAAAACGGAGAGCGGACCTCACGCCCCGGCCTGTCCCCCTCCCGTCCGAGCAAGGGAGCGTAGGACGAGGGTCCCGGAATTTGCCAGCATAGTCCACCCACAGGACGGAATGGCAAACCGGGTACAAACGGCCATGGGAGGAGCGTATACAACGCCCCTCGCGGCCCATCCCATAGCCCAAGCCCCAGGCCAGGGCTCCTTGCCGGCGACGGACCTCCACTCGCATGGTTGGAGGAGGACGACGAGGGCTTCGCCACGACATCCCATTGTGCGGAGCATGTGTCGCTTAGCACAAGCAACAAAGCCTCCTGCCAAGCCACCCCCAGGAACGTAAGTCCCGGACTTAAAAGGTCCGGCAGGAGGAGGTGGCTGCGGACGTCGGGAGGGCTGACGAGCAGAAAAACGTCCTGGACTGGGCAGGAAAAGCGAATTCAACGTAGGGCTTAAGATCCCAGTGAAGTCCGAGGAGCGGAGCAGCAGGCCAGACACAAAGGTGGAGGCCACGGTGGGGTGGCCGATTCCCAGAAACAGATCCAGGGTACATCAAAAAGTATAAAATTCGCCTGTGGAGCGGAATTCTAGAAAAAGATGAAGAGCCAGAGGACACCAGGAGACCCTCGCCTGTGTGGCAAAAAAACGCGTGTAAACACGAATGTCGAGTTAACTTGTCAAGGGAATGTGTGCCGACACAGGTCGTCCATGACGTGACCATTCCCCCCCCTCCCCCCGATCCACCTCGAGGACATCAGTGAGACCAAACGGGGAATGGAGAGGAGAGGGCTGGACACAGGGCAGAGGCAAGGCGTACATAATGGGAGATGTTATCCCATGATAGACGGAGAGACCTCTTGGCCCGTCGGCCTTCCTCCGATGCAGGGTGCGATTCCAGGAGTTGAAGGGCGGAGAGACAAACTTCACATCGGCGGGGGTCGTAGATATCCTTGCCGTAGCAGACCGTGTGGAGGCAGCACCCCCGATGGTCCAGCATGGCCGACCGATTGCATGTCAGGCGGAAGCAGAGAGGAGCCGGCATAACGGCACCGAAAAATGGGGGGGAGCGCTACACACCAGTGGAGGTGAGACAGGGTAAAGGTATGAGGCAGTATAGCTAAAATAGCATTTGAAACCCAAGTAAGACAATATCCAGGAAGATGCCAAGTAGCAAAGATAACAAGGAAAGTCAAGTAAAAAACACCCACACAGTAGACCATAAACACCAGGGCTGGGACAAGCCCATGTGGCAAGACCCAACCCTGGTAAAGGTCCAATTCCTTTGGGGAAAAAAGACGCCATCCAAAATACCTGAGAACCCTCTGGGAGAGCGGAGGGAGGAGGGGGCGAAGCAGCGGCGGCGTAGGTTTGGTCGGCAGTAGAGCGGGCACCAGCTGGAAGGAAAAAGGTCAAGTGTGAGCAACCCAACAGTACCCTATTAGTGGAAATAGGGGAGGGGAGGGAATCCAGTACACACAGGATAATCGCCACTTTGGGTCGAGTCCCAGGACTTTTTAGGAGGTCCTTGGGTCCACCCAGTATACTAGGAGGCCGCCTGTAGGGCGGAAACTAGGTACAGAAGGAGGACACAAGGGACAGGACACAAGGGAGAGGAAACAGCCAAGTAGCTGTTGTCCAAGGAGCCCTGTCCAGGTACAATTAAAAAGGGGTATAACAGGGCGCCAACACAAAAATCAAGGCAAAAGGCTATGTGGCCGATTCCTTGACAAGGGACAGGGCACATCAAAAGAAGAATTTCGCTTGTATAGCGGAAAACTAAAAAGATGAAGGAGCTGAGGACACCTGAAGACCCCCGCCTGTCTGGCGAAAAAACGTGTGTAAACACGAATGACGAGTCAACTTGTCCAAGCTTACCCTCCCTGTGAGCGGGGCCCGCACACAGTTTCCAGACATCCCTCCCCCTATGATCAAGTAAACACAGGCAGGGGAAGAACGGAAACTGGTAAAAATGGAAGAAAAGCGAGAATTTTAACAAGAGCGACGAGACCGAGACCTCCAAGTCAGTTGAGACAAGAGGAAAATAGAAGGAAAGGACCTGTGGTTGACCATTCCGATGGCGGTCAGCTCAAGGCAAAAAACCGAATAGCTTAGTTACACAAAACATAAAGGCGAGAATTTTAACAAGAGCGTATAAGACCATAACCACCAAGTCAGTAGAGACAAGAGGAAAACAGAAGGAAAGGACCTGTGTGGACCATTCCGACGGCGGTCTGCGCAAGGTAAAAAACAAGCCTAGCTTAGTTACACAATACACATAAAAAGAGAAAACACTAGGGCAGCGTCAATCCCTGATTGAAAGAACCTAGTAACAAAGCTAAACACTGCCCGAAAACCCCACAATTACGTTAAAATAAAAAAATAAAAATAAAAGTTAGGGTAAGCGAGCGACTGACACTGTTACCAGAACCACATATCCTTGAGTCAAGTAGGCCCAGGGAAACGAAAAGGAACTGACAAAAGTGTGAACCAGGCGATGAAATACAAGACTACCAACTATGGACATGTTGAAAAACAAGTCAGAAGGGCTTATAGGTCAGTTGAGACCATGTATTTTGGTGTCACTGTCAGTTACACATTTTGTTTGTCACTTTGTACTTATAATATTTATATATTTACACTATTTATTTACACATAGTCTTAGCGTCTATTATCGCAGTCTTTGCACACACTGTGTTTGACGTGGTCAAGGGTATGATATTCCCTGAAGCACCTTGGGAAACACGGCGCAACATCACAGTCTTGGCAGTAGAACCTGGTTTCTGCTCTAGTTGGGGTCATCTGTGTTGTATTCTGGCACACATGACACCATCGGTAGTTTTTTTTCTTGTTGGCTGTGGGAGGCACGTACTCGAGGAAGTGGCGTTCAGTCAACCTGGCAATCCCCTCTGCTGCTGGGCGTCGATGTGCTGGGCATTGCTGCCGGCGTGGGCCTGTTATATTCTTCCCTAACAACTCCCTGGACAACTCGATGCAGATGTTCTCCATCGTTTCTGTCTTGCCGATGGTAATGGAGTAGATGATGTGGCAGTTGTACAGGGTGATATCTATGAGGTGGAGGAATAACGTTTTGTATCACCTCATCGTCTTCTTCGCACACTCGACTGACGAGATAACTGAGCCTGACTTGTCCACCAGACGAATATTGATGTTGTAGTCACAGATGGCCAGAAGTTTTTTTACCTGCTCGCCTGTTGCACGATCATGTTGTCTGGTGTCTTGGAAAATGGGGCTGTGGACCGTTGTGATAAAGTTCACATCACAGTTATCCATCCAGGACAGCAGTAGTACATTATTTGCCTGACAGTAGATGATGGAGCCCTTTTTCCCTCCTGGTTGGTAGCTCGGGCATGAAGGCGCGATTCTTCCTGACATTGCTGCAGATACTGTGTACCGGCTATGCAGGTACTTGGCAAGGGAAGGGCTTGTGTACCAATTGTCGAAGTATATGATGTAGCCTTTGTCAAAGTAATCCTGCAACATGGTGATGACGATGACCCCAGATATTCTGTATATCCTCAATCCACCAGTTCAGTTTTTTCCCCATATATAGTATGATGTATTGGATGTAGCTGGTACGACAGTCACACATCACAAATGTTTTCAGGCCATAGTGATGACGTTTTTTTTTTTTTTTTTTTTTTCTATGTGATTGAGGGAGGCAAAAGGCATAACTGCCTATAGCGAGTGCCTCCCCCATAGTTGAAAGAGTGACAGGGCCAAAATCAAGGGACGTTCGAGCCAAAATGCCTGGACACACGGAGTTTGAAGCAATTTAAGTCATAGGAAGAGGGAAAGACTGATTCTGGGAGAGAGTTCCAGAGCTCAGCTGTTGAGTAGAAGAAAGTTTGAGAGTAACGTTTCACTCTTGGGTTGGAGAGTTGCACAGAGTAGGGGTGGGATTGAGTTGCAAAACGGGTACCACGAGCCCTACGTAAAGCTGGCCTAAAAAGTGCCCTACGTTTGCTGGGGATGTACTGCCGGATGCTGATATTTCCCCTCCACAGGAGCAAACGTTCGCCGACAATCAACTTCTGATGGGGTCTGAAGGCGGCAGCAAATTATTTTCTCAGGTACTCGAAGATCAGTTGTATCCTCTCCATAGGGTCCTTCATGTTCCTGGGTTGGTCCTGGTTACGGGTATGACTTGCCAGGCTGTCACGCCCATGATGGGCGTGAATCTATTCCTATTCATTATTTTGCCAAAGATGGGGGTTTGAATGAGTGGATCTCAAGATCAGTACTTCCTCAGCGACGATTTCTTTGTCACCCCCATCAGGATGACATTGCGAGGAATGTGTATAAATCAGGGACTCCTAGGGTGATCCATTTTAGGTGGGTAGAGTGGGTTATTTGCTCCTTGCCAGCCATGAAATAATAATTGTACCAGTTTGTCTGGTCAACAATTAAGGACATCAGGTTTGCAGTAAAAAATTGGAGGAACACATGAAGCCTTGTTGTTCTGGGTCCTGGGGCCAGCCTCCCTCGCGCCCACAAAGTTATATACATTGGGCCTGTATTGTGCCCCATCCACCCAATTCCACTCCTCCTGCTCGGCGGCACCTTCCTCAAAAAGGTCATCGTCACCAGGGTGGGTGGAGGTTCTCCTGCCTGAGGTTGTCTTGCCTCTCGAGCTCGACCTTGATCTAGGTTGGGACCCTAACCTCCTTGACCTCGAACTAGAGGTCGATCCAGTGCTGGGGCATCTTATTAGGGTCACCTTGGACCCCCTGCCACGGATGGCACGCCCGCGGGCAAGTGCACGCCCACTTCGTTGGCTGGCAGGGCGTCGTGGGCAGTATGGCTACGGAGGTGATGATGGGGTGTCGTGGCGTCAAGAGGGCCCAAGCTGTGGCGACACAGAAGGTCTGATGGGGAAATACGGCACTGAGCCAGGAGGTGATGGTGGTGCAGTAGATTGGCTAGGAGAGGGTGATAGTGGTGGTGGTGGTCCAGAGTGGCGAGGCGGAGATAGTGATGAGTCACTTGCTGATAAGGGTGCGGGGGAGAACAAGCGGCGTGGGTGAACACGTGGAGGAGTCTTTGTTTCCCCAAACTCCTCCTCGTCTGTTTCATCAGACTTAGACATTGGTTGTGCTGCAAGTATTTCAGCACCCCTTCGCAACTCATAGAAGGTGTGAGGTGTTGCGGCATTTAGTGGGGAGATTGTGGGAGGTGGGAGTGAATGCAGGCGTTGTGTGGGGGCATCATCTTCACTCTCTTCATTGTCATCGGCTGGTCGTTTTTCACCCTGGCCCTGGGTCCCTGGGATGTGGATAAATCCCATAGGATTTGAGTTATCCTCCTCTTCCTCATCATCACTAGATTGCTCATACAATGGGTCATGGGGAGCAATTGGGGAAAAGGGGCACCCATCCCCCATGCCGACGTGAAGACGCAGCTGATAGACAGGAGCAATGGGGTCTCCTCTAGCATCTCCTTAATATCTCTGAGAGATGGCCGGAACTCTTCACCAGAATCCTGATCTGCTGACTCGGTGTCACTGTCCAGGTTGTCATCACTGATTTGCAACAGTGCAAGAGCCTCTTCAACAATTACAGTATGGTGTGGGGTACGGCGGCTAAAGCATGGGTGGTCAGACATGGTGTCACACTCGCGAGGGGTCAACATGTACTGGCGTGAGTAGGCCTCCCCCACCCGTGTTACGACCGGCACTACGAAATAAACAAGGGCACTTAATAATGGACTAGATGATAGGCTATATCTGCAACAACGGCCATTTGTTATATCTATTACAACGGTACGCTAATTCCAAACCCTCAAACTATTACGCCGGTGAACAAAAATACTAAAAACCCTCCAGAGTTAATCTACTGGATAACAGGGTATCAATTAACTGGGTTTTATTGCACTTCTACAAAGGCTTTCCGGTGATGGCAAAGCCAACTCACAACAGGAGTACTTACGTTACGAAAATGCTCCTAAGTAATAACAATGCTTGAATAAACTATATAAGATTTAATAAAGGAATAATTGCTTATTATTATTATTATTATTATATGAGATGCCGAAGTCTCCAACCAGGGTGCAGAAACACCATCAAGATCAATCCACACAAAACACCCGGAGGCACTGGAGAGAGACTATGGCAACTTAGGAAAAAATAAAAACATACACTGTATACTGCACCGCACATATACACATATTAAACACAGATAACATATTATGCAGTGGAGGATATCAAGCTTAAATATAATACAATAAAATAGAATAAAATAAGTTTAAAAATTAGAATTAATGCTGCAAAAAAGCATTAACTCTAGACTTAAAAATGGAGATATTAGCTGAATTGACTAGCTCATTTGGCAACTTATTCCACAAGTCAACCATGGCCGGCACAAAACACCATGAAAACTGTGTAGTAGAAAAATTAACACGGCTCATGGCAAGATAATTAAGATTGCTTGTGAATCTAGTTGCACGAGCCCGGACATAGGGCCCAGGCAGAACCCCATGTAAGGGATGCTGAGGGTTGTTAAAAACTTTAAATAAAAGTCTAAGGGCACCAACTTTACGTCGATGACACAGATCAAGAGACAAATTAGGTAGAATAAAACTGATGGAATTTAGCGACCTGTCAAGCAACTTGAGATGGCAGTCAGCTGCTGACAACCAGACAGGTGAGCAGTACTCGAAATGTGGCAAAATAAAAGCATAAAAAGACTTGATAACTGTGGCGTCACAAGCAAATGTTTTATAAACCTTGCGAAGCAGACCAATTTTTGGGGAAATGGAAGAGGAGAAAGAACGAACATGCTTTTCAAAATTAAGTTTGGGATCAAGAGTAACTCCTAACAAACGCAGAGTATCCACATTCTCAATTTGCTCGCCAGAAACTTGTAGATAAGGATGGGGAGGATCCAAGGTACGAGATCTGCTGATGATAATGGAGTGTGTTTTACTAGCATTAAGTTTCATGCCCCAAAGTTCACACCATGATGTAATTTTGGCTAAATCCCTATTCAGAGCACTAGCAATTACGTGTCGATCTATTGGTGATGCAATTGACGCATATAAAGTTGTATCATCAGCATAGGAGATTAGTTTATTTTCAAGCTCGGAACACAGGTCAGCAGTAAAAATAATAAAATGAAAAGGCCCAAGGACACTGCCTTGTGGAACACCAGAAACAACAGTAACAGAAGGGGAATGACACCCATCAATGACCACAGACTGAGATCTTTTCGTCAAAAAATCTTCAAAGATCCTTAAAAAATTGCCACTTACGTTAACTTTAGTGTGAGTCAGTACTCAACACTAAACTCTTCAATGCTCTATGAAAACACTGGAAATCTAGTCCTACAGCAATCAGATAAGGAATCTTCTGAAAAGGTCTGATGCTCTAAGATGCTCGTTAATATAGAACAGAAATAATGCAGGGGCAGGACACCAAAGCGTGTATCTTAAATACACCAATAAGCAGGATACATATATATAACAAGGGAGTGCAACAACTCTGTGACAGCACTAATAATAACCACTCAGAAACAGTACTTCCTTAGCCAACGTAACAGCCAAACTGGGTTGTGCACTATGCATCAACCAAGGCTAAAATAAGGCGTGGATAATTCCTAAAGCATAATAATAATAATAATAATAATAGTTCTTAAAGCTAGCGCATGCTAAGCTAGCTAAGGATAGCTCAATAAGGCCGATTAGGCGTATTTCCATTGGGGTCCTGTACTACTATCCCATCCCTTTGCTCATGAGGGATGGTAACGACTCAGTGCTTGTGAAAAATCATTAATGCGCCGAGCGTGGGCGCGAACCCGGGCCTTCTGGGTGGAAGTCCGAGACGCTAGTCACTACACCAAGTGAGCCGCTGACAATAAAAGTTAATAAACACAATGCTGTCTTTCTCACTAATAAAGTCTAGCAGTGGCATAAAAGATATCAGGAAACTAGGCAGAGCGCAAGCATGCTCGTAGCCTACTGTCTCCCCTTGAACAGATTTCCCTTATGTTACGTTAAGTGACTTGGAGGCTCTCTTGGTAAGTCCAGATCTCTAGTATCTGGTCTTGCCCTGGCGCTCCACAAAGGTCAACAAAATGAGGTAGCAATCATACAGGTAAGTATAGGCAAAAGCCCTTCACCTGTATACTGCTACACTCGCAAAGGAAAATATGCACAAGGGTTACAGGCTAGCTCGCTTCGTCGATGTTGTACAGGCTCTGACTTGCCACATACCTAACTCAGACAATGACCAAAGATACCTTCCACTGTCTAGCATTAAATAATGGGAAAGAACAGCTCAATAATTAGAAGTACCCCAACACTAGGCTACCATATGACTATGACTCTAATAATCCCTAAAACTAGTGCAAACATATATGGAGAGCTGGTGCTGGTAATACGACTGGCCGACTATGGAAGTCGTATGCAGAACCAGAAGGGATAAGTAATTGAATAAAGAGAGAAGTATGAAAAGGAAGAAGTTCAGAGAGAGAGAAAGTAGTACAGGGGGTTATATGAGGGGACAGATTGCAAAGGACATGTTGGACCAAGAACGCTGTGCCAAGCTCTGCAGGAGAAATGCGGCAGGAGCCCCCCCAGCACTAACAAAGGCAGCGGCACCCAATCACAGACGACTACGTCACGAGGAGCAGGCATCACGTGACGCGTCAGGCCCGCCGACCACTCACAAGCATGGGAAACTCCTCCGAGCTAGGGAGGCAAACGTACATACACACGCACATACTACCACCTCACTGCCTACCTCGCTCTTTCTCCTTTAACTTCACACAATGCATCTTATATTCTATGAATGATATAAAATACTTCCAAGTGTCACAGACAAGAATAAAGACCACCACTGATCTGTCTGTGAAAACATGAACTCTATGAAAGAAAGAACATCATTCTACAATTATTGTAGCCCATATCACTGCCCTGGCGAGCGCTAGCGAGTTACGAGTGCATTCTGGCAAGCTGGCAAGCGTAACACCCGCATCACCCAAAAGCCGCGCGGCTGAACTTAGGGGGTTTCCAAGTACTGCTATAGTTCTGCAGTATCCTAAATTAGTTCCCATACCATTATGAACACTCTACACACCCAATAACAGGGTTAATAAGGGCGATAATAGCCGTCGGACAAGTTCGACGCTGGGGCTTAGCGTTACATACATAGCCGTCGAGACGTGTTCGGCGTTGGGGTCCAGCGGGTTAAAACACAACACATACCAATACGGACATATTGTCACCGTATTCTAATAAATATGGAATAATGTCTCCAATATCTAATGCATTATGTCAGCATGAAATCATGAAATATACCCAGGGGCCTCACGAGAGATTGAAGCTACTGAAAACCTTATTCAGGAGTGGAAAAATGTATTTCATATACTAACAATATCAATCTTGGGTTACTGAAAGTTTGGTTTTGCAGTTGAAGCACATAGACAAAACAGTAACATATCAAGCACATTGATACAAACATCACATTGTCAATTAGGTACTTCTTATAGTTCCTTTACTATGTGCAGTTACAAGCAATTTTAACAATTTAGCTTAATGTTGATCAAAAATTATATTTGAGACACAATAAATTATGCAATGAATATAATATTAACATGGATATTATAAAGTGAACATGACTAGATCACAAAAAAATATCAATATCGTCCTTGAATCAGTCACAGACATCTTAGACAATATGAGCTTTGAAGTCACTGCAGGCATACCTGGTAGACATTGTTAACGCTGCCCTCTTGTGGATATTTTGTTTTAACAAACAATTTCAATATGCTCAATACAACTCAGCACAAAATAATGAATAATTATGAATATAAGACGAATTATGCACACTAATGGTTTATTTACACTATTCATTAGGAGGTTTATCGATTATTTTCCGAATTTGTTTATAGTTCTAAATACTTGCATTACATGAAACATAGGTGGAGAAGATTTTTGTTTTGTTTTCAAAATGGTTGAATATTTTAATAGGATACACCAAACTACTCTGATAGTGCATGATGTGATAATTCTAGAAGATAGGACGCACTAATGGAACATTATAAGTTCAACCTCCCAGATAATCATTCGTTTAGAATGTATGGAACCTTTTCAAGTATCGGAATTTGAAGGGGAGAAGGAGGTGCTTCTCTGTCAGGTGTTTGCCTCAAATATACTATAGATCAAAGATACTGACTAAAGTTGCTGGGAAAAGTACCAGTACATTTTCGCCTCTAATGTACACAATCCGCTCGCTTTTATTACAAACCTGTATGGAGAGATGTACGCCATTTTGGGTTCCATAGAATTAAAGACACATTTGATCATATTTGCGCTGTGTTGTGTCCGCCACATATATTGTATCACGCGTGTATTGTAGTGTATCGCGTGTATTTGTGAGTTTGGTATATTTTGATAACATTCTGTATTTAACATACATAAATAAAGAATCTTAGGCTCACTTCCTGAACAAAGGCTGGAAATTCAAACACGTGATATGCAACATGGAGGCTACTAAAAATGGTTACAGCGAAATCCTTCCTATATATGGCTGTCTTATATGTATCCCAGACATTCTTTTTGGAGGGTCGCACATACCGTGAAACTCCAAACTGCAGTGAAAACCTCGGAACTGTTTTGTTGGCCGACTATTTGTCTTACAGTTATTTTAGCGTTTTCACTGCAGGTAGTTCTGCATCATTCTGTTTATCAACTCTGCGTAAGCAGAGTTTGGTATCGCCCCCCCCCCGTATAGTGGGTACCACACGAAAAAAATGTCTGTCGTCGTCTTCGTTGTCGTCGTCGTCGTCGTCCGTCTGTCTCGGAACTCCTCCTAGACCGTTGGACGGATTTTCACCAAATTTCACACAAACATTTGTTGCGTGAATGCAAAAGTCAGTCAAAAAAGATTTTTTGAATTTATGCAATAGTTATGATTTTAGGTCCAAAATATGGTTTTACCAAGCCCCTCAACCTCCCCCCCCCCTCCTCTTTCCTCCCCCCCCCCCCCCACCCAGCAAGGATGGCGTTCTGGGGGCGAAAACATCTTACTACGTATTTGCTAGGTTAAGTTAGTTCAGTTGGCATTATAAGTGATGGAAGTAATAGTGGGATTGATGGTGATAGTAATAATGATGGTGATAATAGTAGTAATGATGGTTGTAGTTGTATTGATGATGATGACAGTAGTTATGATGATGACAGTAGTAGATATGATGGTGACAGTAGTAGATATGATGGTGACAGTACTAGTAGTAGTGATTATAGTCATAATAGTAGTGATGATGGTGACAAGTAATGATAGTTGTAGTGATAATGATGACAGTAGTGATGATGGTAGTTACCACGGTGTGAATATTAGTTATGATGGTGAGTAGTTGTGAGGATGGTGAAAGTTGTAGTGATGATGACAATAGTTGTGATGATGAAGATCATAGTAATTGTGATGATGGTGATAGTAGGATACATGATGGTAATACTTGTTACAGTAGTAATGATGATGGTTATAGTAGTAGTGATGATGTTAACAGTAGTAATGACAATTGTAAGATGGTGGTAATGATAGTAGTAATGATGGTTGATAGTTGTAGTATCAATGATTATAGTAGTGATTAAGATGGTAGTGACAATGGTGACAGTAGTAGTGATGATGGTGACAGTAGTAGTGATGATTGTAATTGTAGTAGTGATAATCATAGTAATGGTGATGATGACAATAGTTGTGATGATTGTGGCAGTTGTATTAATGATGGCAGTAGTAGTGATGCTGGTGTTTGTGATTGATAATAGTATTAGTAGTGATGATGGTAACCCATCGCAGAGTTGGGTATGACGTTTTGATTTTGGGCAAAACGGCACATCTACTTTATTTATATTTTCTTTGTTAGCAATAGGCGTTCCTTTTTTCTGTTTTCAATGCAAGATCTGGTGAACTGAATCTTCTTGTTTCGATGGTGAGGAAAGGGCTAAGGCTGATCAGATTGTGTTTATATGTTTGTTACTAGCCTGACAGGTCTGAGTAAGTTCACAAGTATCTCCTCAATCACACAATTTTGCTGGTGCAACTAGACTATAAGGTACAGGTATCTCAAGATCTCATGAATACATTTAGCTTATGTAAGAGTCTATAGATTTCTTGCATGTGTCTGTATGGATGAGATATCTGGTGCATGCATAACATTGCGCACCAACTGTAGGAAGACAGTGGTGAGGAGAGATCTACTAATGACATCTGCTACTTTCCGTTCGACGTTATTGCTCTATAGTCATCTAATCTACAGGCAAGCTAGAGAATATGTCTAGACTGTTAATAAATGGAAATCAAACACAATTTGTGGAGCTGAGAAAAAGAGAGAGAGAGGTTGAGTGTGAGCTTGTGTATATGGGTGTGTTTCTTTGAGTAGGAGCATGTAAATGTTTGAATTCTTATATCACTACATATTATGTAATTACTTGATACATAACATACAGTATATTGATAAAAGTATAACGGTTTTGTTTTTTAGTGGAGACTGAAGATGTTGCTACATTAATGCAAATTTTAGTTCTACAACTACACTAACAATGTTCAGCAACATAGTGGGAAGGCTGCAGTACATAGATAATGCAAGGGTACACTCATGACATTCATTGAAGTAAACCAATTTGCTTTAATTATTGTTTACACTGGTGGTGTTCAGAGCATGAAATACGAATATACTGTGTATCTGTATGTATGTTCTAAGCCCTTTCGGATGATGACTGCTCACTTCCCTTATCTGGGGAGATGCGGCGGCTGGGGGTCAACATAGTGGCCCTCTCTGAGGTGAGCCGTTCTGCCTATAGCGAGATCAGCTGTGATGGTTATACATACAACTGGTCTGGCTGTAGCAATGGTGCTCGCTAAAGAGGGGTGATTGTTGCGATTTCTTCTACCCTGGCTTCCACAGTTGTGGAGGTTACACCTGTTGATGAGCTTATGATGCTGGTGAGGATGAAACACTCACTGGGTTTCATCTCTCTTATTGCAGTCTATGCTCCTACCGAGATGAGTGACTTAGAAGAGAAATAACTGTTCTACACCAAGCTATTATTGAACAGTGCCACCCTCGGGACACCATGGAGATTTTAATGCAGTTACGGTCACAGATAGGGCTGGCTTCGAGATATTTGTTGGTCCCCATGGCTCTGGCACCAGGAATGTCAACAGCTCTCTCTTCCTGAACTTCGCAAGGTCCAGGAAGTTGAGGATTGCGGGATCCCGGCCACTGGACCTGGCATTCCAATGCTGGTGGTGTAGCCAAAGAGATTGATCATATACTTGTAAGCACTCGTTTGAGAATCCTTCAAAACTGCAGAGTCTTTAGAAGTGCCAAGTTCTTTGCTACCAACCACAGACTTGTTGTTGCTACACTGAAGCTACAACTCAAATCTAGAAAAATCTCTAAATATTATCCCCCTGGGTTTCATCTTGAGAGGCTCAAGGATGAGGAGTGTGCAAGGCAGTAAGGAGTAGCAGTCTCAACTCGATTTGAAGTGCTTGACTCGCTGGAGGACCCTGTAGAACTGTGGGAAACTTTAAAAGTGGAAACCTGTCAGCAGCTGCTGAATGCATTTTAGTTAAACCAAGGTCAAGGAGTTGCTTCCTATCAGGGGAAACACTGGGCATAAAAGAAGAAAGTTGTGGTGCCAGATTGAATGGAGATCTGGGGCGCCACAGGGCTCTGTCCCGTAGAGCCAGAACTTCACTGAGGGGAGACAAGGAGAGGTATGTCAAGAGAAATGCTGAGGAGGTCGAGGGCCATTTTTATTCTAATGACCTTGGGCCTGCTTACCAAGCCCTGAAGAAACTCTGCTCTAAGCCTACCCCCCAGGCTAGTTCAGTTTGAAAGGCAGGTTGCCCACTCGCATTGGGTGATGAAGAGTGTAAGGCCCGCTGGGCTGAGGAGTACTTTGAGCAGTTGTACAAGGCCAGTGCTCCCAATGGACAGTTTCATGCGGAGAATGTTCTACCACCGGTACCTGATCCGCAAAGTAGCGAAGACCCTCCCTCCCTTGCTGAGGTAAAGGAGGCCGTGGCTAAGCTAAAAAGGCGGGAAAGCTCCTGGTGTTTGTGGCATTGCCAGAGAAGTGCTGAAAGTTGGTGGCGAATCCTTGGTTCATGGGTTGGTCTTTAATGCTGTAAGGCAGACAGGTACCATTCCTCCTGACTGGAAAGGGGGTCTGGTCACCTCTATCTGGAAAGGAAAAGGGTACCGTCAAGACTGCAATAACTACCGTGGTATAACACTGCTCAGCATGCCAGGCAAGGTCTTCACCCATATTCTACTGATGCAAATCAGAGGCCATCTGCTACAGGAGCAGAGACCTGAGCAATCCAAATTCACACCCAAGAAGTCAACAATTGACCGGATTCTGGCACTCTGGGTTCTGGTGGAGCGCAGACTTCAGACTTCAGTGTCGATCTCAAAAAGGCGTTTGACTCAGTGCATCGAGAGTCACTCTGGTAGCTGCTCCGGTTATGCGGGATCGCCATGGCGATCATCGACATGGTGGGTGGACTCTATACAGGAACAGAGAGTGCTGTCAAGTGTGGTGGGGGAGCTCACTCCTTCTTCCCTGTGAACTCAGGTGTAAGACAGGGGTGTGTTCTAGCACTTACACTTTTCAACACTTGTATGGACTGGTTACTGGGCATGATAGTTTGGCGGAGTCATTACTGAGCTGACATAGACAATTTCAGAATCACAGATCTTGATTTTACAGATGACGCAGTGATCCTAACGGAGACGCTGGATGTTCTCAGATTGGCCCTATGGGCACTTCATGAGGAGTTGGAACTGCTGGGTCTAAATGTCTCTTGGGCTTAGACCAAAGTCCAAGCATTTGGCAACTTGTTGGATGATGCCTTTCAATCTGTTCATGCATGTGGTGAGGAATTAGAGATCTTGGATAAGTTTACCTATCTTGGCAGTGTGATCCAAAACAGTGGTGAGTTGGGCTACGATGTATTTCGTTGCCTCTGCTTAGCATGGGGTACTATGGATTCACTCAATAAAAGTAAATGGCATTGTCGATACCTATGCCCAAGGACGAATATGCGGATCTTCAAGACACTGGTGCTCCCTGTCTTACTGTATGGCTGTGAGACATGGACACTAAACAGTGTTTTTAATAAACGTATTAACTCCTTTAATTGCTACTAAATGTCTCCGCAGGATCATGGGTTATCGCTTGTACGATCGCGTATCAAACTATCGACTACTCTGTGAAACTGACTTGAGACATATTCGTTACATAATTCGTGAACCCCAACTTCGGCTATATGGGCATGTGGTTCACCTCCCCATGGCTGATCCTGCTCACAGAAGACAACCCTGAGTGGAAGAGGCCCAGTAGAAGACCATGAAACTCATGGCTGAAGGAAGACGGTAAATCATGCGATGGAATATTTAATATGAACCAGGCAGATGCCAGGAAGCTTCCCGGGAGGATCCCCTTGCGTGGCATCAGCGTGTGAGTGCGGCCACACGCTGTCATGGTGCATTCATTGATTGTATGTATGTATGCAACTGTAAGCTAATATGGTGGTGAAATATAAACACTAACAACATTATGTAGGAGCCATTTGTAACGAAAACGTTACAGCCCAGCTACGACTTGAAACCAGAACATCACAGTTGACTGCTCGGTGTATTGGTATTAAAACAAAGCAGTCAACCCTGACTTTATAGGTTCGAATCTGGGCAGAGCTGTAAGATTTCCCAATGTATGAATGTGTAATTTTTTGTAAATGAGCGTATAATTTGCATGCTATGCCTGTGGCATGCCGTGGTGTTTTTATTAATTGCTTTGTAGAAATCGTGCTAACAATATATTTTACTATATTTACGTAAATTTTTAAATACATTTACATCTAATTTATATCTATTAATCCTATTACTGCACCGATTTATAAATGGCTGTTGGAGCCACTGCGGGACATTTTGATTAATTTGTGTACACTAAAACTTGCCCTAGCGTGGTCAGTAGAAGATCTAATGAAATGAAACAATGTTCATTAAAATATTCCAGTTTCAATCTTCCTATAAAATTCTAGGTGACATACTGTACATACAGTATGTACTTTGTGGCCTTGTTGTCATTGTCTCTCATTTGTGGCGCTGTTTTTTTTATCTCAAAATAAAGAACTTGACAACAGAGGCAACCCTTGACAGGACCGCCTGGAAAGCTGCCATTTGGGACTGTAACCACATTCTCTGTGGACAAAGCAGTCTATAAACTTGTATGTATGTATGTATGTAAACAGACGACGCCCCACTGATTTACATAGATACACTGGCCACACAAATCTTATAATCCAAACAAGGTGGTCAGGACTTAATTCTAGTAGAGATGGCATATCCGATAGAATAGGAAAGTTGAAGGAAAGGATAGAAAATAAGTAGGCTCTCTCCCCACCCTCCGTGCCTCCGGCAATTGACGTACATGAAAAAGTTGGAAATTATTAACCTTGCTGGTCTTCGAAATCCACAGAAGGAATTTTAATGACAGGATTGGAAAAAGAAAGGAAAATGTATGGTCCCTTCGCCTTAGTAGTATATGTACATTTTAAGGTTAATTGGATTCATGCAACCTGTCACCCTTAGTAGTATGTAAAAGTTTTAATGATGATAATTTGTATTATTCTTTTATTTATTCTTTCATTTACTTATTTATTATGTGTATTTTTTTCTTCATAGGCTCTCTTCAGCTGAAAACGGTGATAATTACTTCCTACTCCATACCAATATCTCTGTCATATGAATTTGATTTTTCTTAAATGTATCTACAGTATAGAGGAGCTGTCTATTACATTATTAGGGAGTTTGTTCCATCTATCAATTATACTGTGAGTGAGGAATTTTGTTTTTTATCTAGATTCGCTCTCCTACATAATAATTTTAAATTGCTTTCTCTTGTAGATTTGCCTTCGGCTTTTTTTGAATAACTTATTTGGGTTAATGTTACTGAATTATTTTAGAATTTTAAAACACTTTGTTTCTTAAGTGAAAACAGATCAAGTTCGTTTGATCTTTCGTCTAATGGTGCATTTCTTATTGAAGGGATTAGGTTAGTGGCTCTCCTTTGCACAGATTTCAATTTTTTAACATCCTTTATGAGGTTGGGTGACTAAAACTGCACAACGTATTCGAGGTGCGGTCTCACCATACTTTTGTATAAGGGAAAAACTATGTTTGCTGTGATAGTGATGACAGAGCTATCTGCAGGGGTGCTTGATATTTTCTAGGGATCAATTGGAACTTCGCTTAAGAAATTTCTCCTTAGTAGATCCTCCTTATAGCTGAGACTACTTGTAAAATTCCAAGTCGGTATTCATTCATTAGTCTTTATTCGCCCTTCAGCACAACGGCCAACACTCTGGGAAGCTTTGTTGCTAAAGATATATGCATCAGTGAGCATCATTGTGTGTATATGTATACATAGAGAAAACAAAATTATCTTCATAGCCTACACGCACATACACATGCGCGCACACAAACTCACACAATTACACATACACATCCAAAATAGTACACAACAACTCACACAAATCAATGAAATATTCAAATAAGCAGCCCCACAAGGGCTACGTGAGCAATGGGCATGCTTGTGTTAGGGGTGTAAGAATGTTGAGTATATACCGTACTCGTTATTCACTTTACAGTGCGAGCACCATCACTCTGGGAAACTTTGTTGCTGATAGGAAGTGAAAACTTTGGCATGACATAATTGATGCCAACTAATTTACTTCCTATTAATTATTAATTAAGTATCTTGACAAATCAATCAATCAATGGGGCCATACGGCATAACAGTGCGTAACTGCACTCACCCTCTGAATCAACTCTGAGGGAGACTCCATGCATTTGCCCGGCCCATATCAAGTATCCTAATACATGATTGGCCAACTTGCCTCAGCCCATGAGTAACATGGTCTTCCCCTTTGCTTCCACCACTCAGGGTTGTTTTCTGTAGAGACCACCTGGTGAGCAGGGTTTGCTTCAGGAAGGCGAGTCACATGCCCATATAGTTTACGTTGGCATTCACAGTGATTCACATCTTGAATCAGTTTCACGGAGAAGTCGCTGGTTTGAGACGTAATCGTTCCACCGATAGCCCATGATCCTGCGAAGATACTTAGTACCAAAGGACCTGATGCATCTCTTCAACTCGCTTTCTAAGTGTCCATTTCTCACTTCCATATAATAAGACAGAGTACACCAGAGACTTGAATAGCTGCTGCGGAATATCTGAGTTGTTTTACAGCCCGTCTCTGCAGGGTTGGGTACACAGTTTTCTTTTCCAGCAAAATATATGCCAATACATTACTGTGGATCATAATAACATTTCTACACGAACTTAATTAACTGTTTGACAAAAATAGCAACAAATAAAATTTGTATAGCCATAGTCAACCACACCATTCTCAGAGTATATATACTGTATATACAGTAAATATATATATATATATATATATAATGTGTGTGTCTACGATATATTATGTTCATATACATATGTTTATATAATTGTTTATTTTCATCTATTCATATATTCATAATAGCCGGACAAAGCCAAGTATGGCAAGCCCTTATAATTTCGGAAGCAATGGTACAATTTCATTAGGCATTTCCAAAGCTGTAAAACAATGTGAGTATATCAACAATTTATTAGCATGTATTTCAAACTGGCAAATATGACTTTGTTTTGCATGGCACCATAAATACAGCCTACACTTTTAAATAATCGTGGACCTAAAATATATTAGATTGCTATTAGTTATGCAATACATTTAAAGTTTCATTTCGTAACCAATCCTAATGGATATATTTGAATACTGAAAAAAGGTTCACTAATTATTGAGTGAGTTTACTGAGCTTCCCAACATATTACGCTATTTCATTATTTTTAAACTGTCAGTTCGCTTAAACACGGCCAAGACAAGCCAGTAATTAGAAACATCTATTAATTAATTAACCTTATAAAAAAAAGTTACAGACATCAATCACTGAAATACTCTCGCTGGCGAGGAAATTTAGACGAAAAATATTATATGCAAGTCATCACGATATTCTAGAATGAAAGAACATACAATATTGTGAATAAAATGATAAGGAGTTGCTGGAACTCCTGTTTGATTTGCTTGGCCTCTCCTACTGATTCCCTTTGTACCTCACTTACATTGAGAGTAGTCCAGCCTGCTCTCACAAACACCTCCTCCTCCTATCTACTTCACTACACCTAACATGCACACCACACTTCCTCCTTTCGCAAAAACAAAAACAAATATGATGATGATGAACATACACCAAGCCTTGGAGTCCCCTGGGGGGGGGGGGGGGGGGACCCATAAATGCCACCACTCCCACCCGGCCTTTCCCAGACGACCCCTTTAAATGCTCTGGACCACGGCCTGTCGCTCTTTCTATCAACATTTGCAATATTTGGGGCCTTTCCTCTAATTTTCATTCAGTTAAACACCATCCCTCCTCCTACAAACCTGATCTTATTTTCCTCACTGAAACCCGGGTGTCTGAGGCAACTGCCAGCAGCCCCTTCTCTGTATTATGTATTGCCTTAAATAAACTAATTGCTGGTGGGATAGAGTTAACTAATTATTAGTGGGTATATGTGACTATTTATTTGTACATAGGAAGGCCTTTAGGAAGTAAGATAACATCGGGGAACATATTTGTATCCAGAGTTTACTGTACTAGCCAGACATCTTTTGCCCCAGGCCATGAAAGCCATGAAATAGGATATGAGAAAAGTCAGTTCACCTCTAGCATCTGCTTCGCTAAGACCTCACCATGGGTCACCCTGAGTTTGTGTCCTGCCTTGTATAACCATCTCTCTATAGATAAGTATTATTATGTTGTATTGTATGATTATGTTGTATTGTGTGAATGTAAGGATAGATGTATAAAGTGTAATTTATATATATGTAAATAATATTCATACTTTTAAATGATCTTTTCATCCATACCTACCTTATTTATTTGCGTGTACTATCTTTCAAATAACTTACAGATTTAAATACTTTAAATATTATGTGGTTCTAAAAGAAATTAAACGGTAATTAATTATTTTCTTTGTTTTTGTGCACTCTTGAACATCTCCTATTCTAAGACTGTTTGCTCTGTTTAGATTTCAGTATGGAGTTTAATATCGATGAGTTTGTTGAGAAACCTTCTTTGAGTACCTTGGCTGTTTCCCATATAAATAAAACTGATTGGATTGCATTAGCCATCAACAATGGAGTTGCTCATAAATCCAGTATGACTAAAGCTGAGGTAAAGAAGTGTGTGATCGATCAATTGCTAAATGAGGAGTTGCTACCACTTGAAGCCTATAGTTTGTGCGCTGGTGATGGAGGTAGTGCATCAATGCTTATGATTAAAAAGATGGAATTAGAGGAGGCAGCAAGACAGAGGGAGTATGAAAGAGAGGAGGCAGCAAAACAGAGAGAACATGCAGAGAAACAGAGAGAACATGAAGGAGAGATGAAAGCCCAAGAATATGCTCAAAAGGAGCAAGAGCGAATACAAAAAGAGAAAGAGCGATTACATGAACTTGAAGTGTTGAGACTGAAGAGTGAAGAAAGTATGAAAGACAGAGAATTGAATACAACAAAATCGTTCTCGGACCTAGGAAATCAGATAAAATTAATGCCAAAATTTGATGAAACTGATGTTGAGAATTTCTTCAATCTCTTTGAACGTGTAGTTAACCAGCTTAAATGGCCAAAAGACCAGTGGATTTTTTTTTCCCAAACCGCTTTCATAGGTAAAGCAAAGTTGATTTACTTTAATCTCCCTAGTGATAGCTTAGCTTACGATCATCTAAAAAAGACTATCTTGGAGGCTTATGACCAAATTCCTGAAACTCATAGACAGAATTTCCGTAATCTAAAGAAGGAAGAGAAACAAACTTATCTGGAGTTTGTCAAAGAAAAGGAAAGGCACTTTAATGCTTGGTTGAGGGCCAGTAAAGTAACTACTTTTGAACAACTCTGTCAGCTGGTTGTGTTAGAAGAAATTCTCAGCAAAGTTCCATATTCCTTGAAATTGTATCTACAAGAGAGAGAAGTTACTAATGTAAACAAGGCAGCCACTTTGGCTGGAAATTACAGGTTGACTCATGGTGACTCTTTTTTCAGGCTGAAACAGAAGGGGACTGACTCGTCTAGGAGTACTAGTGTCTCTAGCGGCAGTTTCCGAGGTGGTGGTGGAACTCGTGTAACAGGTGATGGGAATGGTTCTGGTGGCTCCCAGCCATCTACTAAGGTTACTTCTGGGAGCACTGTATCTGGTAAGACTGAACCAGGTAAAACTCCAAACTCATCCAAACTTACTTTGATTTGTGCTTATTGTAAACAAACCGGTCATCACATTAGGGACTGTCCTAAGCTTAAAGGCAGGGAAAGACGCCCAGAACAAGTTCTGGCTACTTCTAGCATTCCTTCTAACTTGCCTACCAGTGAACCAACTACTTCTAGTTCTAACCAAACTTCTAAACTGACTGTTTTGAGTGCCTGTCCTAATAAGAGCCTCAAGACAGTGTTCTAGCTGGTAGTGACCTTCCTAGTTGTTCTGTTGATCAGTTTCAACCCTTTCGTTCTATAGGCACAGTTTCTTTGTCTGACACTTCCACTAAATATCCCATTCAAGTACTTAGGGACACAGGAGCCTCTCATAGCCTCATTTTAACAGGTGTGGTGCCTGATTTGGAGGACTGTTATTTGGCCCAGAGTGTTCTGATCAATGGAGTTAGTGGGTGTATTATTGTTTCTCTGGCTAAGGTTTATTTGAATACTGAGTTAGCTAGTGGTTACTTCACTGTAGGAGTTCAAGAGTCACTACCTGTGAAAGGAGTGAACTTTCTGTTAGGGAATGGTATAGCAGGTGGAAAAGTTGTACCTGACCCCATTGTAGATTTTTTTCCCTCGTCAAGTAATAACACAGAACAGCTGGAAAAGGACTATCCTTATATGTTCCCTGCTTGTGTAATGGCTAGGAGCATGACATCTCAACAGAATGACAGTAAAGATAGCACTAATTCTGTGGATGTTGATCTCTCACACCTATTTTCTGATAATGACCCTTCTCAGGTGTTAGCTTCTCCGGAGGATCTAAGTAATGTACCAATTGATTCTGACACTCTTAAAGAAGCCCAAGTAAAAGACTCCGAGTTAGCACCATTCTTTGACAAGGCTGTCGAGGATTCTGAAATGGTGAACTTTCCCAAATGCTTTTATGTGAGGAACAGTATCCTAATGAAAAAATACAGACCTCCTAAGGTACCAGCTAATGAGACTTGGCAAGAATACCACCAAGTGGTTATACCTACTATGTTCAGATCTCTTATCACATCAGTGGGTCATGACCTCAGTGGTGGACATTTAGGTGTTAACAAAACTTAAACTAAAATCTCCAAGGACTTCTTCTGGCCTAAAATGAAGTAATCTGTTGCCTACTACTGTAAAACATGTCATGGGTGTCAATCTATTCTCTCCTTTGGGTTCCTCCAACCATAAACTTATCTCTGTCACCTGTCCTATCTCTCCAGTATATGGCCACCAGATCCTACCAGCCGGTGGCGCTTGTGGTACTTTGGCGCTGCCGACTGGGAGGCTCTTCGGCAGTACTTCTTTGATTTCCCATGGAATGACTTCTACTTCCCTGGCTGAGGACCCTCGAAGAGTGCTGAATGAATTACCGAGGTAATCCTCTCGGGCATGGAGGCGTACATTCCATTTTCTTTCTCTAAGTCTAATGCAAACAAATCTTGGTTTACTCACGCTTGTTCTACAGCTCTCAGCAACAAGGAGGAAGCATTCAAATGGTACCAACGCCCTAAAACTCAAGGATCTCATTCTTCCTATGTTTCTGCCCGGAATCAAGCCAAATTTGTTTTTCAACTTGCCAAGCACTCTTTCATCAATAATAAATGCACTGAACTATCCAACTCTAGCTCTTCCCAAGCTTTCTGGCAGCTATCCAAATACCTCTCCAACAATTTCTCTTCCTCGTCTTTCCCTCCCATTTTCCACTCTAATGGAACAACCATCACTTCTTCCTCTGACAAAGCTGAACTCTTTGCTCAAACTTTTGCTAGAAACTCCACCTTGGATGATTATGGTGCTATTCATCCCTATCCACCTCCCTCTTTCCTACTTATGCCTAATATCCTAATATTTTCTAAAGATGTACTCTCTACCGTCTCTGGGCTTAATACTAAGAAAGCGTAAAGTCCAGACGGTGTTCCTCCTGTTGTACTAAAAAACTGTGCTTCCGTGCTGACCCCCTGCCTAGGCAAACTCTTTCTTCTCTGTCTCTCCTCTAACCTCTTCCCTTCTTGCTGGAAGTTTGCTCTCATTCAACCTGTCCCAAAGAAGGGTGACCACTCTCAACCCTCCAACTATCATCCAATCGCTCTCATTTCTTGTATCTCTAAAGTTTTTGAAAGTATTTTTGTTTCCAAATTTCTTGAGCATTTCTCTTCTCATAATCTGCTCTCAGATCGCCAGTATGGCTTCCTTAAAGGTCGCTCTACTGGTGATCTTCTTTCATATCTTACTAACTCTTGGTCATCCTCCTTTCGGGACTTCGGTGAGACCTTTTCTATTTCACTAGACCAGCGTTTCTTAACTGGGGGGGGATAAAAAAAAAAAAAAAAATCTAGGCATCAGAGGCGGAGGGGAGGGGGGGGGGGTCATGAATACAGTCCTGACCAAAGGGTGGTGCGGTGCTAAAAAGGTTAACAACCACTCCACTAGACATATCGAAGGCCTTCGATAGAGTCTGGCACAAATCTGTGCCTCCTTCGGTTTCTATCCCTCCATCTATGCCTTTGTCTCTAATTTCCTTTCCGGCCTTTCCATAGCTGCGATTATGGACGGCCACTGCTCACTTCCTCATTCTATCAACTCCTGTGTTCCTCAGGGTTCTGTCCTATCTCCTATTTTCTAATTTTCATAAATGATCTCAACTGTACCTCCATGCCCATCCATTCATTCACAGACGACAAAAATGTAATGAAACCGTACAACACTTATCTTCTGATCTAACTACTATTTCCAATTGGGGCAGAGAAAACCTTGTTGCATTTAATGCTTCCAAAACCCAATTTCTCCATATTACTACCCCTCCGGATCCCCCAGAGGACTATCCCTTATTCTTCAACAATACAAAAATCAATCCTTTATCTTCTTTCAATATTCTTGGTGTCTCTTTTTCTTTTGCTCTCACTTGGAAGGACCATATTACCAGTCTTGCTAAGCCAGCCTCTCAGAAGCTGGGTGTGCTCAACTGCCTCAAGGGGTTCTTTACCCCTGCACAGCTTCTTGCTCGGTACAGGGGCACAGTGCATCCTTTTATTGAGTATTGTTCACATGTGTGGGGAGGATCCTCTCACACCACACTCCTAGACAAAGTAGAAAAGAAGGCCTTTCGTATCATTAATTCCCGTCCACTCACCAACTCTCTGCAATCTCTCTCTCTTCACCGCAATGTTGCATCTCTCTTGCTATTCTATCGCTACTACAATAATCAGTGTTCTTCAGAGCTCTCCCAGTGTATACCACCTCCTCTATGTAGGGTACGTGGTACCCATCTTGCAACACAATCCCACCCCTACTATGTGCAACTCTCCAACCCAAGAGTGAAACGTTACTCTCAGTCTTTCTTCTTTTCAACAGCTGAGCTCTGGAACTTTCTCCCAGATACAGTCTCTCTCTCTTCCTATGATTTAAATTGCTTCAAACTCCATGTGTCCAGGCATTTTTGCTTGAACGTCCATTGATTTTGTCCCTGTCTTTCTTTCAACTCTGGGGGAAGCACTCATTACAGGCAGTTTATGCCTTTTGTCTCACTCACTCAAATTAAAAAAGAAAAACAGAAAAAAAACACACACGCCTGGGAAACAATGAGAACCATACTCGTAGAGGAAATTGGACACAAGATGCCCAAGACGAAAGCAAGGAATAAAGTGAAATAATTGAAACTAAAAGTAGGCTACAGAATATAAGAGCCTTCAAGAGGGAAGAATTATACATTAGATAACTTCAGCCAAAATGTGTATTAAAGTTGTGAAGAATAATGGGACACATAGCACTCAACTGCCCAAACCAAGGTATGATATCTCCTCAAAGTCTTGGGCCTCTACCTACAAACACAAGACCACTACCGATAATGGCAGCACCAGCCAGAAACGAAGAAAGGATGACTCAGATGGGGCAAGGGAAAGAAGGTAAAACCACATGGGAAACAGTGTCTAATAATGATCCAATACCCATCATCAGTTAACCCAATGTAGAAGGAGATGCAAAATGTTTTGCCCTACACCTCGTTATGGTTTGTTAGAAAAAATAGAACTTCAGAGGCTATCAACCCTATTGGATTATTAAGCCACCACACTGTAAGTCAAGAATAACGTCAAGAGCAGTGTCTCTCTCCAAGAACTCCAGTCCCTTGACGTTATGGAGAGGTACGAGCTGTACATAAACAATCGCCCTGCGAAACTATGGTTATCAATATAAGTGTTATGCCGGGTTGTATTCCAACTCGCTTCAGTATTATCTATTTATAAATCAGGGCTTCGGATACTTAGATTTGGAATATGCTTAACAGGAACACATCGAACTTCGTGAATATGATAAGTAGTTACTCAATCAGGCAATCAATGACACAATAAACATACAGGATAGTTTACACTCGTATTTATTCAAATGTTTATATAGTACATAGGAAAGGGTTACGAACTCCAGTATTATAAGGAATAGTAAATAAGTATCATGTGACTGGAGAGAGTTGAATACATTTTACTCTCTAGTAAATATCAGTTTGTCACTTACATTAGTTACTAGTTAAAGGGAGAAAATACGCAATGATGGGCAGATACATAATTATATTATACACAAATAAGTATCATTGACAATAATAGATATGTGAGCCAAGTGTCTAACGCAAAGTATTCTGGCAAAGGTAATGAAAATGGATGTAACTATCACTCAGGTGCGCAGGGTCTGTGCGGTGGGCAAAAGAGATTAAGTCGCACTCAGGTGAGACTTCAAAAAGGTACCGCCCTGGGTACTATAGGTCAGATGGAATGGGATCCTTGAAAATAACAATTCACTTTAATGCGATAGAAAATCAAGTATTAAAGTTATGAATTCTAATTGACTCTAGGAAGGAAGATAGTATAAATTTTAATTCAACTATCTAAGAGTTATTGCAAATAATCTCTCATGCGAGACACGCAAAATAATATTCGATCATAGATGAGGTCAAATTACACGGGTTGAGGAACTCAGATTCACAGTAAATATAGTGACTCAATCGGAATATAATTTAATGTATATTGGAATGAATTAACCAACTAATTAAGAAACGCACAATGACAGAGCGTGGTAATATAGCTTAACAAAGAGCTATCTTGAATGGGCGTACACGACGAAGTTGCACTTAGGAAATACCATGGGTGATGGCATGAAAGGAGTTTTGAATAAATTAACAAATTCATAAAAGAACGCAGAACGCACCTCAAAGCCGAAATCAACACAGCCCTCGAACAACTCCTTGAACAACACAGAAGACAAGCCGAAAACACAACCATAAAAAAGCTTGCCCGTCTTTATGGCGGAAACATAAAACTTCCCAAACCTACAAAAGGATACATAAACCTGACTAACACCATTCTGACCCTGGACCAAGAAGACCTCCTCAACAAGGGCCTCAACTGCCACTACAGCTCCAAACCTGGCCCCCACCGGAAACGCCTAGAAACGGAAATCCTCCTGGACGACATCCTACGACTTAAGAAGGATGGCAAGGTCACCACTACTCCCGCCCTACAACCCACTCTCCTCACTGAAGCCGCCAAAACCAGAGGAACTCACCATAGCAAAATCCTCAACAAACAACACTTCCAAGCTGCCAAACAATTAAGAGACAACCCCAACATCATCATCCGTCGTGCGGATAAAGCTTCCTGCCTCGTGATTCATGACAAGGAGGAATATCTTAGAAAAATGGACGTCATCTTAAGTCACAACACCAAATTTAAAAGGATCACCCGCAACCCAACCGACGAAATCAAACGTACTGCTAACACCACCATCACCTCCATCAACGCCAAACAAGGATGGGTCCACCTTAAAAAACTCGTAGGAGATTACACCCCTGGTTATGCGTACGGAACCATCAAAACACACAAACCTGGGAACCCCCTCCGCCCCATCATCTCCCAGATCCCCACTGCCACCTACCAGATCGCCAAGGCCCTGAACAACCTCCTCCTCACCCCATACGTGCCCTGCCAATACAACCTTAACTCAGCCCACGATTTCTTGGAAATTTTACGAGACGCCCCCCGGAACAACAACCACACAATCGCCTCCCTCGACGTAGAAAGCCTGTTCACCAACGTGCCAGTGGATAGGACCATTGACATGATTCTACGTCGAATTTACCATTGCCCTGATACACCAACACTGGACATCCCGGAGAAGGCCCTGAAAACACTGCTGGAGCTATGTACCAAGGAGGCCCCCTTCCTTTGCCCCCGGGGCAACATGTACAAGCAGATAGACGGTGTGGCGATGGGCAGCCCCTTAGGAGTTCTTTTTGCGAACTTTTCTATGGGTATCATCGAGGAAGAGCTCCTAGCTGCCCAACGACCCGCCGTCTACTGTAGATACGTGTATGACATCTTCGTGCAAATCAAGGACCTCCACGAACTACAGGAGCTCCAGCGTCGCTTCATGACCTCCTCCGGACTTAACTTCACCTTTGAAAAATCAAACAATGGACAACTCCCCTTCCTCGACATCCTCGTAGCTCTGAACGACCATGGGTTCAAAACCACCGTCTACATCAAACCAACTAACACAGGACAATGCCTCAACGGCGATAGTGAATGCCCCCGCCGTTATCTTCTATCCTCCATCTCCGCTTATGTAAGGAGAGCCCTCACGCACTGCTCTACCTGGGCCGACAACCACCAGGAACTAGAAAGACTATGCCAAGTGTTAGTGAATAACGGATACTCCAACTCCGACGTCTCCAACACCATCAACCACCATCTTGAAAAATGGTACACCCAAAGCCCTCCCAACATTGACCCCCCAAATGAAATCAAGATCTTCTACCGCAATTTTATGTCCTCTGAACACAAAAATGATGAGGCTGTCTTAAAAGAAATAATCTCCAAGCATGTCCACCCTACCAACCTGGAAAATAAAATCAAATTAATAATTTATTACAAATCCCCGAAGACCTGCAACCTCGTTCTCCGCAACAAACCAGCTTCCACCAAGATAAAGAGCCCGATGACCGACGATCACGTCATTTACCAACATACCTGTAATTATGAGGACTGTGGACCTCATTCCTATATTGGCATGACGCAGACTCGTCTGTCACGTCGGTTAACTCTTCACCTTCAGGCTGGAGCCATCAAAGACCACTATCTCACCCCTAACCACCCCCACCTCACACGCAATGAGTTAGAGAAACACACCACCATACTCGATAAAGAAAGTGACCCAAGGAGATTACCAATACTCGAAGCATTGTATATCCAAGCCTTACATCCTAAAATCAACAACCAAACTCTAGACCTTCAGATCCTTCCTTCTGCCAAAAGGCACTATCCTACAGGACCTAAGGCCCCCCCTCACCCCCCAGTGCCCTTGATGCAGCCCCCCCGCACTACCTCCTTCAGCTTCTTCTTTTGCCGGCGCCACACGTACTACGCAACTTAGGCCACGCCCCTCGACTCGCAGCCAATCAGCTTCGAACCCGCCAACCGACCACCACCTTCCCGCATCCAGCGCGCCTGCGTGACGCTGCTCTCTCTTTAACATTCCTAGAATACCCCTACACCAATAGCAGACTTTTGCCCCCTGATTTTCGCCTCCTCTGATCCTCCACCCTCTATATATACCCTTCCTGTTTACCTTTCATATCATTCTATCCTTACTTGATAATGCTGGTTTTCCAGTGAAACGCGTCGTATATCCTGATCATCATGTACATTAATGTAACCCTGTACCACCATGAATTTTGCTAATCTCATTCATCTACTTCCTGCCACCCAGCAAAAACTCATCAGAGACCTGGAAACTTTGAATAATAAAATTTCCAACGCAGAAATTGCCATTTCTTTCAACCTCGTATGTATTAAAGAAAATTTATTACCTGGCTTTACTAACATATATATATATATATATATATATATATATATATATATATATATATATATATATATATATACTTTATATATATATATATATATATATATATATAATATATACATATAATATATATATATAATATACATAGGCATATGCTGTAATATAACTAAAATTACATAAAGTACTTACCGTACTTCCTGTAAGCTTCCTGTAAGCATTCCTGTGACATCTTTTATATAAAACAAATCACCACACTACACTGTCAAATAGTCACTAAAATAAAACTATGTACTCACTGAAAAATTGCTCAAAATGTGCAAAATACGTAACTATGATTCGTGATTATAATGTATTTATTTCGTAGGCAGTATTTATTGATAAATATATTTGTCTTTCAAGCAATAAATAGTGTAAAATCATCAATGATACCTAGACAAAACTGCATCAATACTCAAGGGGTTAGCCAAGATTCACTCCCGTCAGTCACCAAAAGTCACAAGTAACATATTACTGTATATGCATATATAATTCAAATTATTCACTAAACTTGTAAACACTTTCACTGGGTATATGAAATAATCCAATGCTCGCCTATAGCTAGGCATGGTGGGCGAGAGGGAGAGACCCAAGAATTAAAGGGCTGGGACCCTGCCTCACAGTCTGGCGGCCGGGAACCCATTGAGTTAACAAAGGCCCGGGCTCCTCAGAGAGGGACGCTATGGGATTGCTAGATACTTTATCTTGTAACTTCCTGTTGTCTAACTTACCAGTCCAAATTGCGTCAAAAACTTATTTTCGGCGAATATTTTTAAGTTGCGGGTGGCAATATACCGCAATTTAGTCATAAGGTCGCGCTTCGGCTTATGTTGATATGACGCGATTGCGTCGTAAAAGCGCGAGAGAGTTAATATGTTACCCCTATTGATCGTGTACCTGGCAGCCCAGCACCTCCAAAATTAACACGTTGTGCTCCTTCGCACGCCTCCAGATACTGACAATAAACACCTAGATTATATCTACAGAACAACAACAACATGTTTCTCCAATACTTTTACAGTGCATATAATTATGTCCAGGTACCATTGCCCACATAAGTTGTTTCCAATCAAGTAAGTTTTAGTCGGCCTATATGAATGAATTGCGAGTGTGGTTTCTTTTAATTAATGGATCACATATATGCTTTCATTAATTTCATTGGAGGGGTTTGGTGTTGTGGTGAAATTAATGAAAAATAAATCATATGAGTTAACCACTACACTCGTAATTCGATGATGCGCAATATATTTCCATGAAGATGGTCACGGAGAGGAACAGAACTTATATAAATATGTGGGCAACTGCAGGCTACGTGATTACTTGTTTTTGATATATTTTCCTAGTGAATATGCATTGAATTACGGTGGTGGTTAATCTTCATTCAAAATTAGGAAAATAAACACCAAGAAAGATTGTTTCTCAGTCCATGTTGAAAATCGTCTAGTAGTTGTTTACCTTTCGCCAGAAAAGTACGTTCCGCTCCCCAGAGTCCGTCCCGCACTGTGGAATGCGGCCCGCACTTCCTTTCAACTTTAGTTTTCCGGGTCCGATTTTTGTATGTGACGTCACAGGCCCGAAAACAGATCCGCAAAAGACTTGTCGTGTGAACCGGGATTTAGTCATAGTTTTCTTGAAGGGGGCTACGAGTAGACAGATGGAGAAATTGAGTTTTGGAAGCATTGAGAGTAACAAGGTTTTCTCTGCCCGAATTAAGGACCGTAGAAAGATCAGAAGATATTGTAGGTCTACTTACGTGAGTTTTGGAGTTCCTGTTTTGAGTGATTTCGTGGAAGTCTAGTTGAATAGTGTAATGTAGAGTCGTCAGCATATGAGTGAATGGGGCTGGAGGTGCAATTGAGAAGGTCGTTAATAAATAATAGGAAGATAATTGGAGATAGGACAGAGCCCTGAGGAACACCGGATTTGATAGGTTGAGGAAGTGAATGGTGGCCGTCCACAACTGCAGCTATGGAACAGCCAGAAAGAAAATGAGAGACAAAGGCACAGATGGAGGGATAGAAACCGAAGGAGGGTAGTTTGGAAATGAGAGATTTGTGCCAGACTCTATCGAAGGCCTTCGATGTGTCTAGCGCAACAGAAAAATTCTCCCCGAAGGTCCGAATGGAGGATGACCAAGTGTTAGTAAGAAAAGAAAGAAGATCAACAGTAGAGCAGCACTTAAGGTAGTTTAAAACGCCTTTAGGGATGCATAAAATGAAAGCAATTGGACGATAGTTGGAGGGTTGAGAGTGGTCACCTTTCTTTGGGACAGGTTGCATGAGAGAGAACTTCCAGCAAGAAGGAGAGACAGAGACAGAAGAGTTTACCTAGGCAGGGAGTCAGCACGGAAGCACAGTTTTTTAGTACAACAGGAGGAATACCATCCGGTCCGTATGCCTTCTTAGTATTAAGCCCAGAGAGGGTGGAAAGTACATCCTTAGAAGAGATTATGATGTTAGGCATAAGTAGGAGAGAGGGGGGTGGAGAGGGAGGAATAGAACCGGAATCATCCAAAGTGGAGTTATTAGTGAAAGTGTTAGAGAAGAATTCAGTTTTGTCAGAGGAAGAAGTACAAAGGAGTACAATGGAAATCAAGCAACAATAGATCTAGTGACCCTTCTAGGTTGCTTGTCCTCCAAAACACTGAGGATCAAGTGTCCAAACAGTGGTTTAGAGTTGGTAAGGGAACATTGGAAAGGGAATTACTGCCCTGGAACTAATGTCCGTGGCAGGATTAGGAAGTTAGTAGGGGACAGATGGGTTAGTAACTGAGGGGGGGATAAAATAAAGTTATTCATTTACAAACGCAGTCAGTCGCGGGTTTGATCCGAGATATTTGTCTATGCGGAGTTTAAATGAATCAACGGTGATGCAGTCTATAACGTTTCGGGGAAGCCCATTCCACAAGTTGACAACTCGATTGAAGAAGAAATTCTTAGATTCGTGTGAGTTAAAAGATTTACCAATAATTTTGCAACCGTTTCCCCGTGTGTAATTAGATTGGTTGATAGTGAAGTACTTATTACAGTTCATATTGTCGATGCCTTTGATGATTTTGAACACTTGAATTAAGTCACCTCTTAATCTGCGCTGGGTTAAAGGAAATAGATTTAATTCTCTAAGACGCTCTTCGTATGGTTTGTTCTTTAGGCTAGGTATCATTTTGGTAACTCTACGTTGAACTCGTTCTAGCTTGTTTATATCTTTTTGGTAATAAGGGCACCAGGATTGAACGCAGTATTCCAGAAGAGGGCGGACTAAGGAATTGTAAATGGGTTAGGATAACTTCTTTGGATTTATGCTCAAATGACCTGCCTATAAAGCCAATTATTTTGTTTGCCTTCTTAACAACTTCCGAACATTGTTGACTCGGTTTTTGGTTACTCGATATTGTTACTCCCAGATCGGTTTCTCTGTTTACATTCTTAAGCTGAGTGCCATTCATCGAATAGATTGCTTTCTCATTTAGGTATCCGATATGTAGTACTTTACATTTATCCGCATTGAAACTCATTTGCCAAATTTGGGCCCAACATGACAATTTATCTAGATTGTGTTGCATATCGTCAACTTGTTCTTTTGAGAGTACGCTATTTGCAATTTTTGTATCGTCAGCAAATTTTGAGATTGTACAGGTGAGACCCTCATCTATGTCGTTGATGTAAATTAGAAAGATAATTGGTCCTAGTACTGATCCCTGGGGTACCCCGCTACTTACATTGGTCCATTTAGATGCCTTACCGTTTATGACTACTCTTTGCTTTCTGTCGCTGAGCCAATTTTCTATCCATTTCAACACACCGTCTTTTATTCCATGCGCTTTTAGTTTTAGCAGTAAACGTTTGTGGGGAACTTTGTCAAAGGCCTTTTGAAAATCAAGATATATAATATCTACAGCTTTACTCTCATCGTAGAGGTTGAGGATATCGTGGAAGAAGTCTAAGAGGTTTGTTAAACAGGAACGTTTTTTACGAAAGTCGTGTTTTGAGTATCTTTAAGTATGTTATTTTCCTCTAAGTGATTTACGAGTCTGTCTCGTATGACCGTTTCTAGCATTTTACATACAACTGAGGTTAAGCTAATTGGACGATAGTTACTGGGTAGGGATTTGCTGCCTTTTTTGAATATCGGTGTTACGTTGGCTAGCTTCCACTGATCGGGCATAGATCCAGACTGCAAGGATTTAGTGAATAGTAATGTCAGTGGTTTGGAGAGCTCATCCTTAGCTTCCTTTAGAACTCTAGGCGAGATTGTATCAGGTCCAGGCATTTTATTTACCTTGAGTTTATCTAAACAATTCAATACTTCTCTCTCTGTAACGGTGATATTGCTTAGAACATCTGAATTATCAATCTGAATCGGCGATGGTGTAGGGATATCACTGAGGTCTTCTGTTGTAAAAACTGATGCAAAGAAGGTATTGAGGGCATTACTCATTTGTACTTCGTCTTTGGTGTATTCTCCATTTTCATCGACTAACGGTCCAACAGTTGAAGTAACTACTTTTTTCTTTCTGATATAACTATAGAATTCTTTCGGGTTTGTTTTACTTTGATTCGCAATATGTAACTCTAAGGTCTTTTTACTTTGCTTAATTAACTTTTTGGCTTTGCGTCGTAGCTCTACAAATTTCACCGTTCTTCGTCATTTTGTGAGGATTTTAATCTATCATTAGCACATTTTTTAGCAAGCAGGCAGTTTGAAATATCTTTATTCCACCATTTGGGCTTATTATTATGGCCTGGACGCCGTATTTTCGATGGTATGCAGTCTTGCACTGCTTTTAGGTAAGTGGCTTCGAATAACTTCCAAGATGTATTTTTGTCGTTATTGTGAATTAAAAAGCTCCAGTCAGTTTCTTTAAACATAGCTCTAAGTTTATGGAAGTTTGCTTTCTTGAAATTAGGGACTTTTTCGATGCTACTATTTGGTTCGTTACTAGTAAACTTTAAAGTGAAAGTTATCGTACGATGGTCGCTGTTACTGAATTCATCACCAACATTCAAATTCTCTATTAATTCCTCTTTTGTTGCAAGTACAATGTCAAGAACGTTATTACCACGGGTCGGCGTTCGAATAAATTGATAAAACGAACTCTCTTGCAAGTTTGTATACAAGTCATGTCCGGAGTGTGAAGTAAGAGTATCGCCCCACTTGGTCACAGGTAAATTAAAGTCACCAAAAATTACGGTATCATGTGAGTAACTTACATCTGCAATTTGTTCGTAAATTTCTCGGTCAGTTTGCACTGATTGAGCTGGAGGTCTGTATATTAATGCAAGTATTATTTTTGTACCTTTATTATTCATTATTAGCACAAAAGATGCGTCGACGTTCACAATTTGAGGTTTTGACAAGAGGGTAGGGTTAAGACTTTCTTTGATATAAAGTAAAACGCCACCTCCATTTCGATTTAATCGGCTTTTCTCAAACACTACATAACCGGGAAGTGAATACTCTGCTAAAAAGTCTCTATCTTCTGTATTGAGCCAAGATTCTGTTATGCCAATCACATCATAATTTTCTGTAAACACTAGCTCCTCTAAATCTGAAAATTTATTGCGTATGCTACGAGCGTTTGCATACAGTGACGGTAGTGCTGTTTGACTTGAAAAGAGGAGGGACAGATGAAGAAGAAAAATTGTTAGAGAGGTTTTTGACTATATGCCAGAAGGCTTGGGAAGAGCTAGAGTTGGATAGTTCAGTGCATTTATTATTGATATAAGAATGTTTGGCCAGTCGATGAACAGATTTGGCTTGATTCCGAGCAGAAACATAGGAAGTATGAAATTCTTGAGTTTGAAGGCGAAGGTACCATTTGAATGCTTCCTCCTTATTGTGGACAGCAGTAGAACATGCGTGAGTAAACCATAACAAATTTGCATTAGACTGAGAGAAAGAAAATGGGATGTATGCTTCAATGCCCGAGAGGATTACCTCGGTAATGCGTTCAGCACTCTCCGAGGGTTCGCGGCCACAGAGGCAAAAGTAATTCCATGGGAAATCAAAGAAGTACTGCTAAAGAGCCTCCCAGTCGGCAGCGCCAAAGTGCCACAAGCGCCGCCGGCTGGGAGGATCGGGTGGCCGTGCCGGAGGGATAGGATAGGTGACAGAGATAAGATTATGGTCGGAGGAGCCCAAAGGAGAGAACAGAATTACAGTATAAGCAAAAAGGTTAAAGGTTAGAAATAAGTCAAGAATGTTTGGCCAATCTCCTAAGCGGTCCGGGATACGGGTGGGATGTTGGATTAAGTGCTCTAGGTAATTTAGAATAGAAAAGATGTAGGCTTGTTCACCAGGTTGGTCAGTGGAAACAGAGGAGAGCCATTGGCGGTGGTGAACGTTTAACTCTCATAAGATGGAGATTTCTGCGAAAGGAGAGATGTATAAAATGTGTTCCCCTTTAGAAGTTAGATAGTCAAATAATTTTGGATAGTCAGTAGAATTAGGGGAGAGATAAACAGTGCAGAAATAATTAGTTTGAGAGTGACAAGAAAGCAAAGCTTTCGCCAAAGTTTGAGTATTCAGAAGAGTCAAAGTTGGGAACATGAAAGAAAGCAATATTGTTGCGTACATACGCGCAACATCAAGCTTTGGCTTTGAAACTGAGGATAGAGATAGTATAAGGATACAGAAAAGGGTTTTCTGTCAGTAGTCCCAGACAACTGGGTTTCGGTGAGAAAGAGAAGAACAGGGTTGGCTGAGGAGATGTGGTGTTCCACAGAATGGAAGTTAGAGGATAGGCTACGAATGTTGCAAAAATTAATAGTATGAGTAGAAGGTAGTGGTCAAGAGCCTTTTGGAGAGTCGCTGCCACTGGCCAGACCAATGGGGGCATTTCTGCCCCCTGGAGTTGCCTTCAATATTGAAGGGGCACAGAAAGGATCAGCTAGGGAGGCCAGGTGGTGAAACTTGAGTTACAGCTGTTCTTATCAGCCACCTAGCACTCCCCAGGAGTACCGCCCTGTTCGGTTGGTGCCTACAGCCTCCTCCTACTTAGTGAGATAAATGTTGACTACACTGAATGGATTCGAGTTTACCTAGGTGTTTTGAAAGGCAATATTTATTTACATCATTCTTAACACCAATGAACCTCAAATGAAATTAATGAAAGCATGCAATCCTCCCAGAATTCGAACCCAGGATACCACATACCAGAGACCAAAACTGCATAGCAATTAGCATAGTGCAAGTATGGCCTCACTATTATTTTATAATATTATAATGGTATACCTATGTATTTACTGAAATAATTAGGATTTCTTCTTATACATCCTAGTTGTCGATTTGCGTTGTTTTTTGCTTTTTGTAAATTGATTAATAATGAATTATAATAATCGTCTGGTTACTTATATTGCACCCGTATCTCCTCTTTCGAGGATTTACAAGCGCTTGACCTTCTTTAATCAACTAGAGACCATTACCCAATCCCCCTTGCTCATGGGGAGACGGTAACAGCTGGCTATATCCCAGAAAATATTTTTAACATGAGCGGGGATTGAATGCGAGACTGCAAGATGGGAAGCAGAGATGTTATCAACTGAGCCAGATGATTTCTCATCCCATTTGCGTTTTTTGTTTTAGCTCTCTCTCTCCCTGCGCATGTAGCAGTTGTAGATCATAAAATTAGAACATATTTTTAATAGATAGAACTTACAATGAAGGGCAATTGCTAGATTATTGACGAATCCTTGATTTGATTTAGATCAGCGTGCAAACTAAGTCTATCGTTTTCTGAAATGACAGCATTATTTTTACTTTAGTGCAGTCTGTGAATTTTAGATTATATTAACATTGTCATGGTCTATATCGTTAACTCATAAAACGCGATAAGCCTCACGAAAGGGTCAGTATAGCGAACTGGATAGGCCTCACAGAAGCAAGACCATAAAAAATACCTTCCAAAACACCCCAGGGGCTCTCACAATAAAGGAATATGTGATTAGGTGAGATAATTCCCCTCTAGTACCTCCTAACACTCATCCACATGTATCCCCTCCCTTTCCCCTTCTTTTACCCCCGCCTCAATTATCAGCTAGTTCTCCTCTTATTTCCCTAATTTATCGGTTATTTTCTGCGCAAATTATTCTCAGGCAGGCCGGGAAAAAGCAATGAGTCATTTAGAAACCCTCTAGAAATATGAGATCTCTCTCAGCCCGCTCAATTGCAAGCCAGACGTTGCAAGGGGAGGGCGTGTATCTCTTGGCCGGCCACCCCAGAATACGATTGGGCGCCAAAAATATAAGTTTATCACCCCCTAATTGCTGTTCCCACTTATTTTATCCATTTATCGTTCTTCAAGGTTCATATGTCCATCATATAAGTAAAATATACGCACGTGGAGGAGAAATTACCCATTTTTGGCACTTTTCCGTACCTCAAATTTGCATCCCTCGGATAAATGAATTTATAAACAGCACTGGACCTAATACTGGGCTCTGGGGGACTCCACTAGACACTGAGGTCCATAACGATTTTATTGAATTAATGATAACTTGTTGTTTCTCTTCCGTTAACCAAAATCTTATCCATTCTTGTGTAGTACCCTGGATACCTATGGCCTTAACTTTATCCAGCATTGATTTTGTCCTTTATCCAGTGTGACGCTCCTGCATAGTAGCCACGTGCGGGCATGCGATAGAAACCGGCTGGCAGCAGCCGGCTGGCCGGCTTTTCCTTAGTATATATCCTACGACAATGTAACTAATGTCTGGGATATTCTTATGTTGTTTCACAGCTTGAAGCTGCCCTTATTCTTAACCAACACATCTTAGTATATTTTATTCTCGATAGTTGATTGTTTCATTATATTATATAAGATGCAAGTCTAGTGAGAGTGGGAGGAGACGAGCGGGAGAGAGAGACCGGTTGGTGGACGTTGCTTTGCGCGTGCGCGGAGAGACTAGCTTGGGACGAGCCTGATGTTGCCAGTTGATCGCAACGTTAGGCTTAGTTTCGACTCACGCTAGGGGTAGAGGATTTTGACCCGGCAACGGTGTTGAGTGTTGCCAAGCATGGGATGTATTTCGCATGCCTAGGGTGGGGTCCAGACAGATTCAAGACTTAGAGCTCACCTCACTGTCGTACCCTTCGGACCCCCTTGATATCTATCCCTCTCAACCCCACTTAGAAACTTTCTCTCTTACTTTGTATACCTTCTTTCCACTACTTCACCAATCTATTTAATTATCCCATCCCCTTGATAGACCTTATATCTATTATTGTATTAACAACGAGCTCTCAGATAACTAGATAGGATTTTGGGCCTTATGCAGAGATGTAATTGTTAATGAGACCTAGGAAGCTTTTTTGTTGTCTCATATTTGGTGGTTTCATGCTTGCTAGTGTGTTCTTGTGGCAGGTGAGCAGGGGCTAGACCGGAGGGGAGTTTTTTTGCGATCCTTTAAGTAAAGTCTGCTGGTGCGAGTCCTGTGGACCTGCACGACTTTACTAGGATACCCGTGGGAGTCTGGGGGCATTTTCTTGTCTGTGTGCCTGTGTGTCTAGTGTTGTGTTGTGTGAGGGCCCTTGCCTAGTCCGCTCAGCACTGCGCTAGCACGCCTTGCGTTTGTTTTAGGGTCGCCAGGAGAGAGTCAGATACTTGGGATCTGAGTCTCTCAAGAGAGCACCCTTTCAATTAGAGTAATTTGGCGCACAGACTTGGGAACGTCCCTAGGCTAGAGCAGGTGGCTCAGCCCGGGTATCCGAAGCCTATATCCTTCCGGCTAGACCTCTGCCACCTGGCAGATTAACAGCTAGCGGTTTATTATATCTGTATGCTTGTTATTGTGCACAGTTTACCGTCTTTGTGAGCATTGTGAGTCAGGGTGTGGCTTAGAGACTCTGTCCGAGCAGGCTTGCCTGACTAAGAGTGAGAAGCACACCTGTATGTGGTTATGTTGCGAGTTGCTGCCTTTATTTAATTATACCTATGCCATCATACACTGTAGGTCCTATCACTAGTATTTATTCCTGCTTATTAGTTAAGAGTTCTCTAAATCCGTAACTTACTTTCTTTGCTAAGCATCAGATCCTACAGTAGCCGCATGCAGTTTAGAAACCTGCATCTTGTCTACCTGTACGATGTTTTGAGGACTGTTTGCTTTCATCTTCTTTCACGCAGGGTGATTAGTTGTATTAATTAACGTAACGTTAAATGTACTTTCTTCTAGTTTGTTATTAAATTGTTTCTGCACATAGTCCAGCTTTATTTAACTCGACTTAAGTGGTGGGCCGCTTTTTAAGGGTTAAGTCAACTTAATTGTGTGATCTTTTATATAGCCTGCTTGACTATCAGCAGTCTATAGTGCGTGCACCCTGTAACCGAGTCATAGGATACCTTGTTGTCCAGGCAGGACTCTTGACGGTTTAGGGTGGTTTGTTGCCTGGGTTTATAGATAAGGGTTGGATCTAGCGTTTTCCGTTGTTGCTTGTTGCCGCTTACCTAGTCCAATAGAAAGAGCCCAGTGTTTATATATCCCAGGACGTAACAAATGGCGACCTTGCATAGGATTTACTGAACAGAGGAATATAGTGGTCATTTGTTTTGAGATTCCTTATGATTAGAGGAATACAGTGGACATAGTTTTTTTTTTGGAGCAACCAATATAGCACATTAAAGACTTTAAATAACAATAGTATATACATACTTGCATAGGAGATAAGGCACATTCTATAACCGTGATAATTACTGCAGTGCACAAACATGTCTAATACATCAGAACACAGTGATGGGTCAGGTCACGATACAGGCTCGGAGGGAGAAAGACCTGTGGAGTGGCTAGTCGATAGCGAGGAGGGTGCTAGAAGATTTTTAGAGGTGCCCCTTACCGCTGCCAGGGTGTTGAAGCTGAATAAGTATGGCTTAAAGTGTGTGGCAGGTCTTCAGGGTCACCAGGGTTTAAGTGGCATGAGGAAAGATCAGCTGAGGACTTTGATATTGGGTTTAGAAGGGAGAGACCTGGGTGGAGAGGCGACTGGGGGCCCCGGTCCCCAGCCCCCCCTCCACTCTACCCCCATATCAAACGTCAGGGTGCCTGAATTTAGTACATACCCCCAAGTTGATGGTCAATGGCAGCGTGGAATTCAATCACAGGGACCCTCCCCATTAAATGCATCTTCCCCTCCTCAAGGGTTGACTCCAGATTTGTTGTTTCGGCTTGAGATGGCCAAGGTTGAGTCTGCCGAGAGACAGGCTAGTGTGCAGGCTGAGGTTGCTAGAGCTCAGGTTGAGGTTGCTAGAGCTCAGGTTGAGGCTACCGAAAGACAGGCTGAACTGCAGGCAGAGTCTACTAGGTATCGGGCTGACAGGGAGCTGGAGATATCTCGAGTGGAGGTAACAGGGCGAAATATTGGAGGAGGTAACAGACATCGGGACCAATCATTGTCGCACCTGCTTAAACTAGTTCCTGTATTCGATGAGTTATGTGTGACTGAGTTTTTTATGCGATTTGAGAAGAAGTGTCAGGAACACCAGTGGCCTCAGGAAAAGTGGGCAGCATTAGTTTCATCAAGACTCCTAGGAAAGGGGCTAAAAGCGTATGATGCACTACCTTTAGAGTCCTGTGTAGTTTATGATGAGCTAAAGAAGGCTGTGCTACGGGCCTATGAGTTACAACCAGAAACTTACCGCTTGAAGTTTCGGGGTGTTACTAAGGGCAAGGATAGTACCTTCCTAGAACACGCCCGGGACTTGTCTGATGCACTACGACATTGGCTGCGTTCTGAGAGGGCAGCTACTTTTGAGGAGTTGAGTGAGCTGGTTCTCTTGGAGCAGTTCTTTAAGTGCACAGGCGGGGACTTAACATTAAATATAAAGGAAACAAATCCTAGAACTCTCCAGGAGGCAGCAGAAATGGCTGACCTCCGACTGTCATTAATTCGAGGGTGCGAAGCAGCAGCTAGGAGTGAGTCGGGTGTAATGGATCGTACCCCTCCCCCTCCCAAGAATTTTGATACACATAAATACACAAAACCATCTAGCACTGACAATAAAACTGAACATAAACCAAATACCGTCCCGTATAAGAAGTCTAATGGTACCTCCCACTCTCAAGGGAAACCAAAGAGTAAAGAGTGCTTTGCATGTCACAAGGAGGGTCACTTTGCAAATGCTTGTCCGAACAAGCCACCAAACAAGGTTGTGTCATTGGTCCGCAGCATAGGAGTGTCGCCTATATCTTCTGAGTTTGCCAAGGGTAGTTCGTCAGAGGTTGGGACCCAGCCTGTGTTCAAGAGTCCGGAAGGCTCAAACCCTGTCCGCGACGTCTTTGGGGGTCATAGAGGGCATGGTTTTGTGAGGTGGGCTGGCGAAAGGCGAGGAGTTAAGCTATTGCATGATACTGGGGCTTCTCAGACCTTGTTAACCCTTAATTAGCGGCTCACCACATAAGTCGAGTTAAATAAAGCTGGACTATGTGGCGGCGCTCGACATAGGTCGAGTGGCAATTTCAGCACGTAATGTTGCTGAGAGAGAGAGACAAGTGGTGGCAGGAGACTAGCGAGCGTATGACTGCTCCAGACCACCGCGGCGAACCTTCTGACATGAATCTCAGCTCCCTCCTCCCTCTCTCACTCGCTACATACTGAATTATATGGGGAAAGTACCGAATTACATGCTTTTTGCACTCGCGTTGCACGGTTATTGCAAGAAAACTAGCCATCATAAAAGGATCGTTATGGTGTCATTCGAAAGCTCTGTTTATGCCCTTTCAGGGATAGGTATTTGTTTTACGTTCTGGGTCTTATTTAGGCATGAAAATGATCACGTAAACAGCCCTATTTTGGCTAAAAACACCCCGCTGGGCGGTACATATAAATAAACCGCATAGGCCGCTCGTAAGGTGTTAAGGAACTTTACTGGTAGACCGATTAACGCTGCTCGGGTGGTGGTAGTTCAGGGGATCAATGCTACGAAGTCCTACCCGCTGGTGCGGATGGAGCTGGAGGTGGATGGTGTGGCGAAGGAACTGGATGTCGGAATTGTAGAGAACTTGCCTGTTGGGGGCGTCGACCTCCTTCTCGGCAACGACTTTGCGGTACCTGCTTCTAAGGTTTCACCCTTGGTCGTTGCCGAGAAGGCGGCCGACGTTAGTAGGGAGGAACAGGTGTGGGTTGAGAAGTGTAGCGTACAAACCATGGCGGGTGTTGTGACGCGTTCTCAGACATCCGGAGCCTTGCAGCCACCACCTCAGTCTATCAAACCGCGGAGGAAAGGTCACAAGAAAACGGGAAGTGTTGGTCAATTGGAGAGTTTTGAGCCGGCAGTGTTTCTTGGTGACTCATTATTGGCACCTATGTTAGAGTCTGGAGAGGCCCCAGGACCTGTCACAGCTAGTGAGGAGCTAGGGCAGGAAGAGACTCCGAGGCAGCAACGTTACACACGGAGAGAAAAAAGGGTTGCTCAGTTTGATATTGGGGGAGGACTTGGGTTGCTTCGGAAGCATCTAGACAGGTTGGTTCCCTCAGATATTTGTAAACTGCAGTTGGAGGATCCGGAAGTTCAGAAGTGTGGTAATGGTGCTGACGAGATCAAACACGAGGACGGGGAAACATGTCATGTGAACCTGTTGGAGGAGTTTGTGAGGCAACCACCTGAGCAGCCTACTGTCCCTGCGTTGGTCAGCCGCGGCCAAGGTGGAGAAGGAGAGGGGGGCAGTAGGGCACAGGTGGAGGAGAGTAGGGATTGTCATGTCTCGGCGGAGCAGTGGGCGGGGGACACGAGTCTGGTGGCTGTGGAAGCGCTAGAGCACCTGCCTGAGCAGCAGTGTGCAGCGCTCCAGCACCAGCTCGGTTCATACCCCACTGGTCGTGCCGAGCCCCTGAGTCTCACAACTCGGGCGGTGCAAGATGTTCCGCGGGCAGGTCACATGGATGTTGAAAGACCGTTAGCCTCGTTGTTTCGGTGGTTCAAGGTGGGCGACGAGGCTTTGGCATGGTTGCCAGGTCAGGGTCGGCCTGTGGCTGCCAAGGGTGGTGGTCAAAAGGAGGACTCTGAGCAGATTGGTGAGGTTGGCTGTGGCATAGAAGTGCCCAGTCGTCGCATAGCCTCCCAATGTTGCTCTAGTCAATTGCAACAGCCCTACCATAGACCGACTGTATCTGGCCATGTCGCTAGCGGTGATGCTGCGCAGGCAGATGTAGTCGTAAGGAATGCGGGGGTGTGCATGTACGGTATCGGCGGGGAAGCCTTAGCAATAATGAACTATGGGAGTGACTGCACAGGTGGTACTGATTGTCCCTCTCATGACCTGGCTGTTCTAGGGACGAAGGTGGAGATGGAGGGAGACTACAGGTTAGAAGCTGCGGTCTCGGCTGGATTGTGGAAGGGCACTAGGAATGTTATTCTGCGAGATAAGTTGTTTGCTAGGCTGTGGCAGTGCATCCGCATGTTTGTTGCTTCTCCAGGCCTGATGTACGGGGTAGAATCCGACATGCAGGCTGGAGATAGTGCAAGGCTCAGTTTAATTCCCTACCGAATAAATCCTGCTCGACAGCCTGTGGTGCAAGCAGAGCTGGATTACGTGTTGACGAAGGGTCTGAGGGATAAGGAATGTCGTGAGTGGTCGTTGCCTGTAACTTTGCAACCTGTGTTAAGTGGCAAGATCAGTGAGTGTGTTGATTGCGAGAGTGTGTGTGCATTATCCCTGACAGACGCCTATACCTTATCGAGAGTTGACGACACCATAGACCGCCTCAGGGCTGCATCGCCTATCACGAAGGTAGAAATAGTGAAAGGTTATTGGCAGGCCCCGTTGCCGGAAAGAGCGAAGAGAAATGCCAGTCTTGTGATGAACTGGGCAGTTTATCAGTGCCAGGTGTTGTTTTGCTGCCGGGACACAAGTTGGGTGTGTGGCATGCTAAGGGCACTGATAATGTTTTGGCTGATTGTTGGTCACGGGAGGGTTTGTTTGCAGGAGAACCCTCGCCGTTCAGTCAGTGTGTGTTGAGAGTGGAGGAAAATAGGCTGTCACTGTAGTGTAGCCGTCAAAAACATATTAAAAAAGCAAAAACAACTTATAAAAACTCTTTATTTTATAACGTGTGGAATTTTTGTATAAGATGCTGTGGCAGTATCTAAGTTGAATGTTTTCGCTTATTGTCGCTAAGTTAGTTGAACTTGCTCGGTGGAGTGCAACAGTCTTTATTTTTTTTTATATATAGTGCCTTGTGTCGCAACAGTGTGTGGTACTATGAGAAGCTTTCTGTTAGATATGAAGAACTTAGTCAAGTGTCTTATATCTTGGGGGAGGTGTGACGCTCCTGCATAGTAGCCACGTGCGGGCATGCGATAGAAACCGGCTGGCGGCAGCCGGCTGGCCGGCTTTTCCTTAGTATTTATCCTACGACAATGTAACTAATGTCTAGGATATTCTTATGTTGTTTCACAGCTTGAAGCTGCCCTTATTCTTAACCAACACATCTTAGTATATTTTATTCTCGATAGTTGATTGTTTCATTATATTATATAAGATGTAAGTCTAGTGAGAGTGGGAGGAGACGAGCGGGAGAGAGAGACCGGTTGGTGGACGTTGCTTTGCGCGTGCGCGGAGAGACTAGCTTGGGACGAGCCTGATGTTGCCAGTTGATCGCAACGTTAGGCTTAGTTTCGACTCACGCTAGGGGTAGAGGATTTTGACCCGGCAACGGTGTTGAGTGTTGCCAAGCATGGGATGTATTTCGCATGCCTAGGGTGGGGTCCAGACAGATTCAAGACTTAGAGCTCACCTCACTGTCGTACCCTTCGGACCCCCTTGATATCTATCCCTCTCAACCCCACTTAGAAACTTTCTCTCTTACTTTGTATACCTTCTTTCCACTACTTCACCAATCTATTTAATTATGCCATCCCCTTGATAGACCTTATGTCTATTATTGTATTAACGACGAGCTCTCAGATAACTAGATAGGATTTGGGCCTTATGCAGAGATGTAATTGTTAATGAGACCTAGGAAGCTTTTTTGTTGTCTCATATTTGGTGGTTTCATGCTTGCTAGTGTGTTCTTGTGGCAGGTGAGCAGGGGCTAGACCGGAGGGGAGTTTTTTTTGCGATCCTTTAAGTAAAGTCTGCTGGTGCGAGTCCTGTGGACCTGCACGACTTTACTAGGATACTCGTGGGAGTCTGGGGGCATTTTCTTGTCTGTGTGCCTGTGTGTCTAGTGTTGTGTTGTGTGAGGGCCCTTGCCTAGTCCACTCAGCACTGCGCTAGCACGCCTTGCGTTTGTTTTAGGGTCGCCAGGAGAGAGTCAGATACTTGGGATCTGAGTCTCTCAAGAGAGCACCCTTTCAATTAGCGTAATTTGGCGCACAGACTTGGGAACGTCCCTAGGCTAGAGCAGGTGGCTCAGCCCGGGTATCCGAAGCCTATATCCTTCCGGCTAGACCTCTGCCACCTGGCAGATTAATAGCTAGCGGTTTATTATATCTGTATGCTTGTTATTGTGCCACAGTTTACCGTCTTTGTGCGCATTGTGAGTCAGGGTGTGGCTTAGAGACTCTGTCCGAGCAGGCTTGCCTGACTAAGAGTGAGAAGCACACCTGTATGTGGTTATGTTGCGAGTTGCTGCCTTTATTTAACACCTTACGAGCGGCCTATGCGGTTTATTTATGTGTACCGCACAGCGGGGTGTTTTTAGCCAAAATAGGGCTGTTTCCGTGATCATTTTCATGCCTAAATAAGACCCAGAACGTAAAACAAGTACCTATCCCTGAAAGGGCATAAACAGAGCTTTCGAATGACACCATAACGATCCTTGTATGATGGATAGTTTTCTTGCAATAACCGTGCAACGCGAGTGCAAAAAGCAGGTAATTCGGTACTTTCAGTACATAATTGAGTATGTAGCGAGTGAGAGAGGGAGGAGGGAGCTGAGATTTGTGTCAGTAGGTTCGCCGCGGTGGTCTGGAGCAGTCATACGCTCGCTAGTCTCCTGCCACCACTTGTCTCTCTCTCTCAGCCACATTACGTGCTGAAATTGCCACTCGACCTATGTCGAGCGCCGCCACATAGTCCAGCTTTATTTAACTCGACTTATGTTGATCGCCGCTAAATAAGGGTTAATTATACCTATGCCATCATACACTGTAGGTCCTATCACTAGTATTTATTCCTGCTTATTAGTTAAGAGTTCTCTAAATCCGTAACTTACTTTCTTTGCTAAGCATCAGATCCTACAGTAGCCGCATGCAGTTTAGAAACCTGCATCTTGTCTACCTGTACGATGTTTGAGGACTGTTTGCTTTCACCTTCTTTCACGCAGGGGTGATTAGTTGTATTAATTAACGTAACGTTAAATGTACTTTCTTCTAGTTTGTTATTAAATTGTTTCTGCAATTTAATTCCGTTATCTATCTTTTCCTTGAAGCTTTAAGTCAACTTAATTGTGTGATCTTTTATATAGCCTGCTTGACTATCAGCAGTCTATAGTGCGTGCACCCTGTAACCGAGTCATAGGATACCTTGTTGTCCAGGCAGGACTCTTGACGGTTTAGGGTGGTTTGTTGCCTGGGTTTATAGATAAGGGTTGGATCTAGCGTTTTCCGTTGTTGCTTGTTGCCGCTTACCTAGTCCAATAGAAAGAGCCCAGTGATTATATATCCCAGGACGTAACACCAGTCATTGATTTTGTCATAAACATCGATTAAGTTCGTTAAGCACGACCTTTTAGATTAGTATCCATGTTTGCTAGTATTCTCAATAAACATTACTATATCGTTCCTGATAATTGATTATAGCAATTTGCCAATCACCGAAGTTAAGCTTATGGGCCTGTAATTGTTAGGTAATGTTTTATCCCACTTTTTAAACATAAAAGATATGTCTGCAATTTATCAGTCGTCAGGTAACTGACCAAGTTGGAGTCACATGTTAAACTTTAAGGTCAGAGATTATGCAAGTCCGTCCTTAACAAATTTTAACATTCTTGGGTAAAACCGGATGGGCCCTATTGACGTACCAATGTTCAAAGAATACATTTTCTCAGAAGATCCGATAGGCTGATTTTGATGTCCTCTTTCGTTTCTATCCCAGTAAAGTCGTATGTTTGTATGTTTAGAATCGGAAAACAAAGTTAAAACAGTCATGACTGTGGTAGATATTTTCTGATGTTGGGTGTCGTTATTACTTAGTAACCCTACTCCACTATTTATCTAGTTTGTTACTATTAAAGTATCTATTAAATACCTTGGGATTTGTTCGAGAGAGAGAGAGAGAGAGAGACAGGTTCGATAGGAGCGAAAGAATTTGGTAGCCGAGAGGTATGGTGTTTGATTGAGGGGTGGAGGAGGTGAATATGTGAGGACAAGAGGAGGAGGAACACCAAAAGTCACTCAGGGCCAATACTATCAAATACAATCTCCATGGACAACTGAGACCATTATGAGTCACAATCTCTCTAAACCAGACGGCATCTGTCTTTCTCACCATGTCTGTGCCTGTGTCGTTTCGTCGGCCTACGAAACTTAACAGGCCTTTAATTAATGGGGAGGTTTCTGTCTCTGGAATTGATGATTGGTGTCACGTTTGCCAAAAGCCAGTCATGGTGAAGTTCTTTGGTTTGAAATGTCTGTGGAAATTATAACCTGTAGGGTAAGGGAAAAGAATACTATATTTGATCCTGAGTATCCTATTTTATGGTCCAATCACTGCGTTAGTGTCTACCTCAGATAGTAATTTATCGATATTTTGGGTGTGTATGATAAGGGGGTTGTATGGTTGTGTTGACAAGTTGCACATTATCGAGCCACCTATAATATCGGGTAAAACTAGTCATTATGCTCCCTTTATAACTGATGATTCAGAATTGTTTTGACAACAGTAAGTATAAATCTTGTTTCAGGAACAAGATTCTTCCTTAGTACTTATAAGTGAAAAATAAAGACAAAACGTTTAATGCTACATATACCGTATTTCAATAATTGCTTGTAATCTATGGATAAGTGCTCTACTCTTTCGCTGATCGAGGGTTACTTTTATTTAAGTAAATCGGTAATATACTGCTTACCAATCTGAAACGCAAATATGAGAAGCACACGGGAAAAGAATACAAAACCAAATTAATCATAATTAATTTGGTTTTAGAAAGAATCTTAAGTTAAACAACATTGAAGGCAATGTGGTAATTAAACTCTATCGTGGACAGAAGAGGTAAAAATAGCTGTGGAAGACAAGAAGAAAGTGTATAGAGAGTGGTTGGGTAGTAGAGGGAATGAAGATTTGGAGAGACAGAAAAGAGCGAAGTACTTGGAGAAAAAGAAAGTGGTGAAGAGAGTAGCGAAGGAAAGAAAGAGAAGAGTAGATAAGGAATTTGGAAGGAATCTGAGTGTAAAATGGAAGGAGTGTAAGAAACTGTTCTGGAAAGAAGTCAAGAAAGTTAGGGAAGGTAACAAGGGAAACAGTAAGGGTGTGAAAGATAAGAATGGCGAGTGCTAGCCGAGAAGCAAGAGAGAGTCGAAAGATGGAGGGAGTACTTCAACAAATTTCTGAATGTAAAGAATGAAGCACCATCAAACATAGTTGGATGGGGTATGGGAGGGATAAGAAGATAATTAGTGGAGGAGGAGGTGGGGATCAGGAGGTCAGAAGTGTGTGAAGCCATGAAAAGAGTGAAGTTGGGGAAAGCACCAGGAATATATGGAGTGTGTGGGGAAAGGCTGAGGTATGGTGGTGAGATAGTGATCGAATGGGTATGGAAAATGTGCAAACTAGCATGGGAGAAGGGAGTGCACCTGATGACTGGAAGACATGCATAATAGTCCCCCTATATAAGGGGAAAGAGGAGTGTGTGTTAACCACCGAGGAATATGTCTTCTAAGCGTAGTAGGGAAGGTGTACAGTAGGGTAGTGATTGAGAGCGTGAGAGCAAGCACGGAGAAATGGATAGGTGACAAGCAGGGAGGATTTAGTAAGGGAAGAGGATGTGTAGATCAGATTTTTACCCTGAAATGTGTTGTGGAGAAATATCTGGAGAAGCAACAAAAGCTGAATGTTGCCTTTATGGACTTGGAGAAGGCCTATGACAGAGTGGATAGAGAAGGTATGTGGAAAGTACTTAGAATATACGGAGTAGATGGCAAGTTGCTGAAAGCAGTGGAGAGCATGTATGAGGGTGCAAATGCGGCAGTACATGTGGAGAATGAGCAGAGGGAGTTCATTTATCTGAATGTTGGGTTGAAACAGGGGTGTGTGATGTCCCCGTGGTTGTTTACTGTATATGTGGATGGAATCATGAAAGAAATACAAGGAAGAGCAGTGGATGTTGGTGTATCGCTGAAAAGGGAGGGAAACGAGTGGAAGCTACCTGTACTGCTGTTTGCTGATGATACAGTTCTGATGAGCGATAATGAATGGGAGTTGCCGGGTCTGGTAAATATGCTTGGAACAGTGTGCGACAAACGGAATCTGAAGGTATATGCGGGGAAGAGCAAGGTTATGGTCTTCGAAAGGGGTGAAGTCACAGAGTGTGAGGTAAAGTTGAACAGTCAGGCTAGGGAGATTGTCAGCTTATTTAAGTATGTGGACAGTGTGCTGAGTAAAGATGGGAGATGGATGAAGAAGTGCGGGAGTGGGTGCAACAGGGGAAAGGGTTGTAGGAATGCTGAAAGCAGTAACAAGAAATAGGGTGGTCAGCATGGAAGTGAACAAGTTCTTGCATGACCGTGTGGTAATCCCGACACTGACTTATGGAAGCGAAGCATGGACGTTGGTAGAGAAACTCAGACCAAGAGTGAGAGGAGTGGAAATGAGTTACTTGAGAAGTGCGTACGGAGTTACATGAAGGGATAGACAGACGAATGAGGAAGTAAGAGGAAGGTGTGGTGTGGAGGTAGATGTGCTGGAAAGTGTGAAAAGGAACACCTTGAGATGATTTGGCCATATGGAACGTATGGGAAGCGAGAGAATGACTAAGAGGGTGTACGAGAGCGAGGTGGAAGGATGGAGTGAAGAAGTATATGGATGAAGGCAGTGCTGGTTGGGAGGAAGGGCGTCGACTGACTGGGGACAGAGGGGCATGGGGCGTTTCGGTCATGGCCACCCTTTTGGGGATCACGGCGTCAGGCAAAAGAAAGTTGTTACAATGTACAAAGTCACAAAGTATGTTGTCTATCTAGACAACATACTTTGTGACTGATGGATTTTCTGGAAGGAGGAAGAACTTACGAGGCAGATACAAAATGCGGCAGAATAAATCGTAACTGCCACGAGGTTTGGGTGAAAGGAGAGGAAAATTGAGAGTGCTTGAGACAGCTTATTAAATATTGAACTGGAGGGAGCAACCAGAGTAGCCAAGCAGTGAAGGAAGGTAGGCAGAGTGGGACGCTAGCACACTAAAAGGCACGTACTGTTTGTCTTAAAGAGAAACATGTTGGCAATAATCTTAATCTAAAGAAATATAGCCTTCCGGTATTGTGACAGTCGTATTGCAGTAATTGACAATGGGTTGCTTTAGAGTGGTTAAAGTTTATAATGCTTGAGTGCGATTATCAGTTACAATATAGACGAAACACTTTATTTATAAGATGTTCCTATTGAACATGCTATGGGTAATACACAGGTTAAATGATAAGTTGTTGTTTTTTTTGTTTTTTTTTAAGAGACAATGAACGGAGGAAGGAAAAACACAGATAAAACAAAAAGGTCCATGTGCCTAAAGGCATCCTCCATTCATAAAATGTTTGTAACAACTGGATTTAAACATTTGTAGATTGTAAGTTTGTGGAAAGCAATTCGAGGGAAGTGAATTCCAAAGAGTAGTAGCTCTGGGGATAAATGAATTCTGATAAGCAGAAGTTCTGCATTGTGGAGGAGAAAGTGTAAATTCATGGGCGCTCTCAGCTGCCCTAGTTCTACGGGGAAAGATGTGGAGAGGCGGCACAATTGAAGCAAGTTCCTCGGAACAATTGCTGTGAAAATATCTGTAGAATAATGCAAGGGATGCAACGTTTCTTCGTATGGATAATGTAGGAAGGTCCTGTGTGATTGCAGGGTTATTGATTAATCTAATAGCTTTATTTTGAATTTTGTCCAACTGCCTCAATGCAACCACTCCACTTCCATCCCACAGAGGTGAACAGTAATCCATCTGAGAACGCACATGACTTTTATATATCACGGCCAACTGCTCGTCAGTGAAGAATTCTCGAACTCTGTACAGGAGTCCCAGTTTTTTAGAGGCATTCTTAGCAATGCTTCTAACATAATGTGTCCAGCTCAAGTTAGTAGTTAATGTTACACCGAGAATGTCAATACTAGGGGAAGTGGGAATATTTACATCATTAAAAAATATATGGGAGTCAGTGAGATTCTGTCGGTTAGAAAATTGAATGTACTTGGTTTTCTGTGCATTAAAGGAAACTTGATTCTTTTTTCCCCATCCATTAATTCTAGAAAGGTCCTGGTTCAGAGAAATTGCAGTGTTTATTTTTGAATTTATAAGATCGGGTTGGGTGAAAGAATTGGTAAATGTGAAGGAACTGTGGAGTGTTGAGTCATCTGCGTAGGAATGTATTGGATTATGAGTGGTAGATATGAGATCATTGATATGAATGAGGAACAGAATTGGGGCCAAAACTGATCCCTGGGGAACACCAGCATTTATTGAGTGAAATTGAGAATAAAGGCCATCTACCATTACACATATTTTTCTGTTATGAAGATAAGAAGAAATTAGTGGAACTAATGATGCAAGGCCGTAGTGTGACATCTTCGACAATAAGGATTGATGCCAGACTCTATCAAATGCCTTTGATATATCCAGTGCTATTGTATGTGTTTCACCATGTTGGTCTGTAGCTTGGTTGATTTGATGCGTAAGAAGGCAAAGCATATCTGCAGTTGATCGACATCGTCTAAAACCATATTGCCTATCACTGATTAATTTATTATTCTCAAGATGCTTAATTATGTGATTATTTAATATAATTTCAAAGACTTTACCAAGAGTGGAAGTTATAGCTATTGGTCTGTAGTTTGATGGATCTGAAGAGGCACCTTTTTTAGGAACTGGATGGATGTTTGCTTCTTTTCAGGGTACTGGGAAGCATGAGGTATGAGTACACAGACGGAAAATGTTTGCCAATACAGGAGCGAGCACCAAGGAGCAATTCTTAAGTACTATTGGAGGAATTTCATCTGGACCAGGAGCCTTATCTACCGAGAGATTCTGCAAAATAGTTTTGACATGTCTGGTGTGGATCTTAAGTGAGGGAATTTCAGGCGAATTAAAATTAAGTACAGGGCATTTTGATTTATTTCATCTAAGGTTGAGTTGGTGGAGAAAATATCCGCAAGAAGGTTAGCTTTACCTCGTGGGTCACTTACAAGATTGCCAGTCGGAGATTTTAATGGTTGAATGGATGAAGCAGTAGTGAAGTTGGATTTAAATGAGTTAAGAGTAGACCAAAATATTTTGTTATCATTTGGATTATTTAGAAGTTTATTTGCCTGCTTGTGGAGAAAGTTTGATTTAGTTAGGTTTAATACAGTTTTGGCATGATTTCTGATGTTTCTAAAGTAATTAAAGGCTTCATGTGTTTTTGATCTTGTGTATGCATTGTAGGCTATTGCTTTTTGTTCAGTTACTCTAGCACAATTATGGTCAAACCATTTAGGTGAATTATATCTTTTACTGTACTTTTGATGAGGAATAAAAGTTTCCATTCCAATTTTTACAAAATCTTGTATGTGGCTCAAGGTGGAGTGTGCATCATTAGAAAAGAAAGAGGTCCAGGGAATATCAATAAAGAAACCTTGAAGACCCTCCCAGTGTGCCCTATCGTAATGCCATTTAGTCACCAAAACAGGTTCAGAATGGCAAGGTGTGGTAGGTGATAGACAGGTGGCCTGTATCAGACAGTGATCAGAAGATCCAAGCGGGGACCTCACTGTAACATCATAATTTTCTGAATTGGTTGTTAAAAATAAGTCCAGTAGGGGGGAATTATGATTAGGATTATCTGGTACACGGGTTGGTTGGTTGACTAGTTGAGTGAGATTAAATGAGTCTGCAAATAGCTCACATTCAAGACCAGCATCATCAGTCCTGGCTGAATGAGTGAGCCATTCAACATTATGGACATTAAAATCACCCAACACAGTGATTTCAGAAGAAGCATTTAAGTTGAGGACACTGAGTTGTGAGGACAAAGAATCAAAAAGACTTTGCTCTGGAGGAGTATTTGGGGAACGGTAGATGCAACATATGTATTTAAATTTACCAGCAGAAATTAATTTGTATATAGAATAATCAAAATAGGGACAATTGAAACTAGTAACCTCCTCCAGGGCAATTTCAGATTTTGCGAAGCAACATACACCTCCTTTAGGTCTGAAATTTTGAAGCAGTTGATAACCTGGAAAATTAAATCTAGACGTGTCAGATGTGGATGTTACTTGAGTCTCTGTCAAAAAAAGGAGAGTAGGGGATTCTGCTTGAAGAAATTGGTGTACAGAATTGATGTTAGAGTGAAGTCCCCTTATATTGCTAAAGAAAAAGCTGCACCGACGAGCAGCTTTGGGACGTTGCAATGCTCTTGACACAGTCGCATGATGACGACCGGGAGGGCCCTGTGTCAATGACCCAACCCTGCCGGGGGTGGATATCCAAGGGACCACCAGGTTTGCTCTTAACAATTGTACTGCCATGTTTATTGGGTAAGGTGTATGGTGTTACATGTATGATATGTAGTGGGAAGAGTAGTGTTTTATGGATAGAGGATAGCAATGTAGGACAATGTCGTGAAGTAAACCATACACTAGTTTCATAACATTCCTATGATTGTGATAACTATATTTTGACTCAAGTACGAAAACATGACATTAGTAGACATTTTGACTATTACAATGATATTTATCTGACTGCCTAGTGCCTTGAGGCTAACGTGAGATTGCATTATGGTGTCTCCAGCCTGTGCAAGTTCATTAGTGAATTGCTCGATTGGTATAGCAGTTTACTGATGTTTGTTAAAACAAACACATATTAGTAAATGTAGATCGACAGATAGTCAGATATATATAATGAATACAAACAGACACATATAAACAGAAGGATAGAGGACATATATTTATAAACATATGTTATCCTTGTATGTTTCTTGTTATCGTCCCATATGTGTGTGCTTGTACAAAGCACACGTTCTCAGACACCCACACATACACACGCACTCTCTCTCTCTCTGAACAATTTTCCCGGGAACGTGGCGCAATGTAATACAATCGACGCATTCAAAAGAAATTTAGACATTCATTTCGACGAGTTTGGGGTAGTAAACAAAACAAAAATAAATAAATAACAAAATAAAAATATACAGTTTAAGTAGGCTATCAGTAGTCATTATAATTTTCCAAATTCGACCTTCACTATAAATTCCCCGGTAGAAATGTGCTCATTGTACTTGGGGACCTTGTTTGCCTAATTGTATTTCATGCCGACCCTTGCTCGGAGAGAGAGAGAGAGAGAGAGAGAGAGAGAGAAAGAGAGAGAGAGAGAGAGATACACAGACCACACGGACCTCAAGGTCCTTACTAGGCAGTCTGGCCTTACAAACTATATATGTATATATGCATATACATACATATATACACATATACATACATATATACACCGGTACATACATACCGGTACATACATATACACACATACATACATACATATATATACAGTATATACATACATACTGCACACACATACACTTCCATACATTTTTTTTTTTTTTTTTTCATATCACCCCAGCCCTCTGCAGATAGAGGTCAAGCCTTCCCTTGAAAGCGTTTATTGTGTCGCTCTCCACCACTCTCGCTGGTAGTTTATTCCACTCTGTTGCCACACTGTAGGTGAAGAAACTCTTTGTGACATCTAGGTTTGCCTTTTTGGTTTTTAATTTCATTCCATTTCCGCGAGTTTGATTAGTATTGTTTAATGTGAATAGTGCATTTACATCGACTTTGTCGAAACCTTTTAGTATCTTAAAGCACTCAATAAGCTGACCCCTCAACCTCCTCTTTTTTAATGAGAACAGGTTCAATCGTTTAAGTCTTTCTTCATATGGTTTATTTCTTAATGAGGGTATCATCTTCGTCGCTCTACGCTGTACTGACTCGAGTCTTACAATGTCCTTGATCAGATAAGGTGACCAGAACTGCACACCATATTCAAGGTGGGGCCTCACCATACTTTTGAACAGTGGCACTATTACGTTTTCATGTTTATATGTAAATTTTCGTTTAATAAAGCCCAATGCTATGTTTGCCTTATTTGCTGCTGCTATACATTGGTCGGAAGTTTTTAGGTTTTCAGATATTAGTACCTCTAGGTCTTTTACTACCGTTGCGGTTTTTATTTGTTTGCCATTCATTTCGTATTTGTATTTCATATTTCTGCTACCAACCTGCAGCACCTGACATTTATCGACATTGAAGGGCATCTGCCATTTTTTCGACCACTCTGATATTTTGTTTAAATCAGATTGCAACGCATTTCTATCATCTTCGTTCAGGACTGTATTTCCTATTTTTGTATCGTCGGCAAATTTGGAAATGGTGTTGTTTACCCCTACATCAATATCGTTAATGTAAATGAGAAACAGAACCGGTCCAAGGACTGAACCCTGTGGAACTCCACTAGTGACAGGCTCCCACTCCGATTCCACTCCCTTTATCACCACTCTCTGTCTTCTGCCTGTAAGCCAATTTTTTATCCAAGAATGAATTTCACCTTTGATACCTATCCTCTCCAGTTTAGCCAATAGTTTTCGGTGAGGCACCTTGTCGAAAGCTTTTTGAAAGTCCAAGAAGATTATATCTAGTGATTTCGTCATGTCGTTATATGTGAATAGTTTGTTATAAAATTCAATCAAATTTGTTAGGCATGACTTATTTGATCTAAAGCCGTGTTGACTATTTTTGATTAGGTTGTTTGATTCGAGGTAATCTACTATCTTATCTCTAAGGATTTTGTCCATTATTTTTCCTACAATTGAAGTTAGACTAATTGGTCTGTAATTACTCGCTTTGGCCTTGCTACCCTTCTTGTATATCGGCGTAATGTTCGCATCTTTCCAATCACTCGGTACAATCCCCTGTAGTTATGATAAGTTAAATAGTTGTGTCAGGGGTTTTGCTATTTCGTCCTTAACATTCTTAATTATTTTCGGGTGGAGCATGTCGGGTCCCGGGGTCTTATTTACATTTAAATTACTCAATTTGCTTTGTACTTCGCTAACACTGATGGTGAAATCTCCTATCACATGAGTTGAGGTGTTATTTTCAAGGGTATGATCGATAATTTCTTCTGTGAAAACTGAGCCAAAATATTTGTTGAGCAGATTTGCCGTGTTTGTGTCACCTGTTATTGTCTGGCCATCTTCTATTAGCGGTCCGATTCCGCTTTTGATCTGTTTATTTTTATTTACGTAACTGTAGAATTTTTTGGGGTTTGTGGCACTTTCTCTGGCAATAGTCATTTCGTAATTTTGTTTGTTCGCCCCAATTATTTTTATCACTTCCCTTCTACTATTTTTGTACAAGTTTTTAATTACTTCAGTGTTTGTGTTATTTTTTACAAGTTTGTGGAGTTGATTCCTTTTCCTTATTGCCTTGCCAATGTCTCTACTGTACCAAGGGGGCATACTTGATTTCGTATTACGTTTTGGTTTCATGGGTACAAATTGTTTATGCGCCTCTGTAATTGTAGACTTAAAATGTCCCCATAGTTCATTTACTTCGTTTATATTTATGAGGTTTGAGTGTATGTTTGATAGCGATTCCTTAAGTCCGTCATAATTTGCGTTTTTGAAGTCCGAAACCATTCCTGTTGTTTTTACTGAGGAATATTTGCTTATAAGGTTGATTCTTAAGATTTTATGATCGGACGTTGCCAGATGTTCACCTACATCCAGGTTTGATAATAGATTTTCTTGGGTAGTGATTACGAGGTCTAATATATTCCTGTCTCGCGTCGGCTGTTTTACGTGTTGAGTCAAAAAATTGTCCTGGATGAAGCTTGTCATTAGGCGTGACTCAGCATTTTTTCCGGTCGTGGTATTCCAGTCAATTAGGGGGAGGTTATAGTCACCTAGTAAAACTGTTTCGTCGGAATTAAGGGTTTTCTCTAGTATTTCATAAAAAATTGTATCATCGGCAACAGTTAGTCTCGGTGGTCGGTACGCTGTAGTGATATTTAAGTTCATGTTTTTTGTATTTATTTTGACGCACACTATTTCTGCATTACTTTCGGGGAGAGTCACCTCAACTGGGTTTAAGTAGGTTGCAACGTACATTGCAACCCCCCCTCTTTGTTTTCCATTGTTACGGTCTTTATGAAAATTTGTATATGGCTCTATGTGATATTCATGAAGTAGATCTTTATTTTTAAGGTTCAGATGTGTTTCCGTTATACAAATAACGTCAACTTTCTCATTTAATAACAGACATTTGAGTTCGTCTATTTTGTTTCTAATTGAGCAGGCATTTATGGATATTATTTTGATATCATTTCTCTCAGCATGCGCTGGATTTGTTTTTCTTATTGGTGGGGATGGGTTTGAGGTTGTGACTTGAAGCCGCGGCGGGTTGTCAAATTCATTCAGTTGGTTGGGTTGGCTTGGATGGGGTTGGGTGGGGTTGTTTAGTTTGTTTTGTGGTTCAGGTAGGTAAATTTTCGCAACTTGTGAGAGAGAGAGAGAGAGAGAGGACGTTCTGCTTTGCTAGCCTTACCTTCTACTCGCTAGCAAATGTTGTTAGAATTAAATATATATGTTTTGCCTAATATGGTCGGCAAGGTTTGTGCCGAACAGGCCGGTACTCCCGGGGTGATTGATGAGGTCAGCTGGAACTCCTGTTTCACCGCCTGGCCTCCCTAGCTGACCATTTCTGTGCCTCAACAACATTGAGGGCAGCCCCAACCTGCCCCCCAAAACACCTTCTCCTCCTATCAAGTTTTACTACGAACACCTTACATACTACACTAGCTTAAAAAAAAAAAAACAAAAAAAAAAAAACACAAGTTCACGACCCACCTCGGAGTCCTCGAGGGGGGGTTGAGGGGGGGATGGGTCCCCTGGAAATGACTCGCTAAAATGCTCTGGCCACCTCCTTCAAATCTTACTATGTCCAGGCATTTTGGCTTGAACGTCCCTTAAATTTGGCCCTGTCACTCTTTCAACTCTGAGGGAGATACTCGCTACAGGCAGTTCTGCCTTTTGTCTCCCACACGCACATAGGACAACATAAAACTCTCTCTCTCTATCTCTCTCAGACACACATATCTTCTTATCCCAGGTTAACTGTTAATGGTGTTAGTCCATGTCATCGGCCAAACATAAATTGTATATCATGAAATGAAAATAGACAATAATGAGAAACACATTATTCACATTTACGTATATATCTAAAGACCCTCTTGAGAACTAAGATGCATTTGTACTGCAGAACACTTAGAATTGCACCTAATGTGTATCTGTATTCTATATTTGGTATATGACGATCCTGATTTGTATCTGGAACAAGAGTAATATAGAACATTACTAATATTATTTCAGAATTTAATTGTATGCATTATGTTATTATGATATGACAGACGATAAACGTGTAAGAAAGAAAGAGGAGTTCTGGGTGAATGTGGAGGCGTGCCTGGATAAGTTTGGCAAGAACGAAGGAATATTTCTGATTGGGGATATGAATGGGAAGGTGGGTGATAGGAAATTTGGTGGGAGGGTGGGGGGTACAGTCAGAGGTGAAAGGGAATGGTAGTGCACTTGTGGACGTATGTGTTGGGAGGAGGCTGTGGATAGCCAACACCTTCTTCCGCCACAGAATGATACACAGGTACACATGGAAAGTGGTGTGGAAGATGAAGGATAAGGATAAGACAGTGGTGGAACGAAAGGCACTTATTGATTATATATGTGTGGATGAACGAATGAAGACATCTGTGCTGGATGCTAGGGTCTATAGGGGTATTGGAGGGGGTCTCTCTGATCATTATGTAGTAGTAGCTAATACTAGGATACAAAAGAAGTGGGTGAGGAGAGCTGGAGGGAGGCGAGAGGAGGGTGGAATTACGAGGAGGGTGGAGAGGCTACAGGAGGAGGAAATCAGGGAAGAGTACAGGAGAGCAGTAGAAAGATGACTAGGTGTGTTCGACCTGGAAGATATGGAGGAAGTGGAGGAGATGAGTAAGGTGTTTAAGGAAGAGATATGTGCAGCATGTGAGGAGTGTGGAGTAAGGAGAAAAGGGAGGGGAGTGAAAGGCACAGCTTGGTGGACAGAAGAGGTAAAAATAGCTGTGGAAGACAAGAAGAAAGCGTATAGAGAGTGGTTGGGTAGTAGAGGGAATGAAGATTTGGAGAGTCAGAAACGAGTGAGGTACATGGAGAGAAAGAGAGTGGTGAAGAGAGTAGTGAAGGAAAGTAAGAGAAGAGTAGATGAGGAATTTGGAAGGAATCTGAGTGTAAAATGGAGGGAGTGTAAGACACTGTTCTGGAAAGAAATCAAGAAAGTTAGGGAAGGTAGCAAGGGAAACAGTAAGGATGTGAAAGATAAGGATGGGAGAATGCTAGCCGAGAAGCAAGAGAGAGTCGAAAGATGGAGGGAGTACTTCAACGAGTTGCTAAATGTAAGGAATGAAGCGCCAGCAAATATAGTTGGATGGGGTATGGGAGAGAGAAGAAGAGAAGTAGTGGAGGAGGAGGTGGGAATCAGGCGGTCAGAAGTGGGTGAAGCCATGAACAGAGTGAAGTTAGGGAAAGCACCAGGAACAGATGGAGTGTGGGGGGAAATATTGAGGTATGGTGGTGAGATAGTGATCGAATGGGTATGGAAAATTTGCAAACTAGCACGGGAGAAGGGGAGTGCACCTGATGACTGGAAGACAGGCATAATAGTCCCCCTATATATGGGTAAAGGGGAAAGAGAAGTGTGTGTTAACCACCAAGGAATATGTCTTCTAAGCGTAGTAGGGAAGGTGTACAGTATGGTAGTGATTGAGAGAGTGAGAGTGAGAATGGAGAAATGGATAGGTGACGAGCAGGAAGGTTTTAGGAAGGGAAGAGGATGTGTAGATCAGGTTTTTACCCTGAATTGTGTTGTGGATAAATATCTGGAGAAACAACAGAAGGTGTATGTTGCCTTTATGGACTTGGAGAAGGCCTATGACAGAGTGGATAGAGAAGGTATGTGGAAAGTACTTAAAATATACGGAGTAGATGGCAAGTTGCTGAAAGCAGTGAAGAGCATGTATGAGGGTGCAAAGGCAAAGAGCATGTATGAGGGTATGTGTGGAGAATGAGCAGAGCAAGTCTTTGACCTGAATATTGGGTTGAAACAGGGGTGTGTGATGTCCCCGTGGTTGTTTACTGTATATATGGATGGAGTCATGAAAGAAATACAAGGAAGAGCAGTGGATGTTGGTGTGTATCGCTGATAAGGGAGGGAAATGAGTGGAAGCTGCCTGTACTGCTGTTTGCTGATGATACAGTTCTGATGAGCGATAATGAATGGGAGTTGCAAGGTCTGGTAAATGTGTTTGGGACAGTGTGCGAAAAACAAAATCTGAAGGTAAATGCGGGGAAGAGCAAGGATATGGTCTTCGAAAGGGGTGAAGCCACAGAGTGTGAGGTGAAGTTGAACGGTCAGGCTATGGAGATTGTCAGCTCATTTAAGTATCTGGGCAGTGAGTTGATTAAAGATGGGACTATGGATGAAGAAGTGCGGGAGAGGGTGCAACATTAGAAGAGGGTTGTAGGAACACTGAAAGATAAGAAATAGTGTGGTCAGTATGGAAGTGAAGAAGTCCTTGCATGACAGTGTGGTAATCCCGACACTGACTTATGGAAGCGAAGCATGGACGTTTGAGAAGAGACTCAGACCAAGAGTGAGAGGGGTGGAAATGAGTTACTTGAGAAGTGCGTGCAGAGTTACATGAAGGGATAGACAGACGAATGAGGAATTAAGAAGGAGCTGTGGTGTGGAGGTAGATGTGCTGGAAAGTGTGAAAAGGAACACCTTAAGATGGTTCGGCCATATGGAAAGTATGGGAAGCGAGAGAATTACTAAGAAGGTGTACGAGAGCGAGGTGGAAGGACAGAGAGGGAGAGGTAAACCGAAAGAGAGGTGGAAGGATGGAGTGAGGAAGTATATGGATGAAGGCGGTGCTGGTTGGAATGAGGGGCGTCGATTGACTGGGGACAGAGGTGCATGGAGGCGGTTCGTTCGTGGTCACCCCTTCGGGGATCACGGCGTCAGGCAATAGATAGATAGATAGATGATATTAAACTGAAATGTCTGTATTTTATATTTTAAGCTTTTTCCGTACAGCTTCTAGGCATCTTATTGTATTCCACCTGCTGTATATCAAAATACGAGAACAAAATACTCTGATGCTTTGGAAAATTCACATGTGCTTAAAAAACAAAACAAACAAACGTATATATTATTCTAAATGTTTGTCAACGTGATACGAGGAAGCAACACACAAGCACACTCATACACACACACACACACACACACACAATATATATTGTTATGCCCTGGTTTTATGCAGGATTAACTATTGCGTAAGTGAGTTCGCAAGACTGGGACGGCTCGTTTCACATACATACACACCAGGGATTAATAGAACACGTTAAGTAGAATCACAGGATGATATTTTTAATACAGCTTTATTTATCGAACACACTCACGGTATAGAAAAAAGAATCAATTCACTTTAGAGAACATGACTAGGAGTAATAAGTTCAGTAGTAAGAGCTTGGTCTTTCAATTCTCCGAGCACAATCGTGGATCTGGATTAGAGTATGCGCTGCCACTTCTGAATCTCGGGTATTATTCTTCCGATACGGACATGATAAGAAGTGATAAGAAAGTCACTCGAGGGGGGCACTGATTCCTTTTACACAGTATCTGATACAGTTCGTTGCTTTAGGCCTAGGGTTTTAGTTATCCGATTAAGTGGGGGCTAACGTTGATTTTTGACTTTAAACAATCTAGCAGAGTCAAGTAGGCAATTACTTACATATACTTTTAACCGTTAATGCGCGGATGGGAATTCGTCACTGAGATTAAATCAAGTTTTACGACCTATCCCTTAATATGCGGGATCACAGAATATCTATACCACAACATCCAATTTAAGAATAACTTGTGTTGCGGCTGCGGGTAAATACTGTCGCGGTAATTATCTCGTAATACACTTACTAGAACGAAATCTCTGGCAAAAACAGGGGACTCTAGGATCAAACTCGAAACACTCTTCACGGTTAGCGAATAAATCAAGGGTGAACATAGGCAAACACAACGGGTTGGTAACACGGTATCACTACACTAATACTATAATACGGAATCGTGCCCGGTCAGGTTATATTCTTTCTCCTCTTGAATCTGGTGTCGTCGGGGGGCTTCTCGGCTGCTACAGGGGGCCGTCCAGGGTGTCCAGCTGTGTGAAGAAGTTACAGATGGGTCGGTTGACCGGTAATGAAGCTGAGTTAAGGTTCTCTCCTATGGATCTTAAATGGTCTGCTTCCTGGCAGGGCCAGAGGAGTGTCTCATCGAACGAACGTAAGCAGTGTCTATGCACGGACTTTGCTTAACTGTCTCTGATCCATAACGAGAGGTTCAATCAACACCAAGAACACAGTAGATCTTTCTACCCTAGATCTCTGTGTATGTGTGGAGATATATATATTGCTCGTAGGTCTCTATGTTAACCGGCAGGTTGCCGCGATAAATACAGATCCAGGAAAATAATACATCAAGTCCTGGTGTTCAGCTTGCGGGGTGACGGTCGTCTGTCAGCAGGCGAGTAAAACAGTCTTCAAGCAGAGCGAGGTGCCGCTCGGCAAAAAGCTATATTTGTACTTCTGCCCGCTCTCCTCCTCTCGGGGTTTATATATGGCAGGGTGACTCGGTGTTGCCGGGGCCGGGGGCTGGTGATTGTTTGTCATTGCTGGTGTGTTGGTTTCCGGGCAGGGCAATCTTGGCCTGCCAGGGGTAGCCCCACAGGGGGGCTCACTTCAAGGGGGAGAGAAGAGGAGGTTGATGCATAACCTCCAGGGCTGGAGCTAACAGGCTCCTCAAGTTGGCAAGATGGTGGAAGAGTGGAGGATGCTGGAGGTGGGTGTTGCTGGGGCTGAGTGGCCACCTCCATATTCGGGGCCAGGGCGGCTGTACAGGGGCTGTGCAGGGGCTGTGGAGTCAGCATCTGGCAATCTGGCCCTTCGTTCACAATGCTATGAATTAGATAACAGCGTTAGTTCACACACCGGCATATAAGAATAAATAATTGCAGGCGTTACGGCAAGCGTGTTGTTGTTCACGGAGATTGGGGCGGAGCACCTCGGCCAGAAGGGTCAGCTGGCTAATTGCCCGACTTTTATAAGTAAGTTGCTTTTTAAGGTAAGGAAGGAAAGGGGGGGAAAAGGGTGAACAGTTTTCTCGTACCCGTAGGCCTTTGTGTGGTTGAATAACAAGTCCTGCCATACTTCATAGGTGCTGGCACGTGCATACAGGTGGTGGTTAAACGCGGGTGCCCTAGTGGTCCCGTATGCCGGGGTCGAGGAGTGCGGCGCAGGTAGGAGTCCCTCCAGGATTGGACATGGCTCGATGGCCGAGTAAATTTGTTGTTGTCGGGCCCACCTGGGTTAGGTGGAAATGCCCACGTAGACTACGTGTGGATAAGGGGAGAGGAATCCAGAGAGAGAGAGAGAAATACAGACAAATAGTTGATCAAAAAGGTAGGGCATGCATAACCAGGTGGCAGTATCGTTATCATGATTATGGTGACAGATTGGTTCGGTTACGTACCTGAGGCAACCACGATGCAAGGCATTGGCTCTTCCGTTGTGTGGTTGGGTCATCATATATGCATGCACAGTTGGCACACCGCTTGGTTGCAAACGAAAAAAAAGTAAAAGGATAGGCCGTGTGAATTGTAGTCCGAGAAGGTAGCGTTTGACGAGGCGTGTAGAAGACGTGTGGAAGGAAGAACTAGAAAGGGAAAAACATGTTAGATTATGTAACACAAAAGTTATGGGAAGAATACTGCGTGAGGTTTATGGTTCGTTCACTAGTCTAAAGTTAGGAGGTTAGTTAGCATGCGGGGTTAGCAGGTAATTAAGAGAACTTACACTAGGCAGTGGTATAAATCAACATAAGAACTGGCCTGGTTTATATACTGATATCCTCGCATCTCAGGCGGCAGTGCAATTATCATTATCATGGTGATGAGCGGTTTTGGTCACGTACCTGGGGCAAACACACGGCGCGAGGCATTGGCGCTCCCGTGGCGTGGTCAGGTCGTTGTCTACTCATGCACAGCTGGCACTGCCTGGTTGCAAAGGAAAAGGATAGGATCATGTGAACTGTAGTCCTAGAAGGAAGTGTCTTGACGAGGCGTGTAGAAGGCGTGTGGAGGGAGGCTAGAAAAGAAAAGCAGGCTGGATTATGTAATGCAAGGGTTAGGGAAAAATAGATCGTGCGAGGTGACGGTTTCCTTATTATTCTACGGTTAGTAAGTCAGTCATCATGCGGGGTTAGTATGTTAATAAGTAACAAGAAAAATGGTAATGACATAATCAATATCTAATTGGCACAGTTATATATCTATACCCCCTCATAATACAGAGAGTTAAGAGGTGTCTTTCCGCTTACTTTTCCGGCAGGGGTTGTCATGGCTAAAGATAAACATATGCATTAATCATATATACCTGGTCTGCAGTCATGTTGCCTGTGGCGGCTGTAGTTGGATTTAGCTGTAGCTAAACGCACGTGAAATTAATACAACGGTAATTACAATAGTCACAGGGATATGCACACGATGCGGGCACTACAGCTTATGTCATCAAAAAGGTATGGGGTGTACATCATCTAATACATACTTAGTTAGGGTTGAATAATGGCAGGGAGGAGAGAAATGTGGTTTGTATACTAGAAGACTGTGAGTTAAAAGATGTGGAACATGTGGATTGGTGTGGATTGGTGTGGATGGGTGGTCCAGAAAGGTTGGGGGTTGTTGTCTGTGGTCGGCCATTTTGGGGTGAGTTGTCCAGTGCTGGCTGCCAAGGCAGTAAGCTTCTAATCGGGCTGGGGGGAATGAGGCGCGAAAGGGGGCGGGGTGGTTTGTTCCTCTCTCTCCGACCGTGTTAGTGAGTGTCTGTCTGTCTGGCTGTTGCTTTGGTAGGGTACATATACACATACTGACAATGCAGAGAGATGCCAGGTGTCTTCCCTGTCTTTCTCTCTTTTGATGATCGTCTGTAGATTGATCAGAATTAAACATAGCATTTAGCAGAGGTACATCAAGATAATAATTAGTATGGGGTGCATACTTATACTGTCGTAAGGTAGAGATAAGGGGTGTCTTCCCTCCTTGTCTTCTTCTAAGAGGGCTGTCATAGTTAAACATATATATATATATATATATATCATTAATACAATAATACATGGTTTGCAGTTATGGCCGTCTGCAGGTTGATCAGAATTAAACATAATAAATCAGCAGAGGTACTTCAAGAATGTCAGGGGTAAAGGAAATGTGGTTTGTATACTAGAAGGCTGGAAGTTAGATGACGTGTACCTGTTGAGTGTTGTGGAGGGGTTGGGTCTAGATGGGTTGAGGACGCACAGTCCTCCAGGAGGTTGGAGGTCGTGGCTTGGAGTCGGCCATTTTGGGGTGGGTTGTCCCGGTGGTTAATTTGGGGTGAAAACCTCTTGGCCCGGCATAGTATCTCGGGTTCGTGTTGGGTCGGGTTGGTGCGGGGCCGCGCGCTCTCTCGCCATCCTGGGTGAATGTTTGTGTGTCTGTCTTGGTGGTTTGGTGGTCGGCCATTTTTGGGCGCGTTGTCCGGGCTAGTTGCTGGGGTAGTGACTGCGGGGTTTTGCAGGTGGCGACCTTGGTTTGGGGATGATCCTGACAGGGAGGAGCTTTTCGTTTCTGTCCCGTCTTGGTTGGGTGCTGGTGTGTCTCCTCTGGTCTGTTGTTGGTGTCTTGGTTGTATGTTGTTTCTCGAGGGGGTCTGTCGCTTTCTCGTCCTCCTTGTATTTCACTTCCCTCTCCTTTGTCGTAGGTACGACCCCGTACCTTAAGGTTTAATATGAAAATGTTGAAGTGGTGGAAAGTTATGGTTTGTTGGTGGAGGAAGTCCCACCATTTGATGGATCGTTGGTCCGGGGTTTTGATTGGGTCTATGTTGACCAGGAGAGTTATTTCTGTGGTGTTGATCAGGCTTGTGGCGACGACTTCGTGGGGGTGCCGGATTCTGGTTAGGCGTCCGGCATCTGAGGTTACTTTAACTCTCCGGATGAAGGGTGTTTGTTCCATGTTTACTGTAGGAAAACTTTGGTCGGTGCGGGAGAGAGATGTGGTGGTGGTGGTGGTAGCCGGGCGAGTGGTGGTCTGTCGTGGTGGTGGCGGAGGGTCATATGGAGATGCAGATGTAGGGGTAGCGGTGATTAACGGTGGGGGGGTAATTAAGTTCCGTTGTATGGCCGGAGGGTTGGTGGAGCAGGTGATTCCTGCTATTCTGCATGGGGGTGTTTGTTTTGGGTGCTTGGTTTGTTTATGTGTAGGGTTTTGTTGGCTTGTGGTGTTGGTGATGTCTATTTGTTTTGTTGGTAGCTGTTTTCCTTGTTTGGCGTTGGTGGTGTGGGTTGTGTCGATTATTGACGAGAATCGGTCAGGTTGTTTACTTAGTCGGCCTGATTTTGTACATGTGCCTTGTTTACTGGGGGCCTCGGGACTAGACTCGGGGGGGGATGATTTATAGTGAGTGGGCTTGGGGTTGGGGGTTGGGGGTAGGGTAGTTGGGGGTTTGTTAGGTGGTTTGATTTGTTGTCTGGTGGGTTTGAGGGGTTTTGGGGGGGTTAAGGTAGAGGGAAAAGGTGATAAGGTTGGTGGAGCAAGGCGGATTGGTAATTCGAAAGGGGTGGTGTTAGTTGTTATCGTGGAGGTTGTGGGTGTGTGGTTAGGGGGGGTGGTAGGTTTAGGATTGGTGGGGGAGGGGGTAGATGGTACGGTTGAGGAGGTGAAGGGGGAGTTGTGGGTTGAGTTTGGTAGGGAGTCGGAGGTTGGGGAGGAAAGATTAGGGGAGGGGGTTATTGGTCGGGGAAGGATTTGTTTTATGGGTAGGGGTGGGGTTAGGGTGGGAAGGGGTTTTGTTTTGTGCGGCTGTGTTTTTGTTTTGACCAGCCTTTTGATTCGGTGATGGATGGGGAGACGTGGTTGAGGTAAGGTTTTGGATCGTAGTTCGTAGTGGCATGGTTGAGTAGGTTCCTTTGGTGGGTTAAGAGGGGTGGTTTTGGGTGTGGTGTCGGAGGGGTTGGGGTTTGTTGGGGGTTGAGGTGGTGTTTTTTCTTGGTCGTTGTTTTGGGGAGGGGGGGATCGGGGGGTGTGTTGGTGGAATTTTTTGGGGGGGTGGGTCTGCGGCTTGGGTGGCGGGGCAGGGGGGGTTGGAGGTGGCATGTAAGGAAAGGCTGGAGTAGGAATGACTGGGTCGGGGTGGGTGGTAATGGTGGTGAGGTCATGGCTGGGTCCGGGTTGGGGTGCAGGGGAGGGTGTCTCGATTGGTTTGTATATGCGGATGAAACGGTTTCGCATTGTGCGGGTTTCTCCGTGATAATTGATGGAGGTCTGGTAGGCGTTTGGGACATGGGATACTGTGTATGGGCCTATGTAACACGGGCCCAGTTTGTTGATGACTGGTAGTTTGGCCACCATTATGGAATCGTGGATGGCGAAGGGGCTTTTGTCGTCGAGGGCGTCGTGTTTTGTGTCTTGGCAGACTTGGGCGGTGTGGAGAGTGTTTTTGAGTTGTTGCAAGGGGTCAAGGCTGAATTATTTAGCGGATGGTGTGGCTCGGTGATAGAAGGGTAGTAGGAGGGGGGCTATGCCATATAATCGCTTGTGGGGGGAGATCCCGTCTTCTTTTGGGCAGGTGTTCATTCCCCATTGAATCATTTTTACTTGGGAAGCCCAGTCTGAGGTATTTAAAGCTATCATTCTTGTGCGGAGCTGGTTGTTGATGGTGCGGTGGCTTCTTTCGCAGACTGCGTTGCCCTGGGGTCAGTAGGGGGAGGAGTGCTTGATTTTGATGCCACAGAGCCTGGTGAACTGTTCCCAAATTTGTCCCTTAAATTCTGGGGCGTTGTCAGACAGAAGTGACAAGGGTATTCCGAGGACTGGCAAGATATCGGTGGCTAGTAGTCTGGCAATGGTTGTTGCTGTGTGGTCGGAGGTGGGGCAGGCGATTAGGAATTTGGAGTAGATGTCGACGAAGGTGACGATGTAGTGTTTGCCGTGGCTAACGGGAAAAGGCCCCATGACGTCTAAGGAGAGGGTTTGGAATGGTTTTTGAGCGGAGAGGGCGCCGGCGGGTCCAGCTGTGCGGCACCTGTCCTTGCCCAGTGCACATGGCTTGCAAGATTCGGTTACTTGTCTTGCAATTACGGAGGGGTTGATGGTCCAGTATTGATCTTGGAATATCTTGAGCATTTTGTTCTGTCCTAGGTGGATGCCGTTTCCTTCGTGGATTGCAATCATGTACTCTTGAGCAACCGTTGGCTCGACGACGATGTGTCCAGAGTCGGTTGTTAATTGGTCGCCCCAGCGGGTCAATTTGGAGAAAATTGTGTTGGGATCCATTTAGGTTTGGTTTTTCTTTGCCAGGATTGGAGTAGGGTAGGCGGTGGTGGGGTGGAGTCGGGGCGGATGGAGGTGTTGATGAGGTCGGTGTGTTGTAGGGCTGCGAGGTTGGTGGGGATGTCCTCGGGTACAGGTAGGCGGGAGAGTGCATCGGCGTTGGTGTGGAGTTTTCCGGGGCGGTAGTGGATGGTGAAGTCGTATTCTTCTAGGGCTTCCCTCCAACGTACTAATAGTGCTGAGTTTGTCTCCGATTTTCTGAGCCATTGTAAGCTTTGGTGGTCCGTAATGATATCTAACTTGGTGCCTAGGACAAAAGATCGGAAATGGTTTAAAGCCCAAATTACTCCGAGACATTCACGCTTTGTGGCGGCGTAGTTTTGCTGGGCTGTGTTCAAGGTGGAGCTGACATAAGCAATTACGTGTTTGGATCCATCCCGGATTTGGGCCAGGACCGCTCCGATGGCATACAGGGACACGTCCGTGTACAGGCCGAAGGGTCGGAAATAATCTGGGAAGGCGACGGTGGGTGATTTTACCAGCTTGTCTTTCAGAGTCTCGAAGGCTAAGTGTCTTTCGGGGGTCCAGATGAATTCCGTGCCTTTGTGGGTGAGTTGGTGGAGGGGTCTGGTGATGTCGGCAAAATGTGGGACGAAACGTCTGTAGTAGGTGGCTAGCCCTAGAAAGGAACGTACCCCTTTTACTGTAGTGGGAGGCTGTTGGTCTTTAATGGCGGAGAGTTTCTTGGTGTCTGGAGAGATGCCTGCGGCGAAGATTACGTGTCCTAAGAACCCTACGGTATTCTGGGCCATTTCGCATTTGGAGGGCTTAAGTTTTAACCCGGCGTCCTTGATGCGTTGCAGTACTTGTCGTAGCCGATGAAGGTGTTCGGGCCAGGTTGCAGAGTAAACGATGATGTCGTCCAGGTAGGCTAGGCAGGTCTCCCAGGTTAGTCCCTTTAATACAGACTCCATGAGGCGGGAGAAGGTGGCTGGGCCGTTACACAGGCCAAATGGTAAGACATTAAACTCGTACAGATGTCCACCACTTGTGGAGAAGGCGGTTTTTTGTTGATGTTCGGGCTTGATGGGGACTTGCCAATATCCGGCTTGTAGATCTAAGGTGGTGAACCATTTGGATCCGTGGAGGGAGTAGAGGGAGTCGTCGATCCTGGGTAGTGGAGTGGCATCTTTGATGGTGGCGTCGTTTAGCCGACGGTAGTCGACACAGAACCTGGTGGAGCCTTTTTTTTTCACGAGCACTACGGGTGATGACCAAGGGCTGACTGAAGGCGTGGCAATGCCGGCGTCCAACATCTTTTGAACCTGTTAGTCTTCCTCTTGGCGTTGGACGGGGTTCTTCCGGCGGGAGGGTTGTCGTAGTGGGGGTCCGGTGGTATGAATGGCGTGTTGTTCTAGGTTCGTCCATCCAATTTCTATGGGAGTCTGGGCGAACACGTCACGAAAGTCATACAGTACTTGTTGCATCTGGCTTTGTTGCAGGGGGGTTAAGGAGTCGGTGATGGTGGGTAATGTAGGAGTTTCGGTGGGGGTTGTGGGTGGAGTGATGACCTCGTCAAAGGTTTCGAGGTCGCCGACGATTAAACCTTGGAGGAGAGTTAGTACATCGTCTGAAATATTTGCAATGAGAATGGTATTTTGCTGGGAAGATAATATGGCAGGTTGAATTATTATGTTCCCTCCACCAACCAACTCTACTCCTAAAATCGATTAATGAAATTAACAACCACATGTGGCGGTCCGGGGATTCGAACCTAGGATGCTCACACCGAAAATCAACACACTATGCACTGCACCATGAAGACAGTTAAAAAATACTGCACAAGCCTACAATTTATTATGCAGTTTCGAATCCTGCATACCAATCTTAGCATGTACAATATCACAACTGCACCGGTTTTGGGTTATGGATGGGTTAGAGGGGGTCAAAATCATGGTCTTGTGGGGTATGGGTCTTAGGGGCACCCATCGTTGATGGTTAGGGGGGATGGTGATTTTGTTTTGGATCATAGCAGGACTTATGACGGTCAGAGAAGGAAGTGGTTGGTCAGAGTTGCGTAATGGAGAAGGTGTGTGGTTTGGAATGTTTTTTTTGTTTTCGTTTTGACGTTTAGTTTGGAGTTTCGCCTTTGTTTGGGGGTGGTGTTGGCAGTTGGGTTGGTCATGCAGGGTTGAGGGGTTGGGTAGTTTCTTTGGTTTGGTGGAATGGTGTGTGGGTGTTGGGTGATTAGGCTTCACTTTGCTCTGACTTTATTTGGGGGTCGGGCAGGTTAGGGGTGGTTGTTTATGTTTTTTTTGTTTTCGTTTTTTAACGTGATTAGGCGTTGGCCACAGTCGACGTGGGCCTGCAATTTGTGAAGTAGATCGAGTCCCAGGTACCCGTCAGAATGTTGGCAGTCTGAATGAAAGATAACGAAGGAGTGATGGCACTTAGCGTAAGGGGCGGGGGTGGTCACGTATAAAGGACGAGTTTCTCCCCTGACACATGGGGGGCGTCCCCGGCACTGATTAATTTGGACTTGGTTGTGTGAATGTCTCCGAACTTTCTATGGTGTTTGTCATAGAAGGAACTGAATATGCAAGATCGGGAAGCCCCGGTGTCTATGAGCAAGTGTACAGGAATTCCCTGAAGTTGAGCAAGGTGGTAAATAGGGGGTGCTCGGTCATTAATAGTGTCCCCCGCCGAAGCCATGGTTGGCGGGGGATGATTTAAAAAATCCTGGGGGTCGGCTTCCGCTTCTGCCAGGACCTCCTCCGTCCCTTGATCTGTTTCGGGGTGAGCGACGCCCTCGTCATCGAGGTCTTGGACCTCGTCGCCCCCGATCAACTCATCCTCATTGGCAGAGATGTGAGGTTGGGCGGGGCGATATTTGGCGGAGTCCCGGATGTCATGAAGGGCACATTTATGGTTACAGGCGGGGAAGTCATAAGGGTTAATAATAACAAGAGTGGGGTTCTTACTTTTGTTGTTGTTGTAGGCCTGGTTTTTGTTGTAGACTCGGTGGATGGGGTTGGGGTTGAACCGGGGTCTGTTGGGTTGGGTTTGGCCGAGTGGTAGGTGGGTGTGGTGGCCGATGGTCGGGTTGTGGTCAGGGGGTGGTTGGTGAACCTCTTAATGGCGGCAATGGTGCTAGTCTTCTGGGGGTGTACCGCCAGGATTCTCCTGATGGTGATGAGGTCACGTTGGAACCCGACCGGGTCGTGCACTGCAAAGTATTAGCGAACTGCTGAGGGCAAAGCTTGAACGAGATTGCCCAGGATGTGTTGGTCTTGTTGCACTTTAGGGAGAGTGGGGAAAGCGGATTTGATTTGTTGTGAGACAGAAGTTAATGTGGCGTCTAGGTCTCCTTCATACTTTATGTCTTTAATGCGAGCATGGGCAACGAAGATGCCTAGTGAGGGCTTAATAGCCTCGATAACTATGGGCCGGAACTGGTCCCAAGTGAGCGTGGGGTAAACCTGTGATGCAACAAGGGAAACGGCTTTTCCCAGGTACGTTAGTAGTACGGCGATTTTCTCTCGGTCCGTATTATATGCCAAGTCTAATACTGGTTTTACAATGTCCATGTATGTTTCAATTTTGTAAGTGTCCCCATCGTATTTCGGGATGGGGATGTGTGAACGAGGTGCGGCCATATTGGGGATTTTTCTGTTTAGTGATGTGAATGCAATGAAATCTTCAATCCGAATCAAGAACCACCGCTGCCGCCAATGTTATGCCCTGGTTTTATTCAGGATTAACTATTGCGTAAGTGAGTTCTGCAAGACTGGGACGGCTTGTTTCACATACATACACACCAGGGATCAATAGAACACGTTAAGTAGAATCACAGGATGATATTTGTAATACAGCTTTATTTATCGAACACACTCACGGTATAGAAAAAGAATCAATTCACTTTAGAGAACATGAGTAGGAGTAATAAGTTCAGTAGTAAGAGCTTGGTCTTTTAATTCTCCGAGCACAATCGTGGATCTGGATTAGAGTATGCACTGCCACTTCTGAATCTCGGGTATTATTCTTCCGATACGGACATGATAAGAAGTGATAAGAAAGTCACTCGAGGGGGGCACTGATTCCTTTTACACAGTATCTGATACAGTTCGTTGCTTTAGGCCTAGGGCTTTAGTTATCCGATTAAGTGGGGGCGAATGTTGAGTTTCGATTTACACAATCTAGCAGAGTCAAGTAGGCAATTATTTACATATACTTTTAACCGTTAATGCGCGGATGGGAATTCGTCACTGAGATTAAACCGCGTTTTACGACCTATCCCTTAATTTGCGGGATCACAGAATATCTATACCACAACATCCAATTTAAGAATAACTCGTGTTGCGGCTGCGGGTAAATACTGTCGCGGTAATTATCTCGTAATACACTTACTAGAACGAAATCTCTGGCAAAAACAGGGGACTCTAGGATCAAACTCGAAACACGCTTCACAGTTAGCGTATAACTCAAGGGTGAACATAGGCAAACACAACGGGTTGGTAACACGGTATCCCTACACTGATACTATAATACGGAATCGTGCCCGGTCAGGTTATCTTCTTTCTCCTCTTCAATCTGGTGTCGTCGGGGGGCCCAAAACACCCCGCTAGACAAGGGTTAAGGGAAGGAAGGAAAGGGGGGGAAAAGGGTGAACAGTTCTCTCGTACCCGTACGCCTTTGTGAGGTTGAATAACAAGTCCTGCCATACTTCATAGGTGCTGGAACGTGCATACAGGTGGTGGTTAAACGCGGGTGCCCTAGTGGTCCCGTATGCCGGGGTCGAGGAGGGCGGCGCAGGTAGGAGTCCCTCCAGGATTGGACACGGCTCGATGGCCGAGTTAATTTGTTGTTGTCGGGCCCATCTGGGTTAGGTGGAAATGCCCACGTAGACTACGTGTGGATAAGGGGACAGGAATCCAGAGAGAGAGAGAGAACAATACAGACAAATAGTTTATCAAAAAGGTAGGGCATGCATAACCAGGTGGCACTATCGTTGTCATGATTATGGTGACAGATTGGTTCGGTTACGTACCTGAGGCAACCACGATGCAAGGCATTGGCTCTTCCGTTGTGTGGTTGGGTCATCATATATGCATGCACAGTTGGCACACCGCTTGGTTGCAAACGAAAAAAAAGGAAAAGGATAGGCCGTGTGAATTGTAGTCCGACAAGGTAGCGTTTGACGAGGCGTGTAGAAGACGTGTGGAATGAAGAAATAGAAAGGGAAAAACATGTTAGATTATGTAACACAAAAGTTATGGGAAGAATACTGCGTGAGGTTTATGGTTCGTTCACTAGTCTAAAGCAAGGAGGTTAGTCAGCATGCGGGGTTAGCAGGTAATTAAGAGAATTTACTCTAGGTAGTGGTATAAATCAACATAAGAACTGGCCTGGTTTATATACTGATATCCTCGCATCTCAGGCGGCAGTGCAATTATCATTATCATGGTGATGGGCGGTTTTGGTCACGTACCTGGGGCAAACATACGGCGCGAGGCATTGGCGCTCCCGTGGCGTGGTCAGGTCGTTGTCTACTCATGCACAGCTGGCACTGCCTGGTTGCAACGGAAAAGGATAGGATCATGTGAACTGTAGCCCTAGAAGGAAGTGTCTTGACGAGGCATGTAGAAGGCGTGTGGAGGGAGGCTAGAAAAGAAAAGCAGGCTGGATTATGTAATGCAAGGGTTAGGGAAAAATAGATCGTGCGAGGTGACGGTTTCCTTATTATTCTACGGTTAGTAAGTCAGTCATCATGCGGGGTTAGTATGTTAATAAGTAACAAGTAAAATGGTAATGACATAATCAATATCTAATTGGCACAGTTATATATCTATACCCCTTCATAATACAGAGAGTTAAGAGGTGTCTTTCCGCTTACTTTTCCGCCAGGGGTTGTCATGGCTAAAGATAAACATATTCATTAATCATATATACCTGGTCTGCAGTCATGTTGCCTGTGGCGGCTGTAGTTGGATTTAGCTGTAGCTAAACGCACGTGAAATTAATACAACGGTAATTACAATAGTCACAGTGACATGCACAGGGACTTTTTCGATGCTACTATTTGGTTCTTTACTAGTAAACTTTAAAGTGAAAGTTATCATACGATGGTCGCTGTTACTAAATTCATCACCAACATTCAAATTCTCTATTAATTCTTCTTTTGTTGCAAGTACAATGTCAAGAACGTTATTACCATGGGTCAGCGTTCGAACAAATTGATAAAGCAAACTCTCTTGCAAGTTCGTATACAAGTCATGTCTGGAGTGTGAAGTAAGAGTATCGCCCCACTTGGTCACAGGTAAATTAAAGTTGCCATAAATTACGGTATTTTGTGAATTGCTTACATCTGCAATTTGTTCGTAAATTTCTTGGTCAGTTTGCACTGATTGAGCTGGAGGTCTGTATATTAACGCAAGTATTATTTTTGTACCTTTATTATTCTTTATTAGCACAAAAGATGTGTCGACGTTCACAATTTGAGGTTTTGACAAGAGGGTAGGGTTAAGACTTTCTTTGATATAAAGTAAAACGCCACCTCCATTTCTATTTATTCGGCTTTTCTCAAACATTACATAACCGGGAATTGAATACTCTGCTAAAAAGTCTCTATCTTCTGTATTGAGCCAAAATTCTGTTATGCCAATCACATCATAATTTTCTGTGAACACTAGCTCCTCTAAATCTGAAAATGTATTACGCATGCTACGAGCGTTTGCATAGAAAACCTTTAAATTTTTTATTTTAGAACTTGCAGAATGCTCTTTAATAATATTTTTGGTTCTTGTCGGATCTACATTTATGTTCATGGCTGTCCTCGATCATCGCTGTCGTCGGTCCTTTTCGCTGGTGGTCCTCGGTTGCCTCTGTTTTTTGCTTGGCGTTAGATGATTTATGTCACTGCTGCTTCTTCTCGGATGGCGTTTTTTGTCAATAAACCTACGGTGGGAACACCGATAGGGGATCAAGCCCAGGCTTGCCACGCACTAGCTGATTGGGGTTCCACTTACCTACACTGACCAGATTATTTTTCTTTTTCTTTACTCTCTCTCTCTCTCTCTCTCTCTCTCTCTCTCTCTCTCTCATCATTCTACAAAGTTACAAGCCCCTGCATTCACAAAGTAACTTGGATTTGAACTATGCACCTTTAAGTGCTTTAAGCCTTAATACTATTTTAACTAATCTTTACTAAACCAACACTAACTTCCTTATAATCCTATCGATAATGGATTGTTAACATCATTCCACCATTCTTAGCTACCTAAGTGAAGTAATGCCGGTATCAGACGAGCTCATTAATGTTTTCGTTGGTTTTTGTCTGCTACACTTGCAAGTCATGGTATACACTTTATTTTGTCGCCCGTCTAGATGCCAAAACTGGTAATAAATAGTAAAACAATGTTACTAGATTGAATTTGTTGATGAATAGCCTAGATTTCAGAAAACGCTCATATAATCCTCCGCATATGTTTTCTTCACTACAGTCGTGTTTACTAATTACAAATAAATAAATAAATAAATATATATATATATATATATATTTCTGGGCTGCCTCACTGGAATCGCAGCGTCTGTGGTTCAAAGTAAGTTAAAATGGTGTGACAGAGGGCAACGGACGAGTAAGATAGACGTGGGGGAATAGAAAGAGTAAAGAACTGATGAGGTTCTAAAGTCGTATGGACACACGGAACAGAGGAGTGACGCAATATTGATAAAGAGGGCGAGGTGAAGGGGAGAAAGGGGAAGAGGTAGGTCAAGGAGGGAGGAGAGAAGGGAGTGGAAGTGCTTCGATTCGGAGGAAGGGAAACAGACTTGCAAAGTATACACTGTGAAGACAATGGATGCAACATATAATACAAATACCGTAAAAAATAAAATAAAATAAATAAATAAACATTATATATATATATATATATATATATATATATATATATATATATAACTATAGCCCTTCTCATAAACCATATCTACCATCTGTAAATTACGTTGTAACCAACTAATTCGTGGTCTTACCTTCGTAGACCTATGACTCATGATTGTCTCCTCGTGGCCCTTTGGCTTCTCGAAGTTGCATCAACACTGTGCCGCTGTCTCGTCTCACAAATTCGAACAGCTTTCACTCTCAAACGCCATCTAGTGAGCTGTTTACTCACTTTTGAATGTGAAAATATTCTTACATGCTAATTTATTAGAAACAGCGAGGGTATTTTATGGTATGACAGTGGGCTTTGTGGTGATTTACTGAAACTTAGTATGTGTATTGGAAACTTTGGTGTATTGGAAGGAAGTGTTGTGTACCTTTTCAGTGTAGTGAAATGAATAGGAGGAGGAGGTGTTTGTGAGAGCTAGAAGGATTACTCTCTGTGTAGGTGAAACACAAACAGAAACAGTGAGGGAAGCCAGACAAATGAAACAACAACTCCTTCTCATAATAACATAAGCAAATGGGAGTCTTCAAAAAGCCGATCGGCCCATACAAGGCAGATCCCTGTCACACCCAACCCCAATTACAAGGCCCAATTCACTAATACCTGGAGTACTGCCCCCACCAAAATGGTCAGGGATTAACACAAGATTACGGGGGTCTGCTGAACGCCGATTGGCCCACACCTGGTAGATCCCCCTCACACCCAACCCATCTCGTCCATATGCCTATCTAATTTTATCTTAAAGCTCCCTGTCGTTCTTGATCCCACTATATCACTTGGTAGCCTATTCCACCCATCTACAACTTTGTTACCAAACCAATATTTGCCTATATCTTTTCTGAAACGAAATTTATCTAATTTGAAACCATTTGTACGAGTTCTTTCGCTATCACTGACCTTTAGTACATTTTTCATGTCCCCTATATTAATCCCACTAACCCACTTGAATACCTCTATCATGTCCCCTCTAACTCTGCGTCTCTCTAACGAATGTAAGCCTAATTTCTTCAACCTTTCTTCATACGGAAAATTTCTAATATTATGGATAATTTTTGTCATTCTACGTTGTACTCTCTCCAATGAATCTATGTCCATTCTGTAATAAGGACACCAAAATTGAACAGCATAATCCATATGGGGTCTCACTAATGACAAGTAAAGTTTTAAGATAACATCAGCAGTTCTGTTACTCACACTCCTAGATATGAACCCGAGAATCCTGTTTGCCTTGTTACGAACGCTTATACATTGTTTTCTAGGCTTCAAATCATTGCTAACAAACACACCTAGATCTTTCTCACAGTCTGAGTTTTCTAATTCCATATTAGCTAGTTTATATTTAACATTTGTATGCATCTTCCCTATCTTTAACACCTTACGAGCGGCCTATGCGGTTTATTTATATGTACCGCCCAGCGGGGTGTTTTTAGCCAAAATAGGGCTGTTTACGTGATCATTTTCATGCATAAATAAGACCCAGAACGTAAAACAAGTACCTATCCCTGAAAGGGCATAAACAGAGCTTTCGAATGACACCATAACGATCCTTTTATGATGGCTAGTTTTCTTGCAATAACCGTGCAACGCGAGTGCAAAAAGCATGTAATTAGCCACTTTCCCGATACAATTCCTTATATAGCGAGTGAGAGAGGGAGGAGGGAGCTGGGATTCGTGTCAGTATGTTCGCCGCGGTGGTCTGGAGCAGTCATACGCTCGCTACTCTCCTGCCACCACTTGTCTCTCTCTCTCAGCAACATTACGTGCTGAAATTGCCATTCGACCTATGTCGAGCGCCGCCACATAGTCCAGCTTTATTAAATACGACTTATGTGGTGAGCCGCTAATTAAGGGTTAATATCTTGCATTTGTCAATGTTAAACTTCATCTGCCAATTTACTGACCATTCGTGTAATGTATCTAGATCCCTTTGCAGACACTCTATATCTCTATCTGAATCAATTGTTCTCCCCATTTTGGTATCGTCTGCAAATTTACTTATCCTACTAGTTATACCTAAATCAAGGTCATTTATGCATATAATAAACAACAGAGGACCTAATACAGATCCCTGGGGGACACCACTTTTGACTGCTCCCCATTCTGACTTGGTACCATTTATGCTGACTCTCTGCTTCCTACCAATTAGCCATGACCTAATCTATCCTAACAACGCCCCACCTATTCCATGTGCCTCAACCTTTCTCATCAATCTTTCATGAGGGACTCTGTCGAAAGCTTTACTGAAATCTAAATATATAATATCATGACTTGTCATTATCTACTGCTTCATAATTATACCTCTGAGAAAAAACTAAGCAAATTAGTAAGGCAAGACCGTCCCTGAGTGAATCCATGCTGAGAAGAATTGATTAAGTTAAATGTTTCTAAGTGGTTTCTCATTTTCCTAGCAATAATTGACTCTAGTAGCTTTCCTATGATTGAAGTGAGACTAATGGGACGGTAATTAGATGCTATTGATTTATCACCTTTTTTGAAGATCGGAACTACATTTGCAAGCTTCCAAGCTTCTGGAACTATACCTGTTTCTAATGACTTGTTAAATAGAAATATTAATGGGTAACTTAACTCATCTCTGCATTCGTTTAATACTCTAGCATATACCTCATGAGGACCAGGCGATTTATGAGGTTTCAGTCTGTCAATTTCCTTAAGCACATCATTTCTGCTTATAGTAACCGTACTTAACCTATTTTCTATATTATCGCTGTATACCTTACGGACTTCTGGAAACTGTGCCAAATGTTCATTAGTGAAAACGGAAAGAAATTGACTATTAATGTACTGCACATTTCTAAATCATTTTCTGTCATTTCTCCTATCGAAGTTTTAAGGGGACCAATTACATCTCTAACCTTGGATTTATATAGTTGGTAAAAAGCTTTAGGATTATTTTTTGAGTCATTGGCAACCTTAATTTCATAATTTCTTTTTTCTTTACTAATATCCTTTTTTACCTGTTGTGATAGATTCTGATAGTAAGCAAGTAGGTGAATTTCGCCTTTCTTAATTTTTCTATATATTCCTCTCTTTTTTCCTAGAAGATCTAATAGTCTATTATTCATCCATTTGGGTTGGTTCTGTGTTGATCTAAATTTTCTTTTGGGGATATATTTATTTTGCGCCTTTAATACTGACTTGATAAAATTATCGTATGTATCTACCAAGTTTGACGTCTCTTCCTGACTTAAAATGACAGGTGCCTGAGAAAGGATACACTCATTTGGACACCTGGATCGACTTAATTTATTGACCATAGGGTCCGCTAACAGGGCTTCTCTTAACCCACCATAATTGGCTTTTCTGAAGTCAGGTATTAATGTTGTATTCTCTCTGATATTACCTTTCCATTGTATATTTAAATACACAGAATTGTGATCACTATTTCCTAGGTGGTCCCCGATTTCTACACTATTTATCATATGTTCATTGTTACTGAAAACTAAATCGAGAATATTATCACCTCTAGTCGGCGTATCTATGAATTGAGATAAAAAACTATCTTGTACTACCTCAATAAACTCCTTTGAATCAGAGTCGCCTATTTGTTGCTGCCAATCTATATTAGGGAAATTAAAATCCCCCATAATGCACACGTTGCTAAACCTTGATGCTATTTTAATTTCCTCCCATAATGATGTTCCGTCATTTCTACTCATATTTGGCGGTCTATACATAACTCCAATAACTAAGGTCTCACTACCTTCGTTAACCTCTACCCAAACACTTTCATTTTCATTATTTACTATAATACCTGATTTAATACAGCTTTTTAATGAACTGACAAACACTGCTATACCGCGCCCCTCCTACTTGTTCGGTCATATTTAAACAAACTATATCCCGGTATATCAAACTCTGCTAAAAAATGCCTGGTTTCTGTATTAATCCATGTTTCAGTTAGCGCTATTATGTCTATATTTTCTTTGTTAACCAGTGCACTAAGTTCGTTCATTTTGTTACATAAACTCCTACAATTTGTATAATAAACCCTCAAACTATTACTTGTATTTGCAACTATTTTTCTATTGTTTTTAACTAATTTATTTTTACCTGTTGAACTACTGGACCTAGACGGAAAAGCTACGCTATCAGAATGTTCGTTATTACTATCAATTTCATGTGGCTGGGATTCTATTCTACTTACACACCTATGGTTTATTAACAAAACCCCGCAACAAACTTGTCACATGTCAATGAGGTCTCCCCAGGGTATTACCTTACTCGATTGGTGTCTAAATCACCTCAGTATATTTTAGACCCGTAACCTTAAAGATTACCGGTCCAGTACCAAGACCACTCCACCACACCTTTAAATGGAAAAAGTAGAATGTAGATACGAGGTGCCGTTGTAAAGACTGATCCCTCAATACCTTCACCTGACCTTTCCTGCTTACACCCTATGATAAACACACTGACGCACCATAATGAACACACTGACGCTACATAATGAACACACTGACACACCATAATGAACACATTCACACACCATACTGAACACACTGACGCACCATAAGGAACACACTCACACACCATAATGAACACACTGACGCTACATAATGAACACACTGACACACCATAATGAACACATTCACACACCATAATGAACACACTCATCACACACCATAATGAACACACTGATGCACCATACGGAACACACTCATACACCATAATGAACACACTGACACACCATAATGAACACACTCATACACCATCATGAACACACTCACACACCATAAGGAACACACTCACACACCATAATGAACACACTGACGCTACATAAGTTACACACTCACACACCATAAGGAACACACTCACACACCATAAGGAACAACGCTACATAATGAACACACTCACACACCATAAGGAACACACTCACACACCATAAGGAACACATTCACACACCATAATGAACAAATTCACACACCATAATGAAAACACTCATCACACACCATAATGAACACACTGATCACACACCATAATGAACACATTCACACACCATAATGAACACACTCATCACACACCATAATGAACACATTCACACACCATAATGAACACACTCATCACACACCATAATGAACACACTCCTCACACACCATAATGAACACATTCACACACCATAATGAACACACTCATCACACACCATAATGAACACACTCATCACACACCATAATGAACACACTGATGCTACATAATGAACACACTGACGCTACATAATGAACACACTCATCACACACCATAATGAACACATTCAAACACCATAATGAACATACTGACGCTACATAATGAACACACTCATCACACACCATAATGAACACATTCACACACCATAATGAACACACTCATCACACACCATAATGAACACACTCATCACACACCATAATGAATACATTCACACACCATAATGAACACACTCATCACACACCATAATGAACACACTCATCACACACCATAATGAACACATTCACACACCATAATGAACACACTCATCACACCATAATGAACACACTCATCACACATCATAATGAACACATTCACACATCATAATGAATGTGTCTATGGAGGCGTAATCAAACCCCCTTGCATTGGGAAAATTATGTTTTTAAAAGGGCAGCTGCGCAGAGTTTATGATGGTGCTGAGAGGGATTATAACTCCCATCTTCAGGATGTTCTGGCAGGAGCTACACAGCCTCATAAATGGTGGTCCGCTTTGAAATCCTCTTTATTTGGAATAGATTCCTCCATGCCTCCTCTTTGTGATTCTGATGGCTCCATCTCTTTTTATCCATTATCGAAGGCCAATATTCTATCTAATATTTGTATTAATAAGCAGAGTAATCAGGAATTGTCTTTGACATTGACATGTTTCCCTAGACCCAACCTCAATTCAATGGCATTCAAATCAGCTGAACTGAAAAGGTACTTGCTGGATCTTGATACCTATGGTGGCACAGACCCGGATGGGTTTTTCCCTCTCTTTTTTAAAAAGGTTGCAGTGGTCTTGGCACCTAAATTGGCGGTGGTGTTTAGGTTGCTTTTGAAATCAGGTAGTTTTCCTCTTTGCTGGCGTAAGGCTATTATCACTCCTATTCCAAAGGGAAATACTGCCTCATCATCTCCTAATGACTATCGCCCTATCTCCATTACACCTATCCTATCCAAGCTCTATGAGAGGCTTTTGTCCAGACGCCTTTCCTCTTATTGTAATAGTCATAATTTGATAACAAACTCACAGTTTGGTTTTCGTAAGGGACTGGGTACATGTGATGCACTTCTGACACTCACCCATGACTTGCAATCTTCATTGGACCAGGGACATGAGTCTCGCGTCGTGGCTATTGACTTTAGTTCTGCTTTTGATTTAGTCAACCATAAAGCACTTCTGTTTAAGTTACAGCTCATTGGTATTGGTGGCAATTTTTTAAGGATCTTTGAACAAAAATTGACGAAAAGATCTCAGTCTGTGGTCATTGATGGGTGTCATTCTCCTTCTGTTACTGTTGTTTCTGGTGTTCCACAAGGCAGTGTCCTTGGGCCTTCGATTTTTATTATTTTTACTGCTGACCTGTGTTCCGAGCTTGAAAATAAACTAATCTCCTATGCTGATGATACAACTTTATATGCGTCAATTGCATCACCAATAGATCGACACGTAATTGCTACTGCTCTGAATAGGGATTTAGCCAAAATTACATCATGGTGTGAACTTTGGGGCATGAAACTTAATGCTAGTAAAACACACTCCATTATCATCAGCAGATCTCGTACCTTGGATCATCCCCATCCTTATCTACAAGTTTCTGGCGAGCAAATTGAGAATGTGGATACTCTGCGTTTGTTAGGAGTTACTCTTGATCCCAAACTTACTTTTGAAAAGCATATTCGTTCTTTCTCCTCTTCCATTTCCCAAAAAATTGGTCTGCTTCGCAAGGTTTATAAAACATTTGCTTGTGACGCCACAGTTATCAAGTCTTTTTATGCTTTTATTTTGCCACATTTCGAGTACTGCTCACCTGTCTGGTTGTCAGCAGCTGACTGCCATTTCAACTTGCTTGACAGGTCGCTAAATTCCATCAGTTTTATTCTACCTAATTTGTCTCTTGATCTGTGTCATCGACGTAAAGTTGGTGCCCTTAGTCTTTTATTCAAAGTTTTTAACAACCCTCAGCATCCCTTACATGGGGTTCTGCCTGGGCCCTATGTCCGGGCTCGTGCAACTAGATTCACAAGCAATCTTAATTATCTTGCCATGAGCCGTGTTAATTTTTCTACTACACAGTTTTCACGGTGTTTTGTGCCGGCCATGGTTGACTTGTGGAATAAGTTGCCAAATGAGCTAGTCAATTCAGCTAATATCTCCATTTTTAAGTCTAGAGTTAATGCTTTTTTGCAGCATTAATTCAAATTTGTTAAACTTATTTTATTCTATTTTATTGTATTATATTTAAGCTTGATATCCTCCACTGCATAATATGTTATCTGTGTTTAATATGTGTGTATGTACAGTACAGTATACAGTGTATGTTTTTATTTTTTCCTAAGTTGTCATAGTCTCTCTCCAGTGCCTCCGGGTGTTTTGTGTGGATTGATCTTGATGGTGTGTCTGCACCCTGGTTGGAGACTTCGGCATCTCATATAATAATAATAATAATATCACACACCATAATGAACACACTCATCAAACACCATAATGAACACATTCACACACCATAATGAACACACTGACGCTACATAATGAACACACTCATCACAAACCATAATGAACACACTGACGCTACATAATTAACACATTCACACACCATAATGAAAATACTAACACACTATAATGAACACACTGACGCACCATAATGAATACACTCACACACTATAATAAACACACACCATAATGAACACAAACACCATAATTAACACACTCACAAACCATAATGAACACACTGGCACATCACAATAAACACAATGACACACCATAATGAACACACTGACACACCATAATGAACACTCACAAACCATAATGAACCCATACACAATAATGAACACACAATAACGATTACACACACATCATAATGAACACACTAACACATACACCATAATTTACACACTGACACTTCATAATGAAAACAAACACCATAATGAACACATTCACACACCATAATCCATCTATCTACCCGTCCGGAACTCCCAGCGGACTATCCCTTATTCTTCAACAATACAAAAATCAATCCTGCATCCTCTCTCAATATTCTTGGTGTCTCTTTTTCTTCTGCTCTCATTTGGAAGGACCATATTACCAGTCTTGCTAAGGCAGCCTCCCAGAAGCTGGGTGTGCTCAACCGCCTTAAGGGGTTCTTTACCCCTGCGCAGCTTCTTGCTCTGTACAGGGGCACAGTGCGTCCTTATATTGAGTATTGTTCACATGTGCTCTCCTAGACAAAGTTGAAAGGAAGGCCTTTCGTAACATTAACTCCCGTCCACTCACCAACTCTCTGCAATCTCTCTCTCTCCGCCGCAATATTGCATCTCTCTCGCTATTCTATCGCTACTATAATAATCAGTGTCCCTCAGAGCTTTCCCAGTGTATACCACCTCCTTTACGTAGGGCACGTGGTACCCGTCTTGCAACACAATCCCACCCCTACTCTGTGCAACTCTCAAACCCAAGAGTGAAACGTTACTCTCAAACATTCTTCTATTCAACAGCTAAGCTCTGGAACTCTCTTCCAGAATCAGTCTTTCCCTCTTCCTATGACTTAAATTGCTTCAAACTCCTTGTGTCCAGGCATTTTGGCTCGAACGTCCCTTGATTTTGGCCCTGTCTCTCTTTCAACTATGGGGTAGGCACTCGCTATAGGCAGTTCTGCCTTTTGCCTCCCTCACTCACATAGAAAAAAATAAAATAATGAACACACTCGCACTTCATAATGAACACACACATATCATAATGAAAACACTCACCATAGTAAATACAATTCCACATCGTAATGAGCACACACACCATTATGAAGACAATCATGCACCACAATGAACACACTCACACATAGTTATGGATACATGCACCATAATGAACACTCACACTGCATAATGAACACCCACCATAATGAACACACTCACTCATAATTAAAACACTCGCCATAGTAAATAGAATTCCATATCATAATGAACACACAAACACCATTATGAATACAACCACTCACCTATCACCGACCTAGCCAGGATACTTCAGGGTATAATAATAAGAATATATTAATTTGATACTTTTAGTTATTGTATTTTTCAATCATCATAATGTCAACTATTTCTACTTTTGATGCCAGAGATTTTATAGGTGTTCAAACAGTAGCTGACGTAGAAAAAAGTGATATTAATAAACTTATGTTTTTGGGGTCATCATTTGCAGATTGCTCTTCCTCCAAATGCTGATAAAAATCAAATTGTTGCTTTGATTAATCCGACACTATTTGATGTGGGTCTTTCAGCTGAGTTGAATATGCAAATGCAAATTGAACTTGCAAAGCTTCATCTGGCACAAGCAGAGGTTCAGGTACTGTACGTGGTAGAGTCGTTGAGGCTCAGCACAAGCTCATACCAGGGATGCTGAGGCAAAATTAGACCATTGATACCATTATGCAATGATGTGTAACTGGGTATTCTCACTCATACAATTTTGATGTGGCCTAAAATGTTAGACATGTCCCTGTCTTTAACCTCTGAAGTGCGCATGGGGGTAATTGGAAACGTCCCCCTGTGCTGACGTATTTGAGGTGTTTCCGTCACTAAAATATTCATTGTGCCATTAATAGCATTAATATTTATCCATATGCGCCTATTATGGGTTGATTATAAAGGTATTAACCTGAAACAACAATAAAACGAGTGAAAACAGCGTTTGGATGGTCAAAATCGGAGATATAGCCCGCGAGTTGTATAATGTATGGGTGAGGCAATCTGCTTTCCCGCCAATTTCCCCCAAGGCCACTGAGACACAGTCGATCGATACTCTCTCTCTCTCTTGCACTCGCTTGCTATCAGTGATGACCACACCCTCCAATCGGATTTCTAATGTTAGCACGAAATATACCTCAGAATAAGGGAATAACAGGGAAAATAGGTGATAACTGAAGGAGAGGAGGAAAGTGGGGAAGGAGGGGAGGTAGAGGACTGAGATTTTGCATGGCCCAGGGGCCAAAAAAAAAAAATAAATAAAAAAAAAAAAATATAAAAAAATATTTTTTTTTCGATGTCAAAAGTTGATTTTTATTTTCTCTGACTCTTAAGAGTCTTCCCGCAGTGCGCCGGGGGAACTCTTAAGAGTCTCCCCGCAGCTCCCGGGTTAATGAAGTTCATGCATAACAATACTTGCAATTGTTTGAGAAGGTAGCTACAGGTTTGAAATGACACAAACAGTATTGGCCAGTAGTATACTCCCTCAGAATTTACTCACTGGTAAAGCTCAAATTTCTTGCACATCTTTGTCTCAAAATTAGTCTGATAATTATGATGTACTTAAGATTCTGATTCTGAAGGCCTATAAGCTTGTTCATGAAGCTTACAGTTATATTTAGGACCCCTTACAACCGGGGTAAACAATTTCATGTTGAGTATGGAAAGGTTAAAGAGGAATTGTTAGATCAGTGATTGAATTATAATAATGTAAACAATGACATTGGCAAATTTAAGCAGATTATCTTATTGGAGAACTTCAAAAGGTGCATTCATAATTTGATTTAGTTTAAATATTGATGAGAGGAAAGTAAACACTGATTCTGATGCTGAAATCTTAGCTGATGAATATGGTCTTACAAACAGTATTCAGGTAACAAGATTAGAAGAAAGTTAGATTTCATGAGTAAATTAATGTACTTAAAGTGGTAAACTAGGTCTTGTATCTAAGGAATCCCAGGGATGACAAGGAAAACCACGGATTTTGCTTCCAAACATTATACAAAGAGAGCCAGGTTAATGAAACAGTATAGTCCTACCTTTGCTTAGTGGCCCCACCACATATACGTAGCCCTGACCGAAATTAAACAAATTCCCTTGAAAAGATTGGGTGTGGCGCTCCCCATAAAGTTTTCCATCATTGACCTTGAATATTATTGATTGATACCTGCTCCTCTCTCTCTCTCTTTCTCTCTCTCTCTCTCTCTCTCTCTCTCTCTCTCTCTCTCTCTCTCTCTCTCTCTCACACACATACACACATATACACAAATACATTCAGAAAATATAACGTACACAGATTATGAAAGACTAATTAGACGAAATAGTTAAACAACAGTAGCTGTTATATATATATATATATATATATATATATATATATATATATATATATATATATATATATATATACTGTATATATACGGTGAGCGCCGAAGCTTAAAAATACGAGCTTGGATGAGCGTAGCTTCGCCATGGATTATCAGGAAGTGATTGACGGAATGGCTATACGGATTGACCGGAAATCGATTCACAGCAGGAAATTTATGACCATGTTTAAAGATTCCCTGGCATTTGCCGACATGCAAGGATACATCAAGGTGTTCTAGGCAGTATCCTGAGAATATAAACATTTTGATGACAAATAGGACACAAACCGCGTTTCGTAGCAAGTCGGCGCCTGTTTCGTGTAGGTGGGAAAGGGGTTTTAGCTGATACTTATCTTGCTAATATAGACCACTCAGAGGATGAGGCTGTTCCCCGCAGTTTTTATATGTCACCTCAAGAGTTGGTTGAGTTGCAGCTGGCGATCTCAGAGTTGAAAAATCTAACTAGTTCTGCTTGCAGTGAGAAAGAGTCAAGTGGTGCCTCTACTTGCTATTAATTCAATGCAGGACTACTAAGGAGAAAGTGGAGCTAACCGACAGCATCAGTAGACAATGAGTTGGAGGTTGTGCATCAAGTAGTCATCTCTCGAGCTTGTAGGCAGGATATCATTAGGGTAGCTCATGATTACAGTTTGGCAGGACACATGGCAGTGAGGAAGACTGTGGCACGTATTCTGAAACATGTATACTGCTCAGGTATTTTCTGTGAGTTTTCCTGGTGCTGTAAATCTTGTCACACCTGTCAAGTTATAAGACAGTGTAATCAGAATGAAAAAAGTTGCGCCACTTGAGGGGCCATTCACTTGTGTGTTGATTGGTATTGTAGGAACCCTTCTCAAGACTTCTTTAGGGTTTTTGTAGTTGCTGACACTTATTGATATGGCTACTCGTAATACTGAAGCAATCCCACTCAAAAGCATCTTGGCAAAGTACGTAGTTAAGGATATGCTCGGGTTCTTTACCAACTTTGAATTGCCTAAGGAGGCACAGTCAGACCAAGCTAGCAATATTATATCCAATGTTTCTATTACATGTTATAATCAGTAATTATTATAGGAATCATTATCACAACTCTCATATAATTTGATGGTGGTTTACTTGCAATTAATTATATATTAATGAGGGTGACTGTACATCTAGGGGGGGATTCAATGTGGTTTCCTGGTTTGGTTTTCCCGTGTCACACTTTGTTATTCCTTACTCATACACTTTCGAGTTCACCAGGCACTGTCCACGCGAATCAGAGTTTTCCATCAGCTCAGTGGGAGGTGTGGAGAGAAAAGTAGAGAGAGGTATGAGAGAGGTTTTTACGTGACTTAGACAGAGGACTTGATCACGATAAGAGGTCTGGAGCTATTCCTCCCAACTTCGGGGAACACTCCCTGTAATATTTAAATCTACATTTTTTGTTCCTGAATAAATATCCTGTGGCTGGATTATAAGTTACCTTTACCTTTAATATATTTGGTAAAGGTGGTGGCGGCATTTATCTATGACATCTATCTTATATCTACCAATCTACAAGAGAATATACCAGAATCGACCCAGAATCATCAATCAACCTAAATTAATAAAAACTATAAAAAAACAAATCTTAATCCCTTAAGGTAACAAAAGTTTCTTTACATTTCAAAGCAGTCTCCTAAAGAGTTGGGCATCACTCAGATCACGTCTTCTGCATACCATCCTCAAACACAAGGAACTCAAAAGTTATAACATCAGACACATAAATCTATGCTAAGAAAATACTGCTTGTAACCAGACAGAATAGGATAAAAATCTTCCTTTTGTGTTGTTTACTTCAACAGTCTCCAAACGAATCCCTAAGCTTCTCACCCTTTGAACGTCTCTTCGGACATGAAGTACGAGGACCTATGCATTTGTTGAAGGCTTGTTGGCTTTCAGAAACCAATAACGTCAACCTACTTGAGTTTGTGGCGAATTTCAAGAAACAGTTATCCACTTTCTCCATGACCAACATCACCAGAAACGCCAACGAAGCAAGTGAAGCCGCCTGGATAGCAGAAAGTAGAAAGCACGAAAAATATCAAGTCTTCGCCAGAAGTCATCAGTTCGAGCCTCTGACATTCGAAACGTCAGGAGTCTTCGGCCATACCACCCTCAATATGGTGAATGAAATAGGCCGTAAAATCAGAGAAGTTTCAGGAGAACCCCGGGAAACTCTCTGGCTCAAGCAAAGACTAGGGATGGCTATCCTCCGGGGCATTGCCACCAGCATCATGAGCTCAGTACGACTGGGCCATGCCACTGTGTGAGGCCCGGGCAGGAGTGGTGTATCCGTAGTCTTTCCACGGTAGGGTGTAAACAAAAACTTTATTTGTGTTTTAACATGTTTGATGCACATAAATAAAAGGAGATGTTTCGGATGGTTGAAAGCCACAGTTGCTCGCACGTTTGGGGCTAGCAACACGTATTATGAAAAACATGTATCCATCAATCCATTCACTGTCTCTCACTTCACGCACTCACCCCCGCAATTTACCGGAGGATAACAGGTGTTTCACAATACGTAGACGGAGGTCTTTAAAAAAAATAAAAAAAATTGCTAGATAGAGTTTGGGAGCCACCCAGGAGAAGATGAAGACTTGGCATGATAAGAAATCGAGGCCACACCATTTTCAGCCCAGTAATCAGGTCCTGGTTCTGCTGCCATTTCAAGCCAAGTTTAGTGGACTGTGCATGGTAGAGAAGAAAGTCATATCAACTACATTATTCCCATGCCAAATCGCAGAAAAAAAACAACGTTGTCACATTAACATGCAAAATGTGTACAACAGGAATGATACTAATAATCCCCATATACAGTAATATGATAAGTATAGTGAGAATCTATCAGTAACTTAGACAATATTGGAAATTACATTTTAACTATTGACCTTTGACCTTAACTATTGCAATGTTTATATAAAGTTTGGTCAACATAACACCAATATTCGCATTGTCTAAGTTATGAAAATGGTGTAATTAATATAAACACTTAAAAACAAGAAAGTGACCATTTTCTGTGACCTTGGCCTTCGACCTATGAGTAACAGAAACAAATTATTTGGACACATTGACCAACCGAATGTGCCTGCAAAACTTGGTGACAATAATTATGTTTAACAGTCTAGGATGAGCTTAGGGAACACTCTTGTTTTGACTTTTGACCTTTAACTGTTAGAATATTTATATGAAATTGATAAATATGTTACTTAATTAAAAAGCAAGTAACATAGTCAGCTTGCCACAAGTTGAGTAATCTTTAGAATTAGTTGACACGTAACCTTGACCTTTATGTATGAATATATTTTGTTGCATTGACGTACCCCTGGATAATCTAATAAGTGTGCCTAATTTGTTATAGCTCATTAGTTTTTTTCAGAGTTATTAACACCTTACGAGCGGCCTAGGCGGTAATTTATATGTACCGCCCAGCGGGGTGTTTTTACCCTAAATAGGGTTGTTTATGTGATCAGTTTCATGCCTAAATAACACCTAGAGCGTAAAACAAGTATCTATCCCTGAAAGGGCATAAACAGAGCTTTCCAATGACACCCCAACCATCCTTGTACGACCGCTAGTTTTCTTGCAACGATCGCGCAACACGAGTGCAAAAACCATGTAATTAGGTAGTTTCCCTACATAATTCCTTGTGTAGCGAGTGCGTGAGGGTAGGGGAGGGTGGCATTCATGTCAGTAGGTCCGCTGCGGTGGTCTGGAGCAGTCATACGCTTGCTCCTCTCCTGCCACCACTATTCTCTCTCTCTCTCAGCAACATTACGTGGTGAAAATGGCACACGACATAAGTTGTGAACCGCCACTTAGTCCAAATTTCTTTCACACGACATAAGTTGCGCGCTGCCAATAAAGGGTTAAAGGACTAGTTGACATTCACTTGTGACCTTTATCTTGACCTTAATAAGATCTGGAACGTAAACAGATTATTTGTATTTAAAGTGTAACTATATTCGTAAATGTTTGTGAAATTTGCATGAATAGAAATGAGCATACTCTCCTTACATTCGACCTTGACCTGTGACCTTGATCTATCAAATGGAACTATATTTATTCTTGTATGACCTTGGCCTAGGTATTCCGAATATACACGATAAGCCTGGTAAGAATCTAATGTGACGCTTCTGCATAGTAGCCACGTGCGGGCATGCGCGCGCGTCGGCTGCTCAGCCGTTTAGAAACCGGCTGGTGGCAGCCGGCCGGCAGGCTTTTCCTTAGTATATATCCTACGACAACGTAACTAATGTCTGGGATATTCTTATGTTGTTTCACAGCTTGTAGCTGCCCTTATTCTTAACCAACGCATCTTAGTATATTTTATTCTCGATAGTTGATTGTTTCATTATAATATATAAAATGTAAGTCTAGTGAGAGTGGGAGGAGACGAGCGGGAGAGAGAGACCGGCTGGGGGACGTTGCTTCGCACGGAGAGTCCAGCTTGGGACGACCCTGAAGCGTTGCCACATGCATTTGATTGCAACGTTAGGCCTAGTTTCGACTCCCGCACGGGGTAGAGGATTTTGACCCGGCAACTGTTTTGAGTGTTGCCAAGCCTGGGATGTATTCTGCATGCCTAGGCCGGGGTCCAGACAGATTCAAGATTCAGAGCTCACCTCATTGTCGTACCCTTCGGACCCCCTTGATATCTATCCCTCTCAACCCCACTTAGAAACGTTCTCTCTTACTTTGTATACCTTCTTTCCACTACTTCACCAATCTATTTAATTATCCCATCCCCTTGATAGACCTTATATCTATTATTGTATTAACGACGAGCTCTCAGATAACTAGATAGGATTTGGGCCTTATGCGGAGATGTAATTCTTAATGAGACCTAGGAAGCTTATTTGTTGTCCCATATTTGGTGGTTTCATGCTTGCTAGTGTGTTCTTGTGTCAGGTTAGCAGGGGCTAGACTGGAGGGGAGGCTTTTTGCGATCCTTTAAGTAAAGTCTGCTGGTGCGAGTCCTGTGGACCCGCACGACTTTACTAGGATACCCGTGGGAGTCTGGGGAATTTTCTTGTCTGTGTCCCTGTGTGTCTAGTGTTGTGTTGTGTGAGGGCCCTTGCCTAGTCCACTCAGCACTGCGCTAACACGTCTTGCTTTTGTTTTAGGGTCGCCAGGAGAGAGTCAGATACTTGCGAACTGAGTCTCTCAAGAGAGCACCCTTTCAATTAGAGTAATTTGGCGCACAGACTTGGGAACGTCCCTAGGCTAGAGCAGGTGGCTCAGCCCGGGTATCCGAAGCCTATATCCTTCTGGCTAGACCTCTGCCACCTGGCAGATTAACAGCTAGGGGTTTATTATCTCTAATGCTTGTTATTGTGCCACAATTTACCGTTTTTGTGAGCATTGTGAGTCAAGGTGTGGCTTAGAGACTCTGTCCGAGCAGGCTTGCCTGACTAAGAGTGAGAAGCACACCTGTATGTGGTTATGTTGCGAGTTGCTGCCTTTATTTAATTATACCTATGCCATTATACACTGTATGGCCTATCACTAGTATTTATTCCTGCTTATGAGTTAGGAGTTCTCTAAATCCGTAACGTTCTTTCTTTGCTAAGCATCAGATCCTACAGTAGCCGCATGCAGTTTAGAAACCCGCATCTTGTCTACCTGTACGATGTTTTGAGGACTGTTTGCTTTCACCTTCTTTCACGCAGGGGTGATTAGTTGTATTAATTAACGTAACGTTAAATGTACTTTCTTCTAGTTTGTTATTAAATTGTTTCTGCAATTTAATTCCGTTATCTATCTTTTCCTTGAAGCTTTAAGTCAACTTAATTGTGTGATCTTTTATATAGCCTGCTTGACTATCAGCAGTCTATAGTGCGTGCACCCTGTAACCGAGTCATAGGATACCTCGTTGTCCAGGCAGGACTCTTGACGGTTTAGGGTGGTTTGTTGCCTGGGTTTATAGATAAGGGTTGGATCTAGCATTTTCCGTTGTTGCTTGTTGCCGCATACCTAGTCCAATAGAAAGAGCCCAGTGTTTATATATCCCAGGACGTAACAAATGGCGACCTTGCATAGGATTTACTGAACAGAGGAATATAGTGGTCATTTGTTTTGAGATTCCTTATGATTAGAGGAATACAGTGGACATAGATTTTTTTTTTTTTTGGAGCAACCAATATAACACATTAAAGACTTTAAATAACATTAGTATATACATACATGCATAGGAGATAAGGCACATTCTATAACCGTGATAATTACTGCAGTACACAAACATGTCTAATACATCAGAACACAGTGATGGGTCAGGTCACGATACAGGCTCGGAGGGAGAAAGACCTGTGGAGTGGCTAGTCGATAGCGAGGAGGGTGCTAGAAGATTTTTAGAGGTGCCCCTTACCGCTGCCAGGGTGTTGAAGCTGAATAAGTATGGCTTAAAGTGTGTGGCAGGTCTTCAGGGTCACCAGGGTTTAAGTGGCATGAGGAAATATCAGCTGAGGACTTTGATATTGGGTTTAGAAGGGAGAGACCTGGGTGGAGAGGCGACTGGGGGCCCCGGTCCCCAGCCCCCCCTCCACTCTACCCCCATATCAAACGTCAGGGTGCCTGAATTTAGTACATACCCCCAAGTTGATGGTCAATGGCAGCGTGGAATTCAATCACAGGGACCCTCTCCATTAAATGCACCTTCCCCTCCTCAAGGGTTGACTCCAGATTTGTTGTTTCGGTTGAGATGCCAAAGGTTGAGGTTGCTAGAGCTCAGGTTGAGGCTACCGAAAGACAGGCTAGAGCTCAGGTTGAGGCTGCCGAGAGACAGGCTAGTGTTCAGGCTGAGGCTGCAGAGAGAACAGCTATACGAGAGGCTGAACTGCAGGCAGAGTCTACTAGGTATCGGGCTGACAGGGAGCTGGAGAGATCTCGAGTGGAGGTAACAGGGCGAAATATTGGGGGAGGTAACAGACATCGGGACCAATCATTGTCGCACCTGCTTAAACTAGTTCCTGTGTTCGATGAATTATGTGTAACTGAGTTTTTTATGCGATTTGAGAAGAAGTGTCAGGAACACCAGTGGCCTCAGGAAAAGTGGGCAGCATTAGTTTCATCAAGACTCCTAGGAAAGGGGCTAAAAGCGTATGATGCACTACCTTTAGAGTCCTGTGTAGTTTATGATGAGCTAAAGAAGGCTGTGCTACGGGCCTATGAGTTACAACCAGAAACTTACCGCTTGAAGTTTCGGGGTGTTACTAAGGGCAAGGATAGTACCTTCCTAGAACACGCCCGGGACTTGTCTGATGCACTACGACATTGGCTGCATTCTGAGAGGGCAGCTACTTTTGAGGAGTTGAGTGAGCTGGTTCTCTTGGAGCAGTTCTTTAAGTGCACAGGCGGGGACTTAACATTAAATATAAAGGAAACAAATCCTAGAACTCTCCAGGAGGCAGCAGAAATGGCTGACCGCCGACTGTCATTAATTCGAGGGTGCGAAGCAGCAGCTAGGAGTGAGTCGGGTGCAAAGGACCGTACCCCTCCCCCTCCCAAGAATTTTGATACACATAAATACACAAAACCATCTAGCACTGACAATAAAACTGAACATAAACCAAATACCGTCCCGTATAAGAAGTCTAATGGTACCTCCCACTCCCAAGGGAAACCAAAGAGTAAAGAGTGCTTTGCATGTCACAAGGAGGGTCACTTTGCAAATGCTTGTCTGAACAAGCCACCAAACAAGGTTGTGTCATTGGCCCGCAGCATAGGGGTGTCGCCTATATCTTCTGAGTTTGCCAAGGGTAGTTCGTCAGAGGGTGGGACGTCTTTGGGGGTCATAGAGGGCATGGTTTTGTGAGGTGGGCTGGCAGAAGGCGAGGAGTTAAGCTATTGCATGATACGGGGGCTTCTCAGACCTTGTTAAAGAACTTTACTGGTAGACCGATTAACGCTGCTCGGGTGGTGGTAGTTCAGGGGATCAATGCTACGAAGTCCTACCCGCTGGTGCGGATGGAGCTAGAGGTGGGTGGTATGGCGAAGGAGCTGGATGTAGGAATTGTAGAGAACTTGCCTGTTGGGGACGTCGACCTCCTCCTCGGCAACGACTTTGCGGTGCCTGCTTCTAAGGTTTCACCCTTGGTCGTTGCCGAGAAGGCGGCCGACGTTAGTAGGGAGGAACAGGAGTGGGTTGAGAAGTGTAGCGTACAAACTATGGCGTGTGTTGTGACGCGTTCTCAGACATCCGGAGCCTTGCAGCCACCACCTCAGTCTATCAAACCGCGGAGGAAAGGTCACAAGAAAACGGGAAGTGTTGGTCAATTGGAGAGTTTTGAGCTGGCAGTGTTTCTTGGTGACTCATTATTGGCACCTATGTTAGAGTCTGGAGAGACCCCGGGGCCTGTCACCGCTAGTGCAGGTGCAGGGCAGGAAGAGACTCTGTGACAGCATCGTTATGCGCAGCGTGAGGAAAGGATGGCTCAGCGGGACATTGGAGGTGGAAATAAATTATTTAAGATGAACTTGGATAATCTCGCACCTGCTGATATATGTTCCTTGCAGCTGGAAGATCCTGAAGTCAGGGCGTGTGGTAATGGTGCTGTCGAACTGGAGAGCAATGGGGATGCGCAGCCTGGTGATTTTTTCTTGTCCGAGGGGATCTTGTATCGGAGACATCAGGATCCCAAGAAAAAGTGGGATGGCGGGTCAGGATTAGTGGACCAGTTAGTAGTACCGAGGGTGTGCCGTGAGAGAATGCTAAAGAGCCTGGAGGTAGCAGGTCGGAACCTTAAGAGTTCACAAGCTCAGATGAAGGACAGATACGACCAGAAGGTGAAGCTGAGGGAGTTTGAAGTAGATCAGGAGGTACTGATACTACTGCCTCTGGTGGGACACCCCTTGTCTGCCAAGTATTCTGGTCCGTATCGGGTTGTAAGGAAGGTTTCTGATCTCGACTATTTAGTAGCTACTCCTGATCGTAAGAAAAAGAACCAACTTTGCCATGTAAATCTGATGAAAGAGTATGTGAGGCGCCCCTCCGAGCCTCTCACTGTCCCGGTGTTGATCTGCAGCGATCGTGGTGGAGAAGGAGGACAGTCAAGCTGCGGGGAGGATAATTGGGATTGTCATGTTTCCGCGGATCAGTGGGCGGGGAATTCTAGACAAGTGGCTCACGAGTTGATATTGCACCTGCCTGAGCAACAGCGTGTAGCTGTGCAGCACTTGTTTGATTCAAACCCAGCTGTTTTCGCGGAGCATCCTGGCCTCACTACTCAAGCGGTGCACGATGTCGATGTTGGGGACCACCTGCCCTTTAAATCAGTGCCATACCGTGTTCCCCCTATTAAATTACCAGCACTTAGGGAAGAGCTGGATTATATGCTGAAACGTGGGCTGATTTCTGAGTGTGCAGTAAGGTGGACTTCCCCAGTCACACTGCAGCCCAAACCAGATGGCAAGGTGCGGTTTTGTATAGATTTCCGCAGGTTGAATGGTTTAACCCCCACAAATCCCTACCCTCTCCCTTGCGTGGACGACAGTGTGGATAAGATAGGAAAAGCCAAGTTCCTCACTAAGATAGACCTTGTTAAGGGTTATTGGCAAGTGCCCTTGTCTGAGCGAGCGCGAGAGGTGTGTGGGTTTGTGGTGGACGGTGCCACATATCGTTGCCATGTTATGCCATACGGGCTGAAAATGCCCCTGCAACGTTTCAGAAATTAATGAACGACATTGTAGCCGACATTCTCAACTGTACGGTGTACCTAGATGATGTCATAATATACGACGATGATTTTAACAGTCACTGTGCTCACATCGGACAGCTTTTTAATAAACTGAATGAAGCAGGTTTGGTGGTAAACCTGGGTAAGTGCGATTTTGTCAAAGCCACAGTTTTGTACCTGGGGTTCGAGGTGGGGATGGGTCAGGTGTGCCCTCCACAGACAAAGATCAAAGCCATCGATCAGATTCCCCAGCCTACGACTAAGACACAAATCATGCGGTTTCTAGGTATGATAGGCTATTATCGTCGCTTCATCAAAGGCTATTCGACTGTACTTGCACCTTTAACCCGTACAGCCCCAGCGACGCGCCTGACGCGTCGGCGATGTATGTAACGCACAGCCCCAGAGACGCGCCTGGCGCATCACCCTAATTGCGCCGACCGTGACCTCAGGTGTAGCCACTCAAGAGGGCTCAGATTTGTATGGGAACTGTGTAAGTATCCCACGCAACCGTGCCGATGGTTGAAAACTCTCAAAGTCCACGTGCGTGCGCGCAAGCGCGCAGACTTTTTTGGGGATAATTGCCTTCAATTTTTTACTCTTGTAAAATCCATTTTCGGGGGCTCTGTAGGACCATTTTTTAAGCTTTTTGAGCTGTTTTTCGTGGTTTTTCCTTCATTCCTAACCCATTCGCTATTGTTTCTGGAATAAAACCATTTTTTGAAAACCGGCCGGGTTCTGGTGCGCAAACATTACAAAACTAGCCGGGGCTCCACGGGTTAACTGACTTATTATCTAAGGACAAGAAGTTCCGGTGGTCTCCTGAGTGTGCAGAGGCGTTTTCCTTGGTGAAACACCTGTTATGTACCCACCCCATACTCAGGGCCCCGGACTTCAGCAGACCTTTTCAGCTGGCGACTGATGCCAGTGGCGTAGGGGCTGGGGCTGTCTTGTTACAGACAGATGATGAAGGTATCGAACATCCAGTGAGTTTTTACAGTAAAAAATTCAATAGTGCACAAAGGAATTACTCTGTAATTGAAAAAGAACTCCTGGCGACAGTGCTGGCGCTCAGGCACTTCGATGTATATGTTCCTGCTTTCGGACCAGTCGTAGTGGTTTATACCGATCATCACCCTCTGAAATTCTTGAATCAGTTTCATAACCGGAATATGAGGCTGACCAGGTGGTCACTCATGCTTCAGGAGTATAATCTGAACATACGCCATATTGCCGGTTCTGATAACGTGATAGCGGATTGTCTATCAAGGGTGGATGATGTTGGTTAGACTGCCACAGGATTGAGGGTTGAGTGTGGAGGAAAATAGGCTGTCACTGTAGTTCAGCCGAAACAAATAAAAAAATAAAAAAACGCAAAAACCTTATAAAAAACTCTTTATTTTTATAACGTGTAGAATTTTGTATAAGATGTTGTAGCAGTATCTAAGTTGAATGTTTTCGCTTATTGTCGCTGAGTTAGTTGAACTTGCTCGGTGGAGCGCAACATCTTAATTTTTTTTATATATAGTGCCTTGTGTCCCAACAGTGTGTGGTACTATGAGAAGCTTTCTGTTAGATATGAAGAACTTAGTCAAGGGTCTTATATCTTGGGGGAGGTGTGACGCTTCTGCATAGTAGCCGCGTGCGGGCATGCGCGCACGTCGGCTGCCCAGCCGTTTAGAAACTGACTGGTGGCAGCGCAGGCTTTTCCTTAGTATATATCCTACGACAACGTAACTAATGTCTGGGATATTCTTATGTTGTTTCACAGCTTGTAGCTGCCCTTATTCTTAACCAACGCATCTTAGTATATTTTATTCTCGATAGTTGATTGTTTCATTATAATATATAAGATGTAAGTCTAGTGAGAGTGGGAGGAGACGAGCGGGAGAGAGAGACCGGCTGGGGGACGTTGCTTCGCGCGGAGAGTCCAGCTTGGGACGAGCCTGAAGCATTGCCACATGCATTTGATTGCTACGTTAGGCCTAGTTTCGACTCACGCACGGGGTAGAGGATTTTGACCCGGCAACTGTGTTGAGTGTTGCCAAGCCTGGGATGTATTCTGCATGCCTAGGCCGGGGTCCAGACAGATTCAAGACTCAGAGCTCACCTCATTGTCGTACCCTTCGGACCCCCTTGATATCTATCCCTCTCAACCCCACTTAGAAACGTTCTCTCTTACTTTGTATACCTTCTTTCCACTACTTCACCAATCTATTTAATTATCCCATCCCCTTGATAGACCTTATATCTATTATTGTATTAACGACGAGCTCTCAGATAACTAGATAGGATTTGGGCCTTATGCGGAGATGTAATTGTTAATGAGACCTAGGAAGCTTTTTTGTTGTCTTATATTTGGTGGTTTCATGCTTGCTAGTGTGTTCTTGTGTCAGGTTAGCAGGGGCTAGACCGGAGGGGAGGCTTTTTGCGATCCTTTAAGTAAAGTCTGCTGGTGCGAGTCCTGTGGACCCGCACGACTTTACTAGGATACCCGTGGGAGTCTGGGGGCATTTTCTTGTCTGTGTCCCTGTGTGTCTAGTGTTGTGTTGTGTGAGGGCCCTTGCCTAGTCCACTCAGCACTGCGCTAGCACGTCTTGCTTTTGTTTTAGGGTCGCCAGGAGAGAGTCAGATACTTGCGATCTGAGTCTCTCAAGAGAGCACCCTTTCAATTAGAGTAATTTGGCGCACAGACTTGAGCAGGTGGCTCAGCCCGGGTATCCGAAGCCTATATCCTTCCGACTAGACCTCTGCCACCTGGCAGATTAACAGCTAGGGGTTTATTATCTCTGTATGCTTGTTATTGTGCCACAGTTTACCGTTTTTGTGAGCATTGTGAGTCAGGGTGTGGCTTAGAGACTGTCCGAGCAGGCTTGCCTGACTAAGAGTGAGAAGCACACCTGTATGTGGTTATGTTGCGAGTTGCTGCCTTTATTTAATTATACCTATGCCATTATACACTGTATGGCCTATCACTAGTATTTATTCCTGCTTATGAGTTAAGAGTTCTCTAAATCCGTAACGTACTTTCTTTGCTAAGCATCAGATCCTACAGTAGCCGCATGCAGTTTAGAAACCCGCATCTTGTCTACCTGTACGATGTTTTGAGGACTGTTTGCTTTCACCTTCTTTCACGCAGGGGTGATTAGTTGTATTAATTAACGTAACGTTAAATGTACTTCCTTCTAGTTTGTTATTAAATTGTTTCTGCAATTTAATTCCGTTATCTATCTTTTCCTTGAAGCTTTAAGTCAACTTAATTGTGTGATCTTTTATATAGCCTGCTTGACTATCAGCAGTCTATAGTGCGTGCACCCTGTAACCGAGTCATAAGATACCTCGTTGTCCAGGCAGGACTCTTGACGGTTTAGGGTGGTTTGTTGCCTGGGTTTATAGATAAGGGTTGGATCTAGCGTTTTCCGTTGTTGCTTGTTGCCGCATACCTAGTCCAATAGAAGGAGCCCAGTGTTTATATATCCCAGGACGTAACACTAACTGTTAGTACAAAGTACTAATAAAAATAATATTTTGACCTTAGACCATTGATCTTAAAAAATTGGAATTCTTAACCAAAATTTGGTGAGCTTTGCACCAGTGGTACCATTAACTAGCTTTATGAATATTGTGTAATTTGTATATATACTTAAAAATAAGAAATCGTCACAATATACTGCGACCTTGACCTTTGAGTCAAAAAAATTCAATAATAATAATTTTGGTTGATAATCTTCGCATTGATCAACCAAATTTACCTGCACAATTTGGGGTCAATACATTTTAAATAGCCAAGGAGTAGTGTACAGAAAAGGACAAACAATGTTTTTTACCTTTGGCCTTGACCTTTTACCATATATATTAACCCTTGTCTAGCGGGGGGTTTGGGCTTATTGGGCATATTCAGGCCCTCCTGCATGATAAATCAAGTATCTGCATGAAAACAAATTTATTTAGAAAAAAACTAGGCGCTAAAAGCTTCAAAATGAGACCAGAACGAGCTACATAGCACTCGTGGTTCTCATACAGTGATACCAGTAACTTGGGAGTTTAGCGTATAGCGGAATATTTTTCCCAGCTATGCTCACTACTGGCTACACTGCCGGCCTCTCGAGAACACAGGGAACTTGAGTTAATGGGCGGCGGTAAGCCCTGGGAGTCGGCTGTCTGGCCCGCTGCGCTCCCGGCCATTTGCACTCGATTTTAACCCTTTAACCCTTAAAGATCGGGGTCGGACTTAAGTCCGCTTCCAATTTGCAGCAAGTTAGGAGCATTATTAAGGCTTTTAATGGGTTAAAATCGAGTGCAAATGGCCGGGAGCACAGCGGGCCAGAGAGCCGACTCCCAGGGCTTACCGCCGCCCATTAACTCATGTTCCCTGTGTTCTCGAGAGGCCGGCAGTGTAGCCAGTAGTGAGCATTGCTGGGAAAAATATGCCGCTATACGCTAAACTCCCATGTTACTGTTATCACTGTATGAGAACCACGAGTGCTACGTAGCTCGTTCTGGTCTCATTTTGAAGCTTTTAGCGCCTAGTTTTTTGCTAAATAATTTTGTTTTCATGCAGATACTTGATTTATCATGCAGGAGGGCCTGAATGTCCAAATAAGCCCAAAACCCCCCGCTAGACAAGGGTTAAAAGCCTTAATAATGCTCCTAACTTGCTGCAAATTGGAACCGGACTTAAGTCCGACCCCGATCTTTAACCCGCTGAGCCCCGGCTAGTTATACTATTTTGTTCACCCCAGTCCCAAGCCATTTTCACTTTTTGTTTTTGTTTGATAAAATGGAAGACAAGGGTGAGAAATGAAAAAAAAAAAAAAAAAAAATAACCTCGGATATTTTTTTTGGGGGGGGGGGGAGCCTCAAAAAAATGTGTTGAGCCAAAATGGAAGAGAGTGGTGAGAAATGAAGAAAAAAAAAAAAACTCACCTCGGTCATTTGGGGGGCGGGTGGGGGGGGGGTTGAAAGTTCGTCTCCCCTGCATGACCACCCGCCCGGGAGCACTAGGGTGAAAACTGAGTATGGCATTGTACGGCATACATCCTAAGGAGTGTCTCACATAAATCTCAAGCCTCTAGCTCCCATACGACCGGAGTAATGAAGGTTCTAAGTGGCGGTGAACTAAGGGTGTAAAGTATCCCCACTAAGCCCACCACCACCGGCCGCGCGGCTGCCTTGGCCCGCTCACACCTACCGGCCAGGCTCGCCCACACACTACGGTACCTCCCCCTCCTATTCTCCCGCCATTTCCTACCTTACGAGCCATGTAACTGATTTTAATATGCCGGACGCACGTGATGCGTCGCTGGGAGTTGGTGATCAAAAACTGCCGACGCATCACGTGCGACGCTGGGTCTCAATGGGTTAAGGGTTAAAATATTTAAATATAATTTGATAATTATGTTGCTTAACCCTTAATTTACGGTGCCCGTCGTATGTCGGGTGAGATAATAATGGCCACCCCTGCGGTGCCCATCATATGACGGGCTACATTCTGAGCACATTATGAGCTCTGAGAGAGGGTCCGCGCGTTGGGAGGACGATAGGTGGACTCTGACCGCTCGGCACCACCACTGGGCTGTGTCTGGGACCACCGCCGTCTCCCCACCAACACTCGTCCTCATGAGACAAGGACAAAACTGCGGAAATTACCTTATCTTAGGGTATTTTCCCCTCCGGTTACGCGATTGCTACAGGATAACCCGTGGTCGTACAAGGATGATTCAGGTGTCATTGGAAAGCTCTATTATCGCCCTTTCACACATATATAATTGTATTACGCTCTGGCTCTTGTTTATGTATGAAAACAAACATGGAATGAAGCTCATTTTTGGTAAATATACCCGCCTGGCAGCTAGGTAATGTCAACAAACCTGCCCGTCCTTAAGGTGTTAAATAATAAACAACTAACAAAGTAAATTTTCCAAATTCTGAGTAATTTTGTTTTACCTTGGCCTGAGTCCTTCACTTTTATGTAAGAGTACATTTTTTGATTGCATTGACTTTGCCCTGGCAAACCAAATAAGTGCGCCTAATTTGATTAAAACTCATCAGTTAGTTTCAGATATATTAATAGAATAATTGACCTTGATCCTTAACCCAGTAAGCGAGAGCTGTATGTAGTGAGCACCCTACTACTGGGCGGCCATATTAGGCTTATTCCTGCCTAAAATCGTCATTTTACGATAAGTTTCATTATTACTTATTCATATGCGCCTATTTTACGTTTAATATGAAGATATTATCATGTAACAGCAGTAAAACAATTGGGAATAGTGTTTGGAGGGTGAAAATCGTGAATTATTGCCGACCGTTCATTCATGAAATGTGAGGCAGAGGCGACGTACACCCTCCCTCTCCCGAGCCTAGAGGCAGACTGAGACTCTCTCTCACACCACGCACGCCTTAGAACCGGATTTTTATTTATTTTTTCTATATTCCAACTACTCCCTCTCGGGCATAGGCTGAGAGCCTGTACATTCCACCGCTCAACACGGTGAAGCCCGTGAGGTCTTGTTCCATCCTGGGGAGTGAGACATGTGAAGCATCCATCATGGCTCGAAGCAGCTCCATCTCTGAAGCGGCTGGTTGCTTCGTTCAAGTGCTTCACCGTCTCACCCTCCAGACTCAGACCCTCACTCTCAGAACGCCACCTATTGAGCAGTGAACTCACTAGGCATTGTCCCCCTGTAACATATTTTGAATATGGGAATATTCATACAGTGTTATTTAACCCGTGGAGCCCCGGCTAGTTTTGTAATGTTTGCGCACCAGAACCCGGCCGGTTTTCAAAAAATGGTTTTATTCCAGAAACAATAGCGAATAGGTTAGGAATGAAGGAAAAACCACGAAAAACCGCTCAAAAAGCTTAAAAAATGGTCCTACAGAGCCCCCGAAAACGGATTTTATAAGAGTAAAAAATTGAAGGCAATTATCCCAAAAAATCAGGTTATTGCGCGCTCGCGCGCACGCACGTGGACTTTGAGAGTTTTCAACCATCGGCACGGTTGCGTGGGATACGTACACAGTTCCCATACAAATCTGAGCCCTCTTGAGTGGCTACACCTGAGGTTACGGTCGGCGCAATTTGGGTGACGCGCCAGGCGCGTCTCTGGGGCTGTGCGTTACATACATCGCCGACGCGTCAGGCGCGTCGCTGGGGCTGTACGGGTTAATCAGGGAACTATGAGGGTATTGTTTTGGCATTTCGGTGGGCTTTGTGGTAATGCACTGAAACTAGGTACAGCACAAATTCAATCCCAATAATATCTTCCCATTGACATATCGGGATTTGAACCCGGGTCCATTGGGTTACCAATCCAGTGGCATGACCACTCCATTGGAGATGTTTTCACGGTAAATAAACCGATAAACAAGGGAATAAGAGGAAAAATAGGTGATAATTGAAGGAGGGGGGAAGGAGGGGGTTTTGACACATGTGGAGGAGTGATAGAAAGTATGGAGGGGAATTATCTCACTTACTCACCTATTATTTTGTTTTAAGTGTTACTGGGGCCTTTTAAAAGGCTTTTTTTAGGCCTTAGCTCTTAAGACGATCGTAGCCTTTGCTCACCAAAACCTCTTAAGAGTGTTCTCGCCATTCCCGGGTTAGCCTTTATCTTGGCCTGTATGATGTGCCTCAAAATGAAACATTTATATTTTGTTTAAAGTGCAGCTATCTCAGCGAATGTTGTGAAGTTTTGCGTGAATAACAAATAAATTATCATATTGACCTTCTATTTGATCTTGTCCTGTGACCTTAACCTTTCAAATGGAAATGTATATTCTCTTGTTTAACCTAGGCCTAGGTATTCCGATTATACATGATAATCCTAGTGAAAATCTAACAGTTAGTAGAAGAAATATAAGTAAAAAAACAATAAAAAACGTGTGCAGTGAAGACAAATTAGGCGAAAACTAAAAACTATGAAATATTGACCATTATTTTAACCTTGACCTTGACATGTATGCAAATTGAACATATATTTTTGATTGACCTTCTCATTGACAAAATGGATATACCTGTGAAATTTGGTGAAAGTCCCATGAACGGTCTAGGAGTTTCTTAACGGTCGACGACGGAGAAGCTGGTGATGCACGGTATATGGGCCGGATCTGTGTGCGGGATACCACTCTGCATACGCAGATTTGTCACGTCAAACTTACTGGTATATCATACTTCGGATATAGAGGTGTGTGTAGGGAACCAAATCTTCAGGAGGAAAAGTATCACGAGGGTATACATAGTGAACAACATCTTTATTTAGGTACCAACGTTTCGACATATTAATTTATGTCATCAACAGGGTCTAAAACTAAAGGCAAGTAAAAAACACGATATAAAACTAGTTTAGTTACATACAAATTATTTTATGGGAGTTGCACATATTAATGTACAATGCATAAAGGATTCAGCAGATATGGTATTGTTAAGCTGGGGTTTCTTTTTTTGTATATAAATTGACTCTCGGGTTCTCACACTTTTATTTGGGCAGGTATCTGTTTTTTTAAACAAATCTTGTTTTAGTCTAATTTTGTTCTTTTACTGCTGAATGAGGAGGGCTTATCAGGGGGCGACCTGTTCGACTCAGCTGGCCTATGTGCTTATCAGTGTGAATTTTGTAAGCACGAGTAGTGCTCCCAATATACCCGGCCTGGCAGCTTGGGCAGATGAAACAATACACAACCGATGAGCACAAGTCTGTCGGCACTCGATCTTTGTAATGCAATAATGAACACATTTTGAACGTGCTATTATGAATGAATCTAAAGTTGATTTGAGATTGATACTGATATACTTCGCCTTTCCAACCCTATCTATACAATTTATGTATAGGGAAGGTGTCTGATTTAGTTATCTGGTTGACACGTGGGTGTCGGTACAGAGCCGCTGCGACCCACTTGATTTTTGGAATAATATGACAGGTGAACTCCACTCATTTTGGCAACGCTCAATCATCTTGTGGTCAAGTAGGTAGTCAATTCCCTTCTTGTTGAGGGGCACTTTCGAGGGATTCACACGGTTGGGTGGCAGCTAAATCAGCTTCACATCCCCGACATCAATATCATGCATAAATTTCTTAAGTTCATACTGCATGGGATTGCCTCACTTTCTTGATCTTGAGGAACAGTTACAGAATACCGAGAACAAGATTATGCCCCCCCCCCAAAAAAAAATAAATAAATAAATATGTTTATTGTATTAATGTATTTATTGATGTTTTCTTTTGTAAATGCGAAAGCTGCACATCTACTTGTTAAAGGGATATTTGCAAGTACCTATATTGAGTGCACTAGGGATATATCATGTTTTGTAACTCTAGGTAAATATTTGGTGTGTTAATTGATGCTGTATGGTATGAAAAACGCACCAGTTACATTTCAAAACCTCATGAACATTTATTACAGAAGATTTGACAGGATGCGATATCTATATTGATGATGTGTTAATATTTAGTTACCTCTGGAAAGATTACCTATACCATGTCATTAACTTTCTTGATTGTCTCGTTCAGGCTAATCCACATTGTTGCAAATGTATCGAAAAGTGAATTTGGTCTTACCAATCTTTTTTACCAACTGTCCAAAATCTTAAGGCGGTATCCCACTGTGCGACTTTTCGATGGCAAACTGCCGGCGACAGGCGGTGACAGGATTTTTTTGTCTATGTTTCAAAGTTCCTCATATTCGCTTGAATATTCTCCAAATGTCGCGGAAAGCGCACAGCATTCGCCCCAGCGTCGGCCCTGTTCGCCGAGATTTCCCCAGAATCGCCGTTATTTTTTAGCATGTTCAAAAAATGGGCGCGAACTCAAAAGGTTGGCGAATGTCGTCCGGCATTTGCCTTTGGTCTCACTGCATTCGCCCTTGTTCGCACAGGATTTCCACAATTCGTACCATTGTCTCCGTATTCGCCCCCTCTGGTGAATGTGGATGAAGAAGGCGACGGTCGGACGAATACATCGAATGTTGTACGATTGCTGGGTGAATACCTGGCGAATAAGGACGAATGCCCTGCAAGCTTTCGAACGAATGTGGCGACTTGTAATTATTGGCAACGCTGCTTTTGAGCGTTTGCGGGCGACTATGGCAATCACCGGACGATGGTTGGGCAAATACAGCGATTGTTTCGACGAATATCAGCAAATGCAATACGGCAGCAGTGCAATATGAAGGGAATGAGGGCGAATGTTGGGAACAGAAATTAGTTTTGGGACGCCGCAACCCACCTTATCTATGGTGGGTCAGGTTTGTGACGCATGTCCAGTGTGAGCATGCTGTACAGAACGCCTAGTCATGCCCCACTCTCGCTAGGATCGTCAGGGCAGGAACTTTGGCTGTAGTCTATGTAGAGTTTCCTAACTTAGTTCATGTGAGCCGTTGTACTATAAGTAATATGAATATGTATTTTGTTTTCATCTGAGTCAACGAGTTCTATTTTATATCATTAGTTATAAGTATTGTGTGTAAAACTTATTTGTAATGATGGGAGAGGCAGCCACAGTTGGGGGTCAGTGGGTGCGCCATGCGGGAGGTGGGCCTAACTCACTAGCACTCCCCCCCTCCCCCTCCCCTCAGTGCTAGGAAAGCCTTTGTCTATCCCAGAGGAGAGAGAGAAATTACGTAATGATTGTCAGTGGGCGGTCCTTAGTAGTTCACGTTGGGCTCACTAGAGGGCCGGGTATAAAAACGGAAGTCTAGCCATTTTTTAATCAGAACTCATTAGGCAGAGCGACTTCTCATTTCCCTTGCTAACTATATATATTCTTCTGACTGATGTGAACTTTCTCTACTACCTTACATTCTTATCTCCTCTTTTCCCTACCCTTTTTAACTTCCATGGTCCCGTTGGTGCAGAGCTAGTCAGCCAACGTATTATCGCTTGAGTTCTCACAAGATATTTGCCTATTAGATAGCCTATTTTGGAAGGGTTAACTTAGAATAGGATTGATTTATGTTTGTTGCACTTGTATATGCATTTCCCTGTGTGTTATTATTATTATTCCTGTTTTCTGCTAGCCTAGGTAATGCTAGACTGGGGTAAGGCTTTTCTGTGTTACTTTTTTCAGAAGATTCCTTGCTCGATGCTTAAGGACTATTAATTAACGTAACGTAATAGTGCCGATCCGAAGTAGAGGGTGGAGGACTTCTTAAGTTCTTAGTCAAGGGTGGATTACTTCGGCTTCGGCCAACACTATTCTTTGTTGTTGTTGTTTCTTACTTCATTGTTTGATTGTTGACCAGACTAGATAATTTCTGTCTCTTTATTAGTCTGTTGTTGAACACTAGTACCGAGTTCTTGTATACCCCGTTATAGCAGATTGAACTCTGGAGGGTATTGGTGTTTTTTGTTCGGCTGGCAGTACTCAGGGGTTGGGATCGTGTGTTTCCGTTGTGGCAGCGAGCCGTACTCGAGTCCTGATTGAGAGCCCTTGTGTACCCGAGTGCCAGGTCGTAACAAATGGCGACCTTGCTTAGGATTTTGTGAACAGTATAAATTTTTGCAGAGTTGTACAACATTTGTTTGTTTGTATTTTAGCGTGCATATTGAAGAATATATTTTTTTGTATGGCAATTAGTAAAGCATTTAAGAGACTCCAGTTAATTTAGTAATTAGTGCTTGCATAGGAAGTTTAACACTTTTGTCTCGAGAATTTTTTTGTGGACTTCAGTATGTCGTGCATTAGCACTGACGATGAGTGAGAGATGCCATTTGAAGGTGTGCCGTTAGTAACCAGTGAGGAGGATGCTAGAGTTTTTGTGAGTAAGCGATACCACGTGACGTGACGGAGGAGAGGCTGACTGGGGTGGATGTTTGTGGCTTGCACCTGATAGCCAAGGTTTTGGGCATTTCCAATGTAGTAGGGATGTCCAAGGGGAGCTGATTTCCTGGGTGTTGCGTGGGCGACATGGGGTTTCGGAGGAGAGGGCGTTTGGGGGGTTTCCTCCCCAGATCCCCTCTCACTCGACTCCCACAGTGCCGTCCACTCAGTTACCGGAGGTTAGCACTCTCCCACAGAGGGATGAGAATTGGCAGATTGGAGTGCCCTCGGGTGGTGCACATGGTGGTTCCCCAGTTTTTGCCCCCCCTCCTTCAGTAGTGGCAGCTCCCTCTTCCTGCCTGTCTCCAGATATGGTATTTAGATTTGAGCTTGCTAAGATTGAAGTTAGGAAGCAGGAGATTGAGGCTAGGAGGCATGAGGCTGAGCTTAGGTACGACTCAGAGAAATATTGTGCTAAATTAGATTTAGATAAGACTCGTGCAGAGTCGACAGGGACTCGGATGGGCCGTGAGGGCCAAGTAAGAGAACAGTCCTTGGCCCAATTAGTCAAATTGGTGCCGGTATTTAGTGAAACTGAAGTCACAGAATTTTTTAATCGTTTTGCGAAGAAGTGTAGGGAGCATAATTGGCCTGAAGAGAAGTGGGCAGCTCTAGTCTCCTCAAGACTTACGGGTAAGGGTCTGAAGGCTTATGATGCACTGCCTTTAGAGTCTTGCATTGACTACCCAGAATTGAAGAGAGCTGTCCTACGGGCATACGAGTTGCAACCGGAAACATATCGATTGAAGTTTCGGGGTGTTACAAAGACTAGGGAGGCGACCTTTCTTGAACATGCCCGGGACTTAAAAGATGCACTTAAAAACTGGACACGTTCTGAGAAAGCTGAGACGGCAGAACAGTTGACTGATCTGTTTCTGCTCGAGCAGTTTTATAAGTGTACTGGTGCAGAAATGACTAACTATTAAAGAAAAGAACCCAAAAACTCTACAGGAGGCAGCTGAGATGGCCGACCTCCGGCTATCACTAATTCGTGGGTGCGGGTCTGCCCAGCATAGTGAGGCAGGTAACAAGGGGCGTGACGCCCCACCCCCCCGAGTTAGTGATATACCTTATGCAAACAAGTACAAGAGCCATGATACCAAGACTGACCACAAGACTAGCACCGTCCCGTTTAACCCGGGAGCTGCGGGGAGACTCTTAAGAGTTCCCCCGGCGCACTGCGGGAAGACTCTTAAGAGTCAGAGAAAATAAAAATCAACTTTTGACATCGAAAAAAAAATATTTTTTTATATTTTTTTTTTTTTATTTTTTTATTTTTTTTTGGCCCCTGGGCCATGCAAAATCTCAGTCCTCTACCTCCCCTCCTTCCCCACTTTCCTCCTCTCCTTCAGTTATCACCTATTTTCCCTGTTATTCCCTTATTCTGAGGTATATTTTCGTGCTAACATTAGAAATCCGATTGGAGGGTGTGGTCATCACTGATAGCAAGCGAGTGCAAGAGAGAGAGAGAGAGAGTATCGATCGACTGTGTCTCAGTGGCCTTGGGGGAAATTGGCGGGAAAGCAGATTGCCTCACCCATACATTATACAACTCGCGGGCTATATCTCCGATTTTGACCATCCAAACGCTGTTTTCACTCGTTTTATTGTTGTTTCAGGTTAATACCTTTATAATCAACCCATAATAGGCGCATATGGATAAATATTATTGCTATTAATGGCACAATGAATATTTTAGTGACGGAAACACCTCAAATACGTCAGCACAGGGGGACGTTTCCAATTACCCCCATGCGCACTTCAGAGGTTAAGAAGGGGCCGGGCCCTTCCCAGTACCAAGGGAAGCCCAAAGGGGAGTTGGAGTGTTATCAATGTCATAAAAAGGGGCACTTTGCAAGAGTCTGTCCTAGCAAACCACCTACAGCAGCTGTGTCTTTGGCCTGCAACATTGGTGTGTCTCCGAAGTCATCTGAGTTTGCCCGGGGCAGTTCGTCAGAGGCTGAGGCACAGCCAATGCAGAAGCACCTGGGAGGCTCGAACCCTGCTCAGGATGTTTTTTGCGACCATAGAGGGCGGGGTTGCGTGATGTGGGCGGGGCGCAAGCATGGAGTAGAGGTCTTGCGTGATACAGGTGCTTCCCAGACTCTGATGAAAAATTGACTGGCTACCCTATAAACGCGGCTCGGGTGGTAGTGGTGCAGGGTATTAATGCAACTCGGTCATACCCGCTGGTGCGGTTGGAGTTGGAGGTGGATGGTGTGGCACGTGAATTGGATGTCGGGATTGTGGAGAAACTGCCAGTGGAGGGCGTCGACCTTCTTCTCGGCAACGACTTTGCAATGCCCGCTTCTGAGGTTCTACCCTTAGTCGTTGCCGAGAGGCCGGCCGACGTGAGTAGGGAAGAGCAAGAGTGGGTCGAGCGGTGCCAGACACAACCCATGGTGTGTGTTGTCACCCGAGCTCGGGCAGCTAAAGTGTCACAGCCTAGTCCTCCGTCTTCAGACCAGCGGAGGAACGATCAACAGGAGGAGGCTAAAGCTGGAGTTGGTTTTAAGAGTTTTGACTCGGCGGCTCTCCTGGGTGATTCAGTATTAGCACCATTACTTAATTCTGGAGTAGCCCCTGGGCCTGTCATCGAGAGTGACGAGGCTGGGCATGACGAGTCTCCACGACAGCAACGTTATGTACATCGAGAGAGACAGAGGGAGCAGCCCAGTATCGGGGAAGGTCATGCATTGCTCCGGGAGCAGTTAGATCGCTTGGCACCCTCAGATATACGTCGGTTGCAACTAGAGGACCCTGAGCTCCAAACGTGTGCTAATGGAGCTGTAGAGCTCGACGAGGACGGCGATGCACAGCCAGGAGATTTTTTTTATTTAGAAGGCATCCTCTATAGGCGTTTTCAAGACCCTAAACGTAGTTGGCAAAAGGGGTCCGGAGTAGTGGACCAGTTGGTGGTGCCACGGGAGTGCAGGGATAGCCTACTGAGGTTGGCGCATGACACACCACTGGCAGGACATCTAGAGGTGAGAAAAACGGTGGCGGCTTTGGGGAAATTGTTTTGGTGGCCGGGGATGAAGTCTCATGTGCAGTCATGGATAAACTCATGTGATATTTGTCAACGTGTCGGGAAACCGAACCAAGTTATTCCTAAGGCTCCGTTACACCCTATTCCTGTGATTGGGCCACCCTTTAGTAAAATTATTGTTGACATGGTTGGTCCACTCCCTCCCACTAAGGCGGGAAATAAATTTCTGTTAACCATAATGGATGTTGCCACTAGATACCCCGATGCATACCCTATGAAAAATGGAATGGCTAAGACGGTAGTCAGTAACTTGTTGTGGTACTTCTCAAGGTACGGGTACCCGGAGGAGATTCAGTCTGATCAGGGATCTAATTTCACCTCCAACATGTTCAAGCAAACAATGCAACAGCATGGGATACGAGCAGTAGTATCGTCAGCCTTATCACCCTGAGAGTCAAGGGGTGCTTGAGCGGTGGCATGCTACACTTAAAAGCATGCTCAGGTGTTATTGTGCTGACAACGGTATGGATTGGGATCTTGGATTGCCTTATGTGCTGTTTGCTGCTCGGGAGGTACCTGGTGAGAGCCTGGGATTTAGTCCAAACGAGCTGATTTTTGGACACCGTGTCAGGGGCCCCCTTAACATGCTGAAAGAAATTTGGGAGGGGACTGTGCAGCCTTGTCCATTATTAAAGTATGTGCTTGAAAGCCGTGAGCGCATGCTTAAGAGTCTGGAGATGGCAGGTAGAAATTTGACAGAATCACAAGCTTTGATGAAGGACAGGTATGATCGCAAAGTGACGCTCCGGAAGTTCACTGTAGGACAAGAGGTATTAATTTTGTTGCCTTTGGTTGGTAACCCCCTCTCTGCGAAGTACACTGGACCTTATAAAATTGTAGAACAAATTTCAGACTTAGATTACCTTGTTGCCACTCCAGACAGGAGGAAAAAGAACCAGTTATGTCACGTGAACCTTATTAAAGAGTATGTGAGGCGCCCCTCTGAGCCTCTCACTGTCCCTGTGTTGGCTTGTTGCGGCCGTGGTGGAGAAGGAGAGGGGGACAGTCAAGCTTCAGAGGAGGATAGCTGGGATCAACATGTTTCAGCGGATCAGTGGGCGGGGAACTCGAGCCTAAGGGCTGACGAGGCTATAGCTCATTTGCCTGAGTCGCAGTTTGATGCTATCCGTCAGTTGTTCGGTTCATACCCCACTGTATTTGCTGAACACCCAGGCCTCACTACTCAGGCTATGCATGATGTTGACGTGGGGGACCATCTACCCTTTAAGTCAATCCCGTACCGTGTGCCCCCCATAAAACTACCAGCTCTGAGGGATGAGTTGGAGTATATGCTCGGTAGAGGGTTGATAGAGAATGGCACAGTTAAGTGGACTTCCCCCGTAACACTGCAGCCTAAGCCAGATGGCAAGGTACGCTTTTGTATTGATTTCCGTAGGTTAAACGGTTTGACTCCAACTAACCCATATCCTCTTCCTCGGGTTGATGATAGTGTTGACAAAATTGGTAATGCTCGTTTTTTGTCTAAAGTAGATTTAGTAAAAGGTTACTGGCAAGTACCTTTGTCCGAGCGTGCTAAAGAGGTATGTGGTTTTGTTGTGGACGGGAGTACCTACCGGTGCAATGTTATGCCTTACGGACTTAAGAATCCACCAGCAACGTTTCAGAACCTGATGAATGAAATTGTAAAGGACATTCCAAATTGCACCGTATATTTGGACGATGTAATCATTTATGATGACGACTTTGAGAGCCATTGTGAGCACCTTGAGACCTTGTTCCGGAAACTTAGTGAAGCAGGTCTGGTAGTAAATTTGGCAAAGTGTGACTTCGTAAAAGCCACTGTGCAGTACCTTAGGTTTGTAGTGGGAAGGGAACAGGTGTGCCCTCCTCAGAACAAGGTACAGGCTATCAATAAATTTCCGCACCCAACAACCAAGAAGCAGATTATGAGATTCTTGGGTATGATAGGCTACTACAGACGCTTCATAAAAGGTTACTCAACGGTGTTGGCATCTCTCACAGATTTGTTATCTAAAGACAAAAAGTTTTTGTGGGCACCTGAGTGTGAAAAGGCTTTCACTTTGGTGAAACATTTGCTATGTACTCACCCGATACTCAGGGCCCCAGACTTTAACAGGCCTTTTCAGCTGGCAACAGATGCTAGTGGTGTAGGGGCTGGGGCCGTCTTGCTACAGACAGACAATGAAGGTGTGGAACACCCAGTAAGTTTCTTTTCTAAAAAGTTCAATGCTGCACAAAAGAACTATTCTACAATAGAAAAGGAATTACTGGCGATTGTGCTGTCGCTCAGGCACTTCGAGGTGTATGTTCCAGCCTATGGCCCAGTCGTGGTTATCTACACTGATCATCACCCTTTGAGATTCCTGAATCAATTTCACAATCGCAATATGAGACTGACCAGGTGGTCTTTGATGTTGCAGGAGTATAACCTGGACATCCGTCATATTGCTGGATGTGACAATGTGATCGCGGATTGTTTATCAAGGGTGGATGATCAGTCGTAGGCTATCACAGGTGTGTGGGTTTGAGTGGAGGAAAATAGGCTGCCCTTATAGTGCAGCCGGGAAAAACATATTAAAATATAAAAATCATATAAAAACTCTTTCTTTTGATATAGATAATCGTATAAGTTTGTCATAGCCTATAGAGTTTGAGTAGTCCACGAACTATCAAACGGCTGAGCTGCTGTAAGCTCGCTCTGGGAGCATGATATTGTGTCTTTTTGCTATTGTTGGGAGGAGTTATAAAATGTGATATTTTTTTTTAATATAAGATGTGTTTTGGTGATAAACTCAGCTTTGTTTTAGTACGATGCGGTCGCTGGGTGTGAGGGGCTTGATGGGGTTCTGTGTTTGTCAGATTTTAGCTCAGGGTTGAGCAAGTAAAATCTTGGGGGAGGTGTGACGCATGTCCAGTGTGAGCATGCTGTACAGAACGCCTAGTCATGCCCCACTCTCGCTAGGATCGTCAGGGCAGGAACTTTGGCTGTAGTCTATGTAGAGTTTCCTAACTTAGTTCATGTGAGCCGTTGTACTATAAGTAATATGAATATGTATTTTGTTTTCATCTGAGTCAACGAGTTCTATTTTATATCATTAGTTATAAGTATTGTGTGTAAAACTTATTTGTAATGATGGGAGAGGCAGCCACAGTTGGGGGTCAGTGGGTGCGCCATTCGGGAGGTGGGCCTAACTCACTAGCACTCCCCCCCTCCCCCCTCCCCTCAGTGCTAGGAAAGCCTTTGTCTATCCCAGAGGAGAGAGAGAAATTACGTAATGATTGTCAGTGGGCGGTCCTTAGTAGTTCACGTTGGGCTCACTAGAGGGCCGGGTATAAAAAGGGAAGTCTAGCCATTTTTTAATCAGAACTCATTAGGCAGAGCGACTTCTCATTTCCCTTGTTAACTATATATATTCTTCTGACTGATGTGAACTTTCTCTACTACCTTACATTCTTATCTCCTCTTTTCCCTACCCTTTTTAACTTCCATGGTCCCGTTGGTGCAGAGCTAGTCAGCCAACGTATTATCGCTTGAGTTCTCACAAGATACTTGCCTATTAGATAGCCTATTTTGGAAGGGTTAACTTAGAATAGGATTGATTTATGTTTGTTGCACTTGTATATGCATTTCCGTGTGTGTTATTATTATTATTCCTGTTTTCTGCTAGTCTAGGTAATGCTAGACTGGGGTAAGGCTTTTCTGTGTTACGAGTTGTTGTTTGATGCAGTGGTTAAGCTATAAACCTGCATACTCGTTTCGGTTCAGTGAAGCCTAGGTTGTCTTCGCGGCTGACTGTGTTGAGTTAATAATTTACAGTGCGTGAGGGCAAGAGCCTAACCACCCGGTATTTTATTAACAGTTTGTTTTTACTTTGTCAAGGAGCCGGGAGAAAACCAGATACAAGGGATCTGGATTTCTCAAAGTGCACTTGTTAGTTTTAACGTAATACTTTAAACAGTTGTGAGGACTTCGCTAGGCTACGAGCCGTTTTTGCTCAGTCACTGCTACCTTTTGCCCACAGTACCCCAGCTAGACTTTACTCGATTAGTAGATACAGAATAGTATTGAAGCTTTCCTTATGTATGATATTGTTTATGCACTATTGATTTCATGTGTTGCAAGCTTGGCTACTTTAGTGATTAGTGGCCCACAAGCACAATCCGAGTAGGCTATTGCCGTTGCATTTGCGGAGTACTTCTTTTTAATGTTTGCCATTTACTATTGCATATTCTTTTAATTATTCTTATGCCAATTTAAACCTTTAATAGTATTTAATTGCCAGTGTTTTGCTTATTGAATTGCTGTTCAAAATCCGATACGTACTTCTTACGAGCATCCGAGAAGCATCTAACTTTTTTCAGAAGATTCCTTGCTCGATGCTTAAGGACTATTAATTAACGTAACGTAATAGTGCCGATCCGAAGTAGAGGGTGGAGGACTTCTTAAGTTCTTAGTCAAGGGTGGATTACTTTGGCTTCAGCCTCAGTGGCACTCGTTTCTGGATTTACCATGGGGAAAGTGACACCGAAAAACGTAAAGAAATCAGTGGTGAAGAAGGCCATAAAGAAGAAGAAGAAGGAGATGATGAAGGAGATGAAGAAAATACCCACACCCCCATCAGAGCAAATACCAGGCACTAGTACTCACTCCCCTTCAAAATCACGATCACGGTCACGGTCACCCATTTCACCAGGTGATGGACCCAATGAAGAGGATCATGTTGTGGCACCTGATGAAAATTAATCTGACGAATCTTCAGAGATGGACACCTCCGATTCAACGCCTCCTTCCACCAAGAGGAATTACGTACCTTCGATGAAGAAGAGGAACAGGAACTGGTCGACTGGTTCAAGGGAAGACCATTCCTGTACAACAAAGGCCTCAAGGCGTACAGGGATCAAGAAAGGAAGGATGCCGCCTACGATGAAAAGGCCAGATCACACAACGTAACTGGTAAGTTGAAAAGCTCAACGTGTGTGTCTGTGTGAAACTGTGCAATAATGTGTAAAAATAGGCCAAAAACAAGTGTTTTACTTCTAAAGAAAAGTGACATTGTGTGCGAAACAACGTTGGTTTATGTTAATAATAATGTTATCAATTGGCTGCCCTTGTGTAAAGTAATTTGGCATTTGCATATTTCCCTTTATTGCACAGTCAACATTCACACACGTTCGGTTATTTGTGACAATATTTGCTGTAATACAAGTGTACTACGTCCTATCATGTGAGTTGATGCTTTGGTTGACATATTTATTACATTATAAGTGGCCTAAATATGACCTGTATAAAGTGACAAGGAATAATTGCTGTTGGCCAGCAAATTTTTCCCATGTCCTACACTTTCAAGAATTACTATATGTTTATTAAAACATTTATTTTTCTTCTTCAACAGTTCGTCAGCTTAGAATTTGGTTCAGAGGGATGCAAACAAGGTTTTACAAGCTGACTCATGTGAAGCTTAGAAAACCACACACGGAGAGGGAAAAATGGATCCGGGCCAATTTCCGCTTCGTGAACCCTCACATCGGCAGGATATAGATAAGACGAACCAACGAGCAGATAATTATACATGTCTGTATTATTCCTCCTACAATAATTTATCTATTTCAGTAATTCCTCATTCGATTTTTCACACAAAATTTGTTTTTTACTCTGTCTCGCCAAATATAATTTATTAGTTATTAACAATTTTTGTATAGTGTTTCAGTATTCAGGGATTTAGTCTTTTATTTCGTAAATTAATATTTTAAATACATCTCCATTCATTTTTCAAACTAAACTACGAAGGGTTATATTAAACACACTTTATTCAGTTACATTATATTTATATTAATTACTTTGTTCATCTTTCTCAACGATCCATGTCCAAGGTCAGATTCCCCGAGTTCCGGAGGGACCACATCTGTAAAGAAATAAGGACATATAATATTACTTAGTTTAAAGATAATTAAGGATGAGAGACTGGTACCATGACCAGGTTTCGAACAAATTGACCACAGGTATATCTGGGAGACCTGGGCACTGTCACCATTCATAACCGAGTGCTGACGGTGCCCACCTTTCCGTAATGTACGAGGAGTCAGTGGGTTCGAAACCTGTTCATGGTGTCTGTCTCTCAACAAGCATTATTATTTATATTCCACCTTTCAAACTACATCTGCCACATACGACCAAAGTGTCCACACTCAAAAACCTGGGATGGATGTAGATACATAATAAATACATGTTTTCCCACAGTACATGCACATACGAATTATACCTGATGCTTTTACTTTGTTTTCTTTTTTCTTCTGTGATGAATGGGGAGGAAACGCATACTAAATACATGTTTATCCACACCACATATAAATACAAAGTGTACCTGATTTTTTTCTCCCGAAAAATGCATACATTTATTTTGATCTTTGGCCTGGTGAATCACAAACAAGTAAAGTTGGCTATGGCTAACTTTGGATTTTTTACATGTTTCGTGTGACCGTACCAAACATTAACATAAATTAACATGTTTTTCGGAATTCCATCTATCCACATTCGTCTTGTACCATATGTCATCTCATCATCATTTCAAACAGTTCCTATTTTTTGTTTTATATAAAATTATCTATTGAGTTCTTTGCAATTTTTGAATAAAAAAAAAAAAAATGTATTTGTCGCCTTCAATTACCCATTTCACTAACCTTAGATCATGTCATCTTGCCAAGAGGCACGACCTGCTCCTTGGGTGTAGCATTCCTTGAGATACAACCTCACTCGCTTGCCTGCTGCCGACGAAGTATTAGTGCAAGGGGTTCGAGTGAGGTCAGTACCCCCTCTTGTCACCACGAACCAGGGTTCACACGGCGATTGATGTGGTCCTCCTCATCAACCCGCGCGATGTTGTGGGTGGGGTAGCGAGTCCTGAGGAGGTTGTGGAGACAATAGATTGCCATTACTGCTGACTCCACAGTTTTGGGCTCAATGAGAATTGTAGTCAGCAGTAGGCGGAACCTAAAAAAGAGAAGGGATTTTTTTTTTTTTTTTTTTTTTTTTTTTTTTCCATATTCCAACTACTCCCTCTCGGGCATAGGCTAATAGCCTTTACACTCTACCGCTGAACACGGTGAGGCCCGTGAGGTCTTGTTCCAGTCTAGGGAGTGAGACATGCGAAGCACCCATTCACGGCTCCAACCCAACTCCATCTCTGAAGCTGCAATTCGCACAGTGGGATACCGCCTTTAGTCGCGCGATTTTGCATAGTTTTCCACTTTGGACAAAACCTCCAAAACACATAATTAGCAGTCTTGAGCATCAGGGGGTTAATGTCCTCCCACTCGTTTTATGTACAGTAATGAGGCCACGACCTTTTCCAGGGTCATGGATTCCATTCTATATTGCCATACCTGGGTAATTTGTTTGTTCTACTTTGATGATGTAATTGTCTTTGCACGAAATTTGGAAGTATATCAAAACCGCCTAACCAAAGTCCTTTTCCGCAGAACTCAAGTTAGGACCCTCGAAATCCACCCTAGCCAGGCCCTCAGTGTGTATATGCAGGCCATGTAATCTCAGAGCAAGGCATCTCTCCCTACTCGGACAAACTTGAAGCATTCCGAAACGCTTTGTTTCCAATCGACGCGAAAGGTATTCGCTGCTCGGATTAGCATTCTTCTATTGGCAATTTGTGAAGGGTTTCTCCTCGATTGCTAAACCTTTGAATGACCTCACCCAACACGGAGTGCCATACAAATGGACCCCAGACCAACTCACTGCATTTCACACCTTAAATGACTCCCTCACGTCAGCTTTCCCCAATATAAGCTCCTAGTCTGTGATTTCAGCTTAAGTCGTGATCCTGTGCGCAAAAAATATATATGACAAAAAGGATAATATGGTTGTTGCATGAATCTGAATAACAGGATAGGTTTTGCAGCGAACTGGAGGAAATTGTTAGGAATAGTGGCACTAAATCAAGTGATGTTAATAGGCAATGGAATGTGGCCTTCTTGCTGCCACTGACAAAGTCTATGATAAAACTAAGGGTCCCCCCAGACACAAGACTTCCTGGTGGTGGAATGACGATGTTGATATGAACTGAAGGAGAAAATAAAATGTTTCAAAGCATGGAAGAAAGGAGGCACCAATGAGGAATATCTGGCAGATAAGTGAACTGCCAAAACAGAAATATACAACAAAAATAAAATTATACAGGACTTGGTCATAGACCAAGTGTGTAATACACAAAATGGCAATGGGATCTTCAACTTAGCTAGGCGAGTTAGGGATGACAGTAGAGATATTGTAGGAGAAAGTGTGTCAGGAATGATAATGGAACACTTGTTTACGCTGACATATAGATATATGCTTGGAAGCTATATAACGAACGGTTACTCAACGTGGAGTTTGAGTGGAATAAAGAGCAGCTTAGTACTTTCCCCCACCCCCATCTTTTTGATAGCGCCAGGTGTTGTAAGCAGCGCAATAAATATAATGAATGACGAAAAAGCTGTAGGATGAACTGGTATTGTCGCTGATATGCTAAAAGCCTGAGGAGACAGGAGTGAGATGGGTCACTGAGCGTATAGAATGGTAAGGGTGACTCTTTAGACAGAGGAAATTATATGGGCCTGAAAATGCTTAATAAACTCATGACAATGCATGATCAACTCAGGATGGTTTGTGAGAGAGTCTTTGGAGGTATGGTCAGGAAAAAGCATCTCTGTCGATGATATTCAGTTCCATTTTATGCCAGGATATGATACAATCGATGTTATCTTCATAGTCAGGCAGCTGCAGGAAAGATATTTACTTAAAGATAGGGATCTGTACATTGTGTTTGTAGACCTGGAGAAGACCTTTCTTAAGGTGCCCAGAGATGTTTTACGGTGGGCTATGAGAAAACTTGGCATAGAGGAATGGCTGGTGGGTATGAAAATGAAGATGTTCGAGGATTCACAGATGGCAGTGAGAGTTAAAGGTGTATGAGTGAGGAGTTTATTGTTTGCTTTGGAGTCCAACTCCTCTTTGTTATGTTTCTTGAAGCATTATCTGGAGATTTCAGAGCTGGGCCCCCTTGGGAACTGCTATATGCAAATTACCTAGTATTAATTGTACATAGTGTGCAGGATGACAATATCAAGTTCAAAAGATGGAGAGAGGGCATGGCTAGTAAAGGATTAAGAGTTATTATAAATAAAACCAAGGTAGATTAGGGTTTACAAAGGTAGAAAATAGTAGTGTATACCCATGCACGCTATGGAGATAATGGGTGAGCTCGAACTCGAGTCAGTGTAGCGTTTACTGCTGCTGGGAACACCACAGGAAGAAGCGCTGCACTAGAATAAAGGGACGTCTACCGAGGAAGAATTCCGAAGTTGATAAAATTGTATGCATAGTATGCAAAGGTGAGCTTAACATTGGCAATGAGGTACTGGAGATGGTATACAAGTTTTGCTACTTGGGAGATACTATCTCTGTCGGTGGTGGGGCCGAGGCCGCCGCTATCACCAGAATTAGATGCGACTGGGGAAAGTTCAGAGAACTGCGTTATGATATGAATAAAATGGAACATAACGACATGAGAATGGTGAGATGGATGTGTGGGGCCAAGCTGCAAGCCAGGATATCTAGTGAAGAGCTGAGGAGATGGTTAAGCATCAGGAGTATCAGTGATTAGATGCATACTAGTAGGCTTGGATGCTTTGGATATGTGGAGAGGATGGATACACTAATTTGGGTGAAAAGATGCAAGTCCGTGAACATGGAGGGAGCTGCAACAAGAAAGACGTTGTATCTAAGGTCTGATATTCAGTAAAAAATACCTGACAAGTGAAGCAGCTCTGAACAGGGCTGCCTGGAGCACCGTCATTAGGATGTGATATCAGAACCGCAGTTCGTGTGGATCACTCGGTCTTTAAATATATATATATATATATGTATGCATATACAGTATAGAGCCCTTCCGGTTGTATATTGATGTGTCTCTGGTCAGCTTTGACACAGTTTTAGCCCAAACCATGGATAACCACGAACATTTTATTGCATGCACTAGCAGAACTTTAGCACCATCAGAGGATTTATTAAACTGCCACCAAATGAAACTTCTTCGGTTTAAATTGGGCCTTGAAACATATAAAATCGTATGTGTTGTAAGGCAAACTAACCATCATCACCGATTATCACTCCCTTCAGTAGTTAACACGAACCCAGACAGCAAACGCTTTGATAATCATACGGCGGGAGATATTCAATACAGACAAGGTAAATTACACATGAACACAGATGCCTTCTCTAGACTCCCACTTACTGAAATTAAACTCAAAACTGATCTGGTCCTCATCCACTCCTCGAAACAAAGAATTGCCAGAACTTGTTAAGTCACATCCGCCCAAGATCTTTCGCCCCATGAAGCCCTCCTCGACGCCTTGAAAAACAAAAAGCTACCAATACGTATATTCAAAGCAGCGCGAAGGATAGGGGATCACTTGCTAACTGAATCTGTACATCTCATCCTCAATCCTACTCAGTTAGAAGATTTAATGACCAACCTCCACTCAGGAAACGGCATTTATTTAGACTATGAAAATTTACTAGCCCTATTCAACCTCATCTACCAAACGCGTCGCCTGCCTGCCTTGTGGAAGGGGAAAATGCACCTCCCGAGGGCCCTTCAGGCACCCTCATAGCCAAAAAAAAAAAAAAAAAAAAAAAAAAAAAAAACGCTACTGGTCCTAGACATGTTTGGCCTTCTCCTTCACCATGCATACAGATTTGTTATTACATTCGTTGAAATACACTCAAATTGCATTATAGCTTTTCCAGTCAAAGAATGCACTGCTACATCAGCTGCCAATGCCTTGTTATCAGATGTCTTTCCATACTTCGTGTTGCCCCAAGTTGTACATAGCGACAACGCCCCCGAGTTCTTTGGAAAATGTCCAAACTCATGGGATGTGCCATCTCCCACTCATCCCCCTACTGGCCAATATCAAATTCCGTTTGCGAGCATAACCACTGTAAAGTCGCAAACCAACTCCACACCCTCTTTCTAGCTACCAAACAGAGGATTGGCCAGTCAACTCTGTATGATTCGAAGGGGACTGAACTCATCCCCTTGTGACGACAGCGTGACACCCCACAACAACGTTTTCGTCATGCCCCCCTTATTACCAAACCGCCACCTTGCACAGTCTCCTACACTTAATGACAATTCCACACATAGCCTACCCTCACATACCTCAAAGATCATCTATCTCAGCTTCTGAAATGTCAAGATCTTGAGAAAGACAACCTTCCAAAACTTAACCCCTTCAAGAGCGACGAAAAAGTAGATATTGTCAACCTCCTTCTTAACCCGGGAACTGCAGGGAGACTCTTAAGAGTTCCCCCGGCGGACTGCGGGAAGACTCTTAAGAGTAAGGGAAATAAAAATCCACTTAAAACACCCATTTTTGTTTTGTTTTTTTTTGTTTGCCCCTTGGCCATGCCAAATATCACTCCTCCACCTCCCCTCCTTCCCCATTTTCCTCCCCTCCTTCAGTTATCACCTATTTTCCCTGTTAATCCCTTATTTTGTGGTCTATTTTCGTGCTATGCGAGTTGGTAGCAGGGCGTTGTCATCACTGTTACCAAGCGTAGGAAAGAGCGAGAGAGAGACTATTGCGTAACAGTGTCTCTCCAGACAAGGGGAGGGGAGGAGGGCAGGGAGGTTGCCTCAGCCATACATTATGTAACTCCCGGCCTGCATCGCCAATTTTGACCATCCAAACACTGTTTCCACTTGTTTTATTGTTGTAACAGGTTAATACCTTTATAATCAACCTATAATAGGCGCATATGGATAAGTATTAACGCTATTTATGGTAAAATAACGATGTTAGTAATGGGAACAGCTCAAATACGTGCGCACAGGAGTGTGGTGTCTCATACCCCCCATGCGCACGTCTTAGGTTATAAACAAACTCCAGCCAAAGTTATTATGCCCATTCACCATCATTTGACTTCCTAACCAGTTCCAAGTTATCTTATATCCCCCCCCCCCACACACACTCCTCCCCCAGCCTCCCAACCTCCACCAACCCCCCTACCTATACCATCCCAAACCAACACAACCATGACCAGATCAGGCCGCTTTCTGCTATTCCTCCCACCTGCTTAAGTCTCATTCACTGTACTGCTGTTGTCCTCACTGCTCTAGCCTTGGGTGCGTCCTTGTATTGAGAATTGTTCACATGTATGGGGAGGATTCTCTCAACGCACTCCTAGACAAAGTTGAATGGAAAGCCTTTTGTATCATTAACTCCCGATCACTCACAAACTCTCAGTAATCTCTCTCTTTGCTGCAATGTTGCAATTCTCTCGCTACAGTATTCTATCACTACTACAATAATCAGTGTTCCCCAGAGCTCTCCTAGTGTATACTACCTCCTCTATGTAGGGTACGTAGTACCCATCTTGCAGCATAATCCCACCCCTACTCTGTGCAACTCTCCAACCCAAGAGTGAAATGTTTTCTGTCTTTCTCCTATTCAACAGCAGAGCTCTGGAACGCTCTCCCAAAAGCAGTCTTTCCCTCTTCCTATGACTTGAATTGCTTCAAACTCCGTGTGTCCAGGCATTTTGGCTCGAACGTCCCTTGATTTTGGCCCTGTCACTCTTTCAACTCTGGGGGAGGTGCTTGCTACAGGCAGTTCTGCCTTTTGTCTCCCTCACACACATAGACAAAAAAAAAGAAGTTAAAGCTCACCATTCAGCCCACGACCATCTCAGCAATAACACTTTGGTCTTGCCACCCCAGTAGCCTCTCCACCTGCATTACAGCCACCACCACCACCAACATGATCTACATTAGATATGTTTTCTGGCAACCAGTTGATGAATCAAAGAAACATTTTGGACATCCCGGATAGCTTTTGAACCTCCTGAGACACTACCCACACCCAAGCGAGCTCACCATCATCAGGAAGCAGGGAGAGCCAAATGAAGTCATGAAGAGATAGTACCACATACTAAAAAATCTAACAACATACTGATCCAAGCCTGAACATAAGAAATACGAACTGAAAGCTCAAGGCCATGACTTTTATACAAGCGGGGTAAGTGTTATGCCAGATTCAACAACCTTCAGACACATAGCCTACATAGCAGTCATCAAAACAGGACCAACCATCACCACCAGACCACCACTTCTAGCACTACCAATACCATTGCCCTACAAAACACCACTACCAGCTACCCTGAAGAAGCCAAAGAATGAAACTAACAACAACACCGCAGTGATAGAGCAGTACCCCTTACAGCCAAAACAATATAAAACGATGACCAACTACACCTGAGCAGCACCTCATTAACCATTTACCTGACAGTCCCTTGGAGAAAGGGAACAATTCTAGCCCCCTCATTAGGATACCTGTGGCCCCTCTTCCCCGAAAGCCTTACCCCAGCAGGAGACACAAAAGATTGGTAGGCAAGATGCTCCGGAGCGATTGTTCAGAAGCTCACCAACTTCTTTGAGAACCTCAAATTCCAAAGTACACTTGTCACTTACAAAGGTCAAGGCACCTACACTTACATAGGCTGAAGGAATATTGCTTCACAGGGTAGTCAGAAAACATTGCCTAAGACAGGGTGCTCCCAACGAGTTGCGTACACAGGGTTCTCGAACAGCGTGGCTTACACAGTGCGCTACATACTCGCTTGTTGAGGAATCAAGGCTTATACATAGGCAGGATAAAGTGTCTCCTTCGTCGAGTCCCATCCTACCTGTGACTCTTGGGAAAACTAAATTTCCGAGATAAGAGCGAAAGTACAAGTGGGTGACATTGTCATTCTCGTAATGAGATCCCTAACCACAATTAAATTGAACAGTACATACAACTACCCCTTGTTTGTATAAAGGATATAAATATATGCGAATGTGTTCTATAGTCCTCTCTGCCTATAATATTAATAGGTAAATAACTCTCCTCTTAGAATCACCACACTAACAACACTCATCACAGAAACACTTAGTAGCTCCCTGCACCGTATCTCTTCCATATTATGTCCTTCTCTCTTCCAGGTTCTACCAATTCATATTCTGCATATTATTTATATATGTTTACCTCACTAGTAAGCATCAGATATGTTAACCTCACTAGTAATAATATGGTACTTGTAAGTTCATTTGTACTCTTACATATTTTCAGTTTTAATTATATATAAAACCTTATAATTATACTGTGACCGTGTACTTTGTTCTAGCCTTAGTCTCGCAAGTATTTATAAAGTACATCGCACTCCTACAAGGTTATTCTACATATCCCAGATATGTGGCCATTTAGTTATATATGTATTGTTTATAACAGTTTATACCTGAATAATATAATTAACTATATGATTATAATGTCACATCAATTATTACATTTTGGATATTTAATATCGTATATTACCTATATCCATAACCTTCATATAGTTTCGCTACACGGAGGTTTCTGTAAGTGGCTGGTTGTTATGATAAAAAGGTATCCTAGACCAGTTCGAAATTATTTGAAGATATATGGCTTTTCAATAGGTTATGGTGTATATCAGGTATGACTTCCATAATTAAGTTCGTGTCCTAATTAATATTCCGAAACCCACACATACCATGCTGCTGTTGAACATACCACCAATGAATTGAACACAAGTATATTAACATAATTAACATATAACACAACATAATTAAATAAATATATACATAGATAAAAATAATCCTACGTGAAGAACCAGCTTGGCTCTCCCTTCAAGACAAATATAATTATTTTCATGTTTTCCCTTTGGAGTTTCTCTCGTGTACAAGTTTCAGAAACAAATATTTGTTGGCTCGTCGTCCGCTCAATGGTAAAAGTTATAATTTGTCGTCTGCCGGAGGGTGACGTGTGTGACCCGAGTTGCGAGAGATGGAGAGTAAATGTCCCTATATTCTGATTAACACTAAGCGATTATACATAGCTTAAGAAGAGAGTGTGGTCAGGCAATATACAGGCATATTTTCCGTACAAATGGATACATATAATCTACATCATAAACTCAAGGTACTCTTAAACATTTGATTATACGATCCATATCCGTAGCTGAATACATTTCGTCTATAGTCTATCCATCACGTAATCATGCATACTAACTTCTTTAACTAAAACCCGACTAAAGTCATCGAGCAAATGTCTATACCAGTTATGAGGCGTCACGTCAGGGAATAGGTGTGGATTTTGTACAGCGCATTTACTCTACCCCTTTAGTAGTTATACAGGTTAAAGGTCATGATTTCTGGCCTACTTTTAATGAATGGACTATAGTTTCTGCCATAAAATATAGAAAATAAGTGTCATCGTATAAAGTATTTGTCTTGAAGTTGTGTTAAACACTCTGATCGAGACGAACTCGGCAAAATATCTCCTCATAATAACAGCCTAATTAGTATATCATCTTAGACTAATCCTATTTATATTATGGTATTTTCCCTTTTTATTTTTTATTTTTTATTTTTATTTTTTGCATACAAATAGTATTAGATTCTTGGGGTGACAAGACCAATTGTTGGTGTTGTGTAAATAGTCTATCTCCTTTAATCTTGTTTTCCCGTTTATGGTTAAAAACACATGTGCAGATATGGTCCCAGGTTTATTCAAGGTTTCGCCTGCTACGGCTTCTTCAGGAATACAACATAATATGGAAGTACAGTCAACTTATATAAAGTCCAAGCTCTGAGAAAACAACTAAACAAAATGAAATAATTGGTGTAGCAGTATGAAATGAAATAAAATAAAATACCGCATGAACAATATGGTAAAGAGACACCTAGCCTGGTTTATGTTCGTTAACATTATAGCTAAGGGTTTGGCTGAAGAAAAGAAGCCATTATTCAAGTTCATGGTGTCGTTTAAAACAATATGAGCCGATTCAAAACATCTCCGTTTACGTGTGTCAGTTTCGCTTTTAACTAGCTTAGCTTCGTCATAGTTTATACCGTGCCCCGTGTCTAACCTATGCATTACCATCGCATTGCTCAATCTAAATTTCTCCATATCCGTTTTGTGTTCTTTTATCCTCTTCTTTAGACCTCGATATGTTTCGCCAATATATAATTTATTTCAGGAGGCACATGGAACTTCATAAACACCCGCTTCACTGTTTTCATTCTTCCGTTTATTAACCCTTTTCACGACATTTCCGATTGTGACCCCGCCAGTTCGAACTATTTCGACTCCTGCTCTCTTCATGATATTAGATACGTTGTCAGCTACATCTGATCTGGGTAAAATTAACATTTTGTTGTGTTTTTCTTTTGGTTCGGTTCTTAGGTGAATGGAGAGAGCTTTCTTCTTTGCTTTTAGTATGAACAATGGGGGATATTTTAGGTGGGTGAAAGTTTTGATAATTAGGTTTTGCTCAATTTGCAAATACTCAAATACTGCCCATTCCCATTCTTGATTTTGTTGACCTGGTAGAACTGTGTCTCAAATTGCTTTTTCACCTTCAGTGATGCAGGCTACAGGCAAAAATCTGGTATGGCGATGGGCAGTCCGCTTAGTGGTGTTTTATCTAATTTGTTTTTAGAGCATTTAGAAGCAAACAGTTTCAGTGAGATAGTTCCTAGAGGCGTGACTTGGCTTAGATACGTAGATGATGTCCTAGTGATAGCTCCACGTAGGTTAGACTTAGAAAACCTTAGTAGTAGAATAAATAGCATAGAACCCAGTATTCAGTTTACTGTAGAATATGAAAATGACGACAGTTTACCTTTCCTTGATGCCCTTTTAATTAAAGACGGAAACGAGTTAAAGTTTACAGTTTTTAGAAAACCGACCAACAAAAATGACTTTGTACATTTTTATTCTTCCACTGACAACAGGAGTAAGCAGGGAATTGTGATAGGCTTTTATCTACGGGCCTTACGTATTTGCTCGGAGGAGTATTTGCAAATTGAGCAAAACCTAATTTTCAAAACTTTCACCCACCTAAAATATCCCCCATTGTTCATACTAAAAGCAAAGAAGAAAGCTCTCTCCATTCACCTAAGAACCGAACCAAAAGAAAAACACAACAAAATGTTAATTTTACCCAGATCAGATGTAGCTGACAACGTATCTAATATCATGAAGAGAGCAGGAGTCGAAATAGTTCGAACTGGCGGGGTCACAATCGGAAATGTCGTGAAAAGGGTTAATAAACGGAAGAATGAAAACAGTGAAGCGGGTGTTTATGAAGTTCCATGTGCCTCCTGAAATAAATTATATATTGGCGAAACATATCGAGGTCTAAAGAAGAGGATAAAAGAACACAAAACGGATATGGAGAAATTTAGATTGAGCAATGCGATGGTAATGCATAGGTTAGACACGGGGCACGGTATAAACTATGACGAAGCTAAGCTAGTTAAAAGCGAAACTGACACACGTAAACGGAGATGTTTTGAATCGGCTCATATTGTTTTAAACGACACCATGAACTTGAATAATGGCTTCTTTTCTTCAGCCAAACCCTTAGCTATAATGTTAACGAACATAAACCAGGCTAGGTGTCTCTTTACCATATTGTTCATGCGGTATTTTATTTCATTTAATTTCATATTGCTACACCAATTATTTCATTTTGTTTAGTTGTTTTCTCAGAGCTTGGACTTTATATATGTTGACTGTACTTCCATATTATGTTGTATTCCTGAAGAAGCCGTAGCAGGCGAAACCTTGAATAAACCTGGGACCATATCTGCACATGTGTTTTTAACCATAAATGTTGCAGCCCACGCTGTTTCTTTCTTTTTCCCGTTTATCCTATACTGTATATACATTATTATATTCTTTACAGGGAATGAAATACACATCACATGCATCATTGTAGGGTTGTTTTTAATAACAGTAATTTTGGCCGAATTTTCACAATTGAATGCTACATTTATATTCAAATACTTAAAAGATGTTGCGAGTGCTGTTGATTCGACGTGATATGGCAAAACTAATATATTTTGCAATGCAAGTTTGCTTTATTACTTACATTATAACAATTATTTCGGCTAAGCTTTGATCCACGAAAATTTCAGGATTATATAATTGTTTGTAATCATGATCTATGAATTATGGGTTATCTTGTTGTATAGAATCGCGCAATCTCTAAAATAATTTGACATTTGCTCATAGACTTCACTTTATTAATTAAACATTTTATATCAGGTATATATGTATGTTCTATTAGTACTTCTCGTTCCATTACATTACTGCAAACATAGAAATGGCTTTGAACACTTCCGTTGCAAGTACAAGGTCAAGCACATTATTACCACGAATTAACAAATTAATAAATTAATAAAGTGAACTTTTTTTGCAAGCTGGCATACAAGTCATGTTCAGAATGTGAAGTAAGCATATTGCCCCAATTATGTACAGGTAAATAAAAGTGGCCTATAATTACGGTATCTTGAATATTACATAATATTATGTCTGCAATATGTTTGTAAATCTGTCAGTGTGCACTGATTTAAAAATGTCCATTAAAGCTAATGTTATATTTGTTTCATGATTATTTTGTAAAAGTACTAAATATATATCGACATTCACAATTTGGGGTTTTGACATTAAGATGGGGTAAAGAATGTATTTTTTTACAAAACAAAATGCTTCTACCACTCTTATTAATTCGGCTTTTATCAAACACTGTATAACCGGGAAGCGTATATTCTGCTGAAAGTATAATTAACCAAGATTCTGTAATACCGATTGTAGCATACTTGTCTATAAACACAATATCTACTGTAGATCTGCAAATTGATTGCAAATGCTATGAGCATTTGCACAGAACACCTATACAGAATAGGGGTTACTTTTTATTGACTACGCATTTTCAGAGTTTCTGGTTCTTATGAGACCTACTTACACTGTCAGACGATTAAAACGTGCTGTACCTACCTGGTTCAGATGGACGCCACCGCCTGAAAAGAAATATTATAATTAATGCATACAAATATGTAAATTATTCAAATATACAATAAAATAAGGTAGGGGACGTTACGAACGACCTATGACATTGGGGAAATTGATACGAACAAATCAAAAATTGCAAGAACACGCAGGACAAACAAGGTCAAAAGTTACCACGTTATGTAACACTAATTTATCCAAAAGCTGTTGTGTTTTTGTGCTGTTTGAGCTTAAGCTTGATCGTTTTGGTTACCTTTGGTTGCGGTGTGTTTTGTGGATGTGTGTTTCATTTGGCAATAGTATTATTTGTTTTTGTTTATTTTGTGTGTTGTAATTCTATTTTATGTGTTTCTACGTTCTGTTTATGGATTGCCATTTTGTTGGGAGCTGTTTCGTTTGATTTGTTATGGTTACTGTGATTTTGATTGTGTTGCTTTTGGTTTATGTTTGTCATGATGTGGGTTTGTGGCTCTATGCATATATATATATATATATATATATATATATATATATATATATACATTTTTTTTTTTTGTGCCATGTTGTATGTCAATTTTAATAGAAAAGCTACGTATAAATCATGGCAAGATGTACCTCCTTGGCACAGTACTAGATCCACCCATCACAGGTAAATACTGTAGTTATGTTGTTACATATACCTTTCGATATGTGAATTCGTTTGGTTGTACCCTATTTTGAGCATTTCTTCTTAGTGAATGTAAAACTGTTTTTGTATTGTGTACTTTGCGCCAATTGTATATGATACTGTATGTATTTATGTATGTATATACTCAGGCACATACCCCACTGCTGGGGGTGGCCAACTCGAGACACAGCCCGAACAGAAACCATTAAAGTTCCAATTCTTAGGGTCAGGTACCACTTTCGCGTTCCCTCGCCCCTTTCTCTGTATCGTTGAGTAGTACAATTTTACAAGGGGAGGAGGATTCCTAGCCTCCTGTCCCATACTACTTGTCTGTTATTACTTTCGTTTGGCGTGGTTTCATTTTTCTACGCTTGAATGCTAATCAAACTACCTCAATCGTTGTATGGGCACCAAACGAAGTATCCCTTCATAAATATTTTTTAACAAATAATATTGTTTGGTGTTATGAATTTCCGCTTAATCCTTTGCTTGTGTTCTAGGTCTGTCTTGAATTTAAGGGTGTCCGTTTATGTTTACCTTTTGTAATGCATTATAGATCCTTTCGCTGGACTTCAATTGCTGCAAAGTCGATAACTATTCCATCATATATGCATTCATTTAGTGTCCAGAGATATAGAACCCTTGCTTTGAAATTTGAGACAAAGAGAGGGTTTATAATAGAGGCGGTCTCCACAGATTTACAGGACAAATAGGAGTTGGCTTAACTTATAATCCTTGGACAGTCTCCATCCACCTGGACATTTTAACTGTTGCGTTATAATTTATTATATTTATAGACTATATTTTCACAATACACTGTTGAATCACAATTACAAACTTTGCATAATTTGTTTACCTATATTCCCTACTCATTTGTTTACCTATATTCCCTACTCATTTTCATTATAGTCAGCACCATCTCGGTTGCTTAGCTATTTATTTAAATAAATATATATGTAATGCATCCCGGTACTCAGCTGCTCAGCATGTCTTCTAACATCAATCGCAATAATGGCTGCAGTATCGGTAATAAATTTTGTTTCGGTTATTGCTTTTAATTTATGTTTGGTCATGTTAGCATGCCGATCGCATTATGTTATTACCTTGTTATGTGTTCTTTCGCCTTTGCATTGCGTTCAAGATTTGCAAACTCCATTTACCATTCAACTAAGTAGTGAACAATTGCTGACAACCCATGCATTTGCAGTCAACAAAAACAAAAAGAGAGAGAAAGAGAGCAACCAAGGACGTCGACACAAACATGCCAACCGGCCTAATCTAAGGTGGGCTTCAAACCTGATAATCCGATCAAAGTCACCATTTCTCTGATCATTTGGCCCTTTTTATTTGTATATTGTTTTGCTAGTTATGATTTTAAATATTAATATGGTTATATTTGTATTACACTGTGTGCTCGTTTGCTCGTATGACAACGCTCAATTCATATTTCCTTGCTAAATGACAATGTATTTGTTCTATGCGTATCTTTTCAATGCAGTGTTACTGTGTACCCAACCTTATCATTATACCCTACAATTGCAATGAACGAAATGCCCGCTATTCCCATGCTTTCTTCAGGGTTTTAAATTCGTGTTCTTGAATTAGTATACCTACTCATGCGTATAGATGTATTTTTTATGTATATCTTCAATTTGTTCTTTCACAATCACATCACATTCATGCTAATTTAAGGAAGTGTACACAGGATTGAAGAGTTCGACAGAAGCAGTTTGACAAAGCTAATCTGAGGTGGACTTAACTGTACCGTATAATCGCGTCGACTATAGGCAGAGAAGAGACCACCATTACCAGGGCCCTCCACTGACGGTGACAGTTGAAGTGCAAACACCATCGTGCACTTATTCTCAACATACCCTTCCCCACCTGCCCCTGCTCCAACAGTTCCACGGGGACATGAGTTTAGGGTCCCAACCCCCGTACACGTGTGTGCACCCCATCCCACAGCCAACGACTTCAGCACAGCACCTGCAGCTCCACAGGTACTTCGGGAGTCTGACCAGACTGTGTGCTCCCAATTCCGTCGCCCAAGTGGACACCACCCTCCACACACCACGACCAGTAATGACGAGCACATCGTCGCCAGCGCCAACCACCACCACTTCGCCAGGGCCTGCAGACTAAGGATGGACAGACATCTTATAATATTTACTGTGTTTGTGTAACAAGATACATGCAATAAATAGAGAAATTTATATATATATACGGTATATAATATATGTATATATATATATATTTTTTTTGTCTATGTGAGTGAGGGAGACTAAAGGTAGAACTGCCTGTAGCGAGTGCGTCCCCCAGAGTTGAAAGAGTGACAGGGCCAAAATCAAGGGACGTTCGAGCCAAAATGCCTGGATACACGAAGTTTGAAGCAATTTAAGTCATAGGAAGAGGGAAAGACTGATTCTGGGAGAAAGTTCCAGAGCTCAGCTTTTGGGTTGGAGAGTTGCACAGAGTAGGGGTGGGATTGTGTTGCAAGACGGGTGCTATGTGCTCTACTAACAGGAGGTGGTATACACTGAGAGAGCTCTGAGGAACACAGAATTTTGTAATAGTGGTAGAATAGTGAGAAAGATGCAACATTGCGGCGAAGAGAGACTGCAGACAACTGGTGAGTGGACGTGAGGTAATGAGACGGAAGGCTTTCTTTTCTACCTTGTCTGAAAGTGCTGTGTGAGAGGATCCTACTCACACGTATGAACAATACTCAATACATGGATGCACTGTGCCCCTGTACAGAGCAAGAAGCTGCGCAGAGGTAAAGACCCCCTAAGGCGGGTGAACAGACCCAGCTTTTGGGAAGCTGTTTTAGCTAGAGTGGTAATATGATCTTTCCAAGAGAGATCAGAAGAAAAAGAGACACCAAGAATATTAAGAGAAGATGAAGGGTTAATTTGTATGTTGTTAAAGAGTAGGTCATAGTTTTCTGGAAGGGGGCAACGAGTAGACAGAAGGAGAAATTGAGTGAGCATTGTAAGTAACAAGGTTTTCTCTGCCCCAATTAGAGATAGTAGAGAGATCAGAAGATAGGTCTTTTACGGCTTCCTAACGTGAGTTTTGGAGCTCCTGCTGTGAATAATTTTGTGATAGGCTAGTTAAATAGTGTAATGTAGAGTTGAGAAGGTCGTTAATGAATAATAGGAAGAGAATTGGAGATAGGACAGAACCCTGAGGAACACCGGAGTTGATAGGTTGAGGAAGTGAACGGTGGCCGTCCACAACCGCAGCTATGGAATGGCCGGAAAGGAAATTAGAGACAAAGGCACAGATGGAGGTATGAAAACCGTAGAAGGGTAGTTTGGAAATATGGGATTTGTGCCAGATTCTTTAGAAGGCCTTCGATATGTCTAACCCAACAGAAAAAGTCTCACCGAAGTCCCGAATGGAGGATGACCAAGAGTTAGTAAGATATGAAAGAAGATCATCAGTAGAGCGGCCCTTTAAGTAAGCCATGCTGGAGGTCTGAGATTATATTATGGGAACATAAATACTTAATACATTTTGAGGCAAGATTAGTTTTTAAAAACTTCAGAGATGCAAGAAACCAGAGCAATTGGACGATAGTTGGAGGGTTGAGAGCGGTCACTCTTCTTTAGGACTGGTTGAATGAATGAAAACTTCCAGCAAGAAGGAAATACATTAGAGGAGAGACAGAGACGGAAGATTTTGCCTAGGCAGGGAGTCAGCACGGAAGCACAGTTTTTGAGTACAATAGGAGGAACACCGTCCGGTCCGTACCCCTTCTTAGTATTAAGCCCAGAGATGGTGGAAAGTACATCCTTGGAAGAGATTATTATGTTAGGCATAAGTAGGAGAGAGGGGGGTGTAGATGGAGGAACACCACTGGAATCATCCAAAGTGGAGTTTTTAGCGAAAGCGTTAGCGAAGAGTTCAGCTTTGTCAGAGGAAGAAATGACGGTGGTGCCGTCAGAGTGGAAAAGAGGAGGGAAAGACATAGAAGAAAAATTGTTGGAGAGGTTTTTGGCTAGTGACAGAAGGCTTGGGAACAGCTAGAGTTGGATAGTTCAGTGCATATATTATTGATGAAAGAATGTTTGCCGAGGCGAAGAACAGATTTTGCTTGATTCCGGGCAGAAACATAGGAAGTATGAGATTCTTGAGTTTGAAGGCGACGGTACTGTTTGAATGCCAAGTAAACCAAGATTTATTTGCATTAGACTGAGAGAAAGAAAATAGAATGTATGCTTCCATGCCCGAGAGGATTACCTTGGTAATGCGTTCAGCTCTCTCCGAGGGTCCCCGGCTTGAAGCAAAAGTCATTCCATGGGAAGTCAAAGAAGTACTGCCGAAAAAGCAGTACTTCTATGATATATATATATATATATACAGTATATATATATATATATATATATATATATATATATATATATATATATATATATATATATATATATATAATTAGATATATAAACAAATGAAAATTATAAAAATATCAAAATAATAACATTTATATTTTATTAGTACTGTATATAATAATCATATGTAAATAAATATATATTTGCTCCTTTCATATGATTTTAACCTTCTAGGGCACACTTCCAACTGGTGAATTGTAATAATCTTTGAGATAATCACATGTCAATTTCCCTTCATTTGTAGCAGTATTTCTCCCCAATCTCTGTATTGGTGTTAAAGACGCCTCATCACTCCAGCGGCCAAGTGTAACGTGGTGAGAGACCTTGTCTTCCTCATTCACTAGGGCAATATGTAAGCTTGGGTACCTCACCCTCATTTAACCCTCTCACGACCATATGACGCAGAGGTTGCCAGATTAGCAATAAGAAATAGAGTTCTCTCACTCTTATAATTCTATCTATCTATCTATCTATATGCTCAGACCCAATCCCCATTTTGGGGGTATCCGACTCAAGACAGAGCAAGAACAGGGAAAACACAAAAACAACATAAAACAACGAATAAACATAGATCAAGAGCACAAATTCACACACATCTAGGTCACCCAGGAGAAGACCCAGAGACCAGGGTCACCAAGGTCGCTCCAGCACTCCCCCGGCCCCCGACCACCCGGAGAGGTTCCGATCTCGGCAGGCAGACATGCAGCGGAGCCAAAGCCACAAGCCCTCCCACCACACTTCCAGGCGCACACTTCATAATAATCGTCTCCCCGGGCCAGGCGCCTGATGGACTATTATCTAGTCCAACTTGCGCCCGACCCCTTACTCCAAATGACCACATGTTCACTCAACTATTCACAAGCATTCTCCATTCACTCCTGTCCACCACCACTTCCCCTGCCTGATCTATAGTCATTCCTCTATCATCCAAAGCTTTTCTTACACAGTCTCTCCATCTCAATGGGGGTCTTCCTGCCCTTCTATCTCCCCTTGTACCTGACTCACATATTCTCTTTGTAAGCCTTTCATCTCCCATTCGTTCAACATGACCATACCAGCTCAGCACCCTTCTGTCCACTCTGGCTGACAAATGTTGCTGCTGCCCCACTCTCCTATGTATCTCTTCATTCCTCACTCCGTCTCTACGAGTAACTCCATACATACTCCTCAAGCAGCTCATCTCCATCACATCCAGCCCTCTTTTCTCCTTTTTCTTCAGAGCCCATGTCTCAGCCTCATACATCACTGTTGGCACAACAATTCCTTGATACAGTGCACTTTTTACTTTCACTCCGAGATTTCTTGTCTTCCACATACTTCCCATTGCTCCGAAAACCTTCCTTCCTTCACACACTCTCTGTTTTACCTCCATTTCCATACCTCCACTCCTGCTTATCGTTCCTCCTAGATATTTAAAACACTCTACTTGTTCCAATATTTCCCCATCCAGCCTCACATCTAGATTCACCCTATGCTCTCCCCTATTACACACCATTACTTTACTTTTATTGACGTTCACCTTCAGTTTCCTCCTTCCACAAACCACACAAACTCTTTGACTACCCGCTGCAGTTTCTCATCAGAATCTGCCACCAATGCTGTGTCATCAGCGAACAGCAACTGATTCAACTCCCAATCTCTACCATTCTTTCCTACTAAACCCAATCCTCTTCCCATAGTTCTCCTTTTCACCTCCCTCACCACACCATCCATAAACATATTAAACAGCCATGGTGACATTACACAACCCTGTCGCAAACCTACCTTTACCTCAAACCATTCACTCAACTCACCATTTCCTACTCTCACACATGCTCTGCTCCCTTCATAAAAACTCTTAACTGCTTCTAACAAATTTCCTCCTATTTCATAAATCCTTAACACCTTCCACATTGCTTCACGGTCCACACGATCATACGCTTTTTCCAAGTCCATAAAAGCCCAAAATATCTCCTTATGCTTTTCTAAATACTTCTCGCATAACTGTCTTACTGCAAACATCTGATCCACGCACCCTCCTCCCCTCCTAAAACTGCACTGTTCTTCTCCTATTGCAACTTCCGTACACTTTATTATCCTCTCTATCAACACCCTGCCATACAGCTTTCCAACCACTGACAATAAACTAATACCTCTATAACTTGAACACTCCTGCCGATCTCCCTTCCCCTTGTACAACGGCACAATAAATGCGCTCTTCCAGTCTATTGGTACCATTGACACAGCAAAGCACACATTGAAAAGTCTCACCAACCAATCTATTATCACATCTCCACCCTTCTTTAAACACTCCACAGCAATACCATCCAAACCTTCTGCTTTTCCCACTCTCATTTAATTTCATTAATCTCATTATAATTACCTCTCCAAAATTAGTTTTCTGCCCACAGCTAACTCAAAGACAACTGCAGAGGTTAAAGTAACTAAACTAAAGGTTTCTAAATACCCCTGATGGTAACAAAGGCTTTAAAGTATCCATAATAGGTGTTATGTATTGCCTTAATTAAACTAATTGCTGGTGGGATAGAGTTAACTAATTAATAGTGGGTATATGTGACTATTTATTTGTACATAGGAAGGCCTTTAGGAAGTAAGATAACTTCGGGGAACATATTTTGTGTTCAGAGTGTACTGTAGCCTACTAGCCAGACATCTTTTGCCCCAGGCCATAAACGCCGGCAGATTGTGGCGCCAAGCGTGCACCCTTCCCCTCTCACCTCTTGTTTAAGCATATCTCTGGCAGACGTATGATTAGTCTTTATATAATTCGTGATTTAATGTTCTTACTCTTCATTTATATATTTTAATGAAGTATTCTATATTATTATTAGTTGAGTTAATTTGTTTGATTGTAGAGAGAATGTAGAGAGAATAGTCCAGTACGATAACTTCAATGACGAAGGGCTCGATAGAGAATAAGATTTGAGAAACGGCAGTTCTCCTCACTCCTCTGCTTCGCCAAGACCTCACCCTGGGTCGTCCTGAGTTTGTGTCCTGCCTTCTATAACTTATCTCTATAGATAAGTATTATTATGTTGTATTGTATGATTATGTTGTATTGTGTGAATGTTCTAAAAGAAAGTAAACGGTAATTAATTATTTTTGTACAGTAAACTAAAGTGGATACTTGAATACCTTACATATAAATCCTAAAGGATTTACGAAAGCATAAGTTATTCTACTGACATTTAAAGTAAACTTAATAATATCAATTATATGATTCTGATTGACTTGTTGTATAGTTTTATAGTGTTGTAGGGTTTCGCTGGAGGATAATATTAACCTTGAAGTCTAGTTTTGGGTGGTTAACTTACATTCTTATAATACCACGGTGATAAGTTGTGTTGCCTTTGCATTGGAGTTAATCATTTATTCATGGTGTTGTGGGTTTGAACCCTAGTCCGTAACATAGGCTCAACATTGCGTCAAGAACGTGAGAGGGTTAATCATGGAGACAGCAGCAAGCTAAGGCAACTTACTCAACACGTTTTAGATGAAGTTGTATTATAGTGAGTAGACACCTGAATCTACACGTTTATTTTACATATATGATGAACATATGAATCTTGAAGAGCGATAAAACCAGTGGGAAAAGCCTATGAGTGGTGAAAACGTATAATTTCGCCGCCCAGTCGTATGCTGAGCAGGGCGTGGGAGGGAGACATATCCTCCCTTCGCAACATCTCGCAACACACTGAGCGCAGCTGGAGAGACCTCAGTGATGCATAAGATCTTTAAATGATTCACTTGTGTGTAGGAAACCGCATGAGAGAAATTCGTATGAAAAATAACCAATAAATGGGGGAAATATGAGGAAAAATAGCCGATAATTAAGGAGGGGGAGGGGGAAGGAGGGGAAGGGGGGTTGAGACACATGAGGATGAGTGGTAAGAAGTACTAGAGATGAATCTTCTCACCTAATCACGTATTCCTTTGTTTTGAGAGCCCCTGGGGTGTTTTGGGAGGGTTTTTTCATGGTCTTGCCTCCGTGAGACCTATCGCGTTCGCTATGGTGACCATTCCGTGAGGCTTATCATGCTTTTCAGGTTAACATATGCCAGTATCCCTCTCAGTACGAAAAGACATCGAATGGCTCAATATAACAGTATAATATTAGGCTAAATAAGGTAAAGGCAAATCAACATAGGCTACTGAAAGAACTAAATATTAGTGAAGTAACATCAACGTATCAGCACTGTAATATAATATAATATGAAGTGCTCTCAATTTGTTAAGACTTGCTTGCGAAAAACCTTTGTAATTTATATTTGTTCACCATGTTCTTTGAATATGGTTAAGCTTGTTGAAATGCTGATGCAGTAATGGATATGGATCAATAGAAAGTAATTTTTTTACTAGGTGTTCAGAAAACAATGACATTTAAATGATAACTTTTAATTTCCAAATTACTAATCTGTACATTTGCTACTTGCAGGAATATATGACCAACAATAAGGCAATAAAGTTAAATCAAACTAGAGTTTTGATCATCATATGCTCTGCAGAACAGGCGAAAGGAACTGTCCTCAATATCAAACCTGCATGGTGTGCGCCTGCCGCAAGTGATATAGCGTAATGGTGCTCAATTTGAATGCATTCTCCAAGAGTTGTTACAAAGGAAATCAAGCAACAACAGTGACCCCTCTAGGCTGCTTGTCATCTAAAACACAGGATCAAGTGTCTGAACAGTGGTTTAGAGTGGGTAAGGGGAAATTGGGAAGGGAACTACTGCCCTGGAACTAATGTCCGTGGCAGGATTAGGAAGTTAGTAGGGGACAGATGGGTTAGTAACATAACACAGTTATAAGTGATCTTTCGTATATCTGGGTAAAAGAGAGTAACGTCTTAGTAATATATACAGTATATACGCATTAATCCTTGATGAATCTGAGGGAGAATAAAATACAGTTATTCATTTACAAACGCAGTCAGTCGCAGGTTTGAGGCAAGATATTTGTCTAGGCGAAGTTTAAAAGAATCAACGGTGCTGCAGTCTATAACGTCTCGGGGAAGCCCATTCCACAAGTTGACAACTCGATTGAAGAAGAAATTCTTAGATTCGTGCGAGGTAAAAGTTTTACCGATAATTTTGCAACCGTTTCCCCGCGTGTAATTAGATTGGTCGATGGTGAAGTACTTACTACAGTTCATATTGACGATGCCTTTGATGATTTTGAACACTTGAATTAAGTCGCCTCTTAATCTGCGCTGGGTTAAAGGAAATAGATTTAATTCCTTAAGACGCTCCTCGTATGGTTTGTTCTTTAGGCTAGGTATCATTTTGGTAACTCTACATTGAACTCGATCTAGCTTGTCTATATCTTTTTGGTAATAAGGGCACCAGGAATGAACGTAGTATTCCTGCAGAGGGCGGACTAAGGAATTGTAAAGGGTTAGGATAACTTCTTTGGATTTATGCTCAAATGACCTGCCTGTAAAGCCAATTATTTTGTTTGCCTTCTTAACAACTTCTGAACAGTGTTGACTCGGTTTTAGGTTACTTGATATTGTTACTCCCAGATCGGTTTCTCTGTCTACACTCTTAAGCTGAGTGCCATTCATCGAATAGTTTGCATTATCATTTCGGTATCCGATATGTAGTACTTTACATTTATCCGCATTGAAACTCATTTGCCAAGTTTGCGCCCAATGTGACAACTTATCTAGATTGTGTTGCATATTGTCAACTTGTTCTTTTGACAGTATACGATTTGCAATGTTTGTATCGTCAGCAAACTTTGAGATTATACAGGTGAGTCCCTCGTCTATGTCGTTGATGTAAATTAGAAAGAGAATTGGTCCCAGTACCGATCCCTGGGGTACCCCACTACTTACATTGGTCCATTTAGATGCCTTACCGTTTATGACTACTTTTTGCTTTCTGTTGCTGAGCCAATTTTCTATCCATTTCAACACACCATGGTTGAAGGGTGAAGGTCGTTATTGATTTTGGTTTGACATCAAGTTAATACAAAATGAAATAATAATTATTGAATAGTGGTATTTTTAATAAACTTATTAAGTTTCAATCAAGTTATCTTTTGCTGGACACCTGGTATAAATACAGCAAATACAAAAATAGCTTTACTGGTGTGGTCAAGAGAAGAGCTTGCTAACAAAGGCAAGGAAAATTTGGCAAGAACTGAATGTAAAAAAATAACAAAAATAGATTCAAATGTAGTGTACCTTAATGGAATACAAAAATATGCCTCTAGCATTAGTCAACAAAGGTCATTTGGCGCTAAATATAATATTATCACTAAATTGGTACTGGACAAGAAGATAGAAGGGTGTTCAATGTATTAAATATCGTATTATATATATATATATATATATATATACTGTATATATATATATATATATATATATATATATATATATATATATAATATATGTATTCCGTATATAGTGTATGTATATATGACAATTAGGTGAAGTGTTTCATATATTTTGTGTGCAACTGAGATAATACACTACTTATATCCTACAAATATGGTATACACGCACCCATATAAGTAAGAAGAAATGTGAAGGTAATATATTAAAAAGTGAATACAAAAAGAATCGTAACTACTATTTCATTCCATTTGACACTTTTGTATTAGTCACGTTAACCCATACCCATACTGGCCGCAAAGAGTTGTTCAGTCTTGTTGTACGCAACATTCATCCCCACCACCAGCTTAGGTCACACACACACACACACATACACACACACACACACACCGATACAAAAGCTACTGTATAAAAATTGATGGAGTTGTACACGTAAGCGGCTCTGGGGAATTGAACATGTCCATGTGTGTCGAGCTCTAAGAATAGTATGTGATGAAGTTTATGCTGTAGATTTCGTTTACTTCAACACTCAGCAATGTGTTAGTTGTGTCTTAGTTTACCTCTGGCTATTATAATAGTTGTTTCTGTCAAGAAATGTCCTCATAGTGAAGTTCTTAAAAGTAGAACCGTTAGATATGATGACAAAATATATTGTTTATAATATTTTAGTTTAGTTTTACGCCATTTAACCGATGAAAAATCAAATTGTTTGATAAAAATTGACCATAAAATACTTTCACCGTCCTAAATTATTGTCATGATTTTCTTGTAAATACTGATTAGTATTCAGTGCATTGATATGAACTATTTGGTTCGGATTATACAATACTTCAAGTATACTAAGCACAACAAATATTTTGTTCAAATTGCTATTTATTTGCTGATCATTAAAGGTATTTGCAGGGAAACTTTATATATTCATATGTTGAACATAAGTTAAACACTGAAATAACTTGAAAGATCCATCGGTTACCCCATTGGGGGTAAGGTGGCCTTCACATTTAATGGAGGAAAACAATTATGCACCACACATTCCACTGATTAATGTACGTGGCGACTTGCGGTGGTCAGCGAAAGTCGTGACCAAAGGCCATCCTTTACAGTGAAGTCTTGTTATGGCACTGTCATCTTGCATCAGTGTTGAGGTTGGTGTGGTGCAAATCTGTTCTACCCTAAATGACCTGGGGCAGTCAGTTCAGCACCATACTCGTATTTCTGACAGCCTTGAAGATTGACCAAACATTCTTGACTTATTTGTAACCTCTAATCCTACTGCTTACACTGTAAAGCTTTTCTGTCCATTAGGTTCCTTTGATCATAACTTTATCTCTGTTATTTATCCTATATCTCCTGTGTGGCCATCTGATCCTCCCGGCTAGAGGCGCTTGAGACACTTTTGGCGCTGCCGATTGGGAGGCTCTTTGCAAGTACTTCTTTGATTTCCCTTGGAATGATTTTTGCTTCAGTGACTGGGAACCCTCAGAGAGTGTTGAGCGCATTACTGAGGTGATCAAATCAGGCATGGAGGCATATACTGTATATCTTGTTCTTTCTCTCAATCTAATGCAAAACATACCTTGGTTTACTAACGCTTGTTCTACTGCTGTCCACAATAAGAAGGAAGCATACAGACCGTACCGAAGCCTTCAACCTCATGATTCTTAAACTCTTTATGGTTCTGCCCAGAATCGTGCCAAATTTGTTCTTCAACTTGCCAAAAAGTCTTTCATGAAAAACAAACGTAATGAACCTACTAATCATAGCACTTCCCAAGCTTTCTTGCATCTAGACCTAATCCTCTTCAACAATTTTACTTCCTCGTCTTTCCATCCTCCTTAGTCCTCCGACAGCACCACTGTCACTTTTTCCTCTGACAAATCTGAATTCTTTTCTCAAACTTTCGCTAAAAATTCCACCTTGGATGACTTGGGTGGTTTTACTCCCTCTTCACCCCCTATTATTTGTATTATTTATTATTTTAATATCTTCCAAAGATGTACTTTCTGCACTATCTGGGCTTTATACTAAAAAGGCGTATGGACTTGGCAGTGTTCCTCCTGTTGTACTCAAAACTGTGCTTCCGTGCTGACTCCCTGCCTAAGCAAACTCTTCCGTCTCTGTCTTTCCTCTAACATCTTCCTTTCTTGATGGAAGTTTTCTCTCATTCAACCTGTCCAAAAGAAGGGTGACTACTCTCAACACTCCAACTATCGTCAAATTGCTGTAATTTCTTGCATCTCTGAAGTTTTTGGATCTATTCATACTTCAAAATCTCCAATAATCTTCTTTCACCAAGGGGTGCTCTACTGGTAATCTCGTTTCTTACCTTACTAACTCTTGGTCATCCTCCTTTCGGGATTTTGATTGCTTTTCTAATGCGTTAGACATATTGAAAGCCTTCGATAGAGTCTAGCACTAACCCCTTTTTCCAAACTACCATCCTTCAGCTTCAATTCCTCCGTCAGTGCCTTAATCTATTAATTTCCTTTCGGGCCGTTCCATAGCTGCGGTTGTGGACTACCATTGTTCACTACCTCAACCTATCAACTACGTCGTTCCTCAGGGTTCTGCCCAATCTTCAGTCCTATTTCTAATAATCAATTATGATCTCAATTGTACCTGTAATCCTATCCACTCATATGGTGATGACTCTACTTTACACTATTCAACCAGTCTGCACAACGTCCCACCATGCAATCACTCCAAAACTCACGTAATGAGGTCATAGCACGATTGTCTTCTGATCTATCAACTATTTCTAATTGAAGCAGAGATAATATTGTTATTTTCAATGCTTTCAAAACCCAATATCTCCAATTATCTTCCCATCACAATCTTCCACACGACCATCCCTTACTCTTCAATAATACACAAATCAACCCTTCATCTCTCAATACTGTTGGTGTCTTTTTTTCTTCTGATCTTTCTTAGAAAGACCATATCACCACTCTTGTTAAAACAGCTTCCCAGAAGTTAGGTGCCCTCAATTGTTTCATTACCCCAGTATAACTTCTTTCTCTGTACAGGGGGACACCATATCAATGTATCAAGCACTCTTCGCATATGTGGGGAGGTTCCATCCATACCGCACTTCTCGAAAGGGTAGAGCGAAAAGCATTTTGTTGCAACAACTCGCCTTATTGTACAATATCTCACTACATGCCGCAATATTGCATCTCTCTCACTTGTTTACCACTATTTCAATAATCTATTTCTATTTCTTCTGCTCTCATTTGGAAGGACCATATTACCAGTCTTGGTAAGGCAGCCTCCCAGAAGCTGGGTGTGCTCAACCGCCTCAGGGTGTTCTTTACCCCTGCACAGCTTCTTGCTCTGTACAGGGGCACAATGCGTCCTTGTATTGAGTATTGTTCACATGTGTGGGGAGGTTCACTCTCTGCAATCTCTCTCTCTCCGTCGCAATGTTGCACCTCTCTCGCTATTCTATTACTACAGTAATAATCAGTGTTCCACAGAGCTTTCCCAGTGTATACCACCTCTTCTGCGTAGGGCACGTGGTAACCGTCTTGCATCCCTCCCCGTGTCTTTGCAACTCTCCAACCCAAGAGTGAAACGTTACTCTCAAACTTTCTTCTATTCAACAGCTAAGCTCTGGAACTCTATCCCAGAATCAGTCTTTCCCTCCTCCTATGACTTAAATTTCTTCAAACTCTGTGTGTCCAGGCATTTTGCTCGGACGTCCCTTGATTTTGGCCCTGTCACTTTTTCAACTATGGGGGAGGCACTCGCTACAGGCTGTTCTGCCTTTTGCCTCCCTCACTCACATAAAACATACAAAACAAAATAAATAGAAAAAAATAGCGTTATTCAGAGCTTTTCAGTGTATTCCAAAATACTTCCCACCTCTATTCTGTCTAACTGTCTAACTCAAGAGTGACCCAATTTTCCCAGTCTTTCTTTTACTCAACAACACAAATCTCAGACTCTCTCCCTCTGTCTATCTTTCCCTTATGCTATGAGTTAAATAGTTTCAAAATCCGTGTGGCCAGACACATACCCGTATATGAACAACAAATGGAAGTGCTGCAGTGAAACTGTGTTTAGTCTTTCTGAGACACTGATACAACTATGCTAATTTCATCCACAATTACCAATTTCAGCCTTAGTGATGACATGATGGGACATTGATATAAAAGGACTTTACTATCCCGTAGTCCACCTGCTGTAAGTCAACCCTGCCACCATGTTTTGTGTATGTACTGCATATGGGACTGATATTAATATCCTTTCCCCAAAAAAATAAATACATGCATAACAAAAAACAACAAAATATCAGTATGATCCTTTGCAGCAATTACGAGGCAAATGTTAGACAGAAACATTTAGATAGCATTGTTGTTCACTTTGGATGCATTATTATAATTGTACACCATAATTACTGGGAAATTTCTGTGTTTTGGTATTAGTTATAGTAGTTGCACCATATAGCATTACGGTACTACTAGTATATGATATTTATAATGTATACTGAAACAAATATATTCAATTCAATAACCTAGCACGCGAAAAATTGAAAAGCAAACAAATGTTCTATTGATTGTTAGACGCCATGATCCCTGAAGGGGTGTCTGCGCATGAATCGCCTCAACGCACCTCTGTCCTCCGTCAGCCAGCGCCCCTTGTCCCATACAACACTTCTTTCACTCATATACCTCTCAACTTCATCCTTTCATCTCACTCTTGGTCTGCCTCTTCCTCTCCGCCTTTTCACCTCACTCTCTTATACACTCTTAGTCATTCATTCACTCCACATACGTTCTACATCAGTTCAGTTCATGACCGAACCTTTTCAAGGTGTTCTTTTCACACTCTCCAGCAAATCTACATCCACACCACAACACTCTCGTACTTCAATTTATTTCCATTTAACTCCACATGCAATTCTCCAGTAACTCAGTTCCACCCCTCTCATTCTTGATTTATGCCTTTCCAATAACGTCCATGCTTCACTCCCGTACGTCAGTGTCGGGATTACCAATAGTTAGTGGGTGTAGTAATACGTCTTAGATTATTTCACATGCTCAACTCACTGCAAAAAGTAGATTAGAGGTGCTGTTGTGAAGGGTTATCCCTCAATACCTTAACTTAACCCTGATCTGACACCATTATGGAATTACTTCTTTACTTCCATGCTTGCCACCCTATTCCTTGTCACTACTCTCAGTGTTTCTATAACCTCTTTCCCTGTTGTACCCTCTACTCTACTGCACTCCATCTTCCATACTCCCATTTTTATTCATCACACTGCCCAAATACTTATTGAGCTGACATTCACCATAACCTGACCATTTAACCTCACCTCACACTTTGTGACTGCACTCCTTTCAAAGACCATAATCTTACTCTTCCCCTTAATTTGCAGTTCCAAACATATATACCAGATTCTGCAACTCCCACACATTATCACTCAAAGAACTGTATTATCAGCAAACAGAAGCACAGACAACTTCTACTCACTCACTTCCTTCACCAGGGATACACCAACATCCTCTGTTCTTCCGTGTATTTCTTTCACGACTCCATCCATATATATACAGAACAACCATGGGGACATCACGCACCCTTGCTTTAACCCAACATTCAAATACAAAAAGTGCTATGTTTTTTCTTCACATGCACTGCACCTCTGCACGCTTATACACGCTTTTCACGGCTTTCAGCAGATTACTAACTACTCTGTATATTCTCAATACTTTTCACAAACCTCCTATGTCAACTCTGTCATAGGCTTTCTCCAGGTCCATGAAGGTAGTATACAACTTGTTTTCCTTCTCCAGCTATTTCTCAACCACATATCTCAAGTAAACAATCTGGTTTGCACACCTCTTCCTTTCCTAAGCCTGCCCTGCTTCCCACCTACCCATTTCTCCATTCTCACTCCCACTCTCTCGATCACTACCCTGCTGTACATCTTCCCTATATGCTTAGGTGACATATCCCACAGTGATTACCACACACTCCTTTCTCCCCTTTACCCTTGCACAGGGGAACTATCATGCCTGATTTCCAGTTTTCGGGCACACTTCCCTTCTCCCAGGCAAGTCTACACATTTTCCATACCCAATTAATTACTATCTCACCACCATACTTTACCATTCAGCTTCTCCTCACACACTCCATCTATCCCTGATGCTTTACCCATCTTCACCTTTTTCAAAGCCTCACACATTTTTCACCTGCTGATCCCCACCTCATCCTCTATTACTTCTCTTCTTTTCCCTCCCATACCCCATCTATCTATGTTCGCCGGCATTTAATTTCCTACATTCAACAACTAATTAAAGTGCTCCCTCCATCTCTCGACTTTCTCTTGCTTCTCCACTAGCACTCCCCCATTCTTATCTTTCACAACCTTTGTCACCCTCCCTAACTTTCTTGACCTCTTTCCAAAACAACTTTATGCACTCCCTTCACTTCTTAAATTCCTTCCAAAATTCCACATGTACTCTCCTTTTACTTTTCCCTCACTACTCTCTTTATCACTCTATTTTTCCCCATATAACTTTCCCTTTTCTGTCTCTTCAAATCTTCGTTCCCTCAACTACCCTACAACTATAAAAATGTACTATATAATTTTGTTTTCTATGTGGATAAGGGAGACAAAAGGCAAAATTGACTGTGACGAGTGCCTCCCCCAGAGTTAAAAGAGTGACAGGGCCAAAATCGTAGAATGTTCGAGCCAAAATGTCTGGACACACAGAGTTTGAAACAATTTAAGTCATAGGATGCAGGAAAGATGGATTCAGGGAGAGAGCTCCAGAGCTCAGCTGTTGAATAGCAGAATGATTGGGAGTAACATTTCACTCTTGAGTTGGAGAGTTGTACAGAGTTGGTGTGGGATTGTGTTGCAAGACGGGTACTACGTACCCTATGTAGAGGAGGTGGTATGCACTGAGAGAGCTCTGAGGAACACTGATTATTGTAGTAGCGATATAATAGCGAAAGAGATGCAACAAATGATATTATCATAACAGACTATACTGCATTTACGAATTATTAACAATGTGTAAGTTATCAGCGATTAGTGAAAGGCGATGACAAATTAGAAACCAGATTCAGCAAATAATTATGTAATCAATACTGTGTATCAGGTTATTTGGTCGTCTAATACCAGTAACAAAAAATGGCTTAGACTCGGAGGTGAGCACCGCATTAAACTGTACTCCTACATAACCCACCCGCCCAACCTCAACACATAACCTGATTAATTGCCGAGTTGCGAGTTTCGTTCTATAAGGAAGTTGGAGCCGTGAACATCGATATTAAACAAAAGTGCATGGATAAATGGTATGTTGAATTGAGTTGTATGTATTTATAAATGTACACGACCGTATTTTGGTTGTACATTCTGTTAAATATTGTTGTCTACAGCTCCAACTTCCTTATAGCCTGAAACTCGCAAGTGGTCAATTGTAGATGCATGTACAGTACATGGAGGAATAACAGTTTACCCGATATCGAGATGAAATAGTCATGATATTATAGTAGTATTTGTTTAAGCCGGTCCAACCTAAATGAGAAATGTTGGTCTTGGTAGATCTTCCCCCCCTTGTAAAATTCACCTACTAGACGAAATAAAGAAAGGCGCGAGGAAACGCGAAAGTGGTCCCAAACCCTAAGAATTGGAACTTTAAGTGTTGTTTCAGTTAGAGCTTTGTCTCGAGTCGTCCACCCCCACCTATGGGGTATGTGCCTGGGTATATGCATACATACAATATAGTAGCCACTTCAGGTAAAATGTTGCGTATAAATACATAAATTTGCTTTGCTTTGTATTGCACTGTTAACTACACATTGTCACAAACAATATTGAGAATTATATTGGGATATTTTAAATAGCCGAGCATGCTTGATTGATTCTTATATATGACATAGTCTTCACTTTCTGGCTGGCGAATGGTCAGGCGGTCGATTTGAAAATTATTATTATTTATAAAGAATTCCATTATTCTAATACTAACTAGAGAGGCACTTGAGAGAGCACATAACTCCGCATACATTGGCGGAGGTTTACATGTATATATATATATATATATATATATATATATATATATATATACTGTAAGTACAAATATTTCCACACCAAAATAAGTGTAGAAAATGATAGCTTCACTGTACACATTTTAAAGATATATACATGCGGTCAATTAATATGAAATTTCAGAACATGCTAGAAAATATAGTAGGAGTACCAGTCCCTGGTAATATAGTAGGAGTACCAGTCCCTGGTAATATAGTAGGAGTACCAGTCCCTGGTAATATAGTAGGAGTACCAGTCCCTGGTAATATAGTAGGAGTACCAGTCCCTGGTAATATAGTAGGAGTACCAGTCCCTGGTAATATAGTAGGAGTACCAGTCCCTGGTAATATAGTAGGAGTACCAGTCCCTGGTAATATAGTAGGAGTACCAGTCCCTGGTAATATAGTAGGAGTACCAGTCCCTGGTAATATAGTAGGAGTACCAGTCCCTGGTAATATAGTAGGAGTACCAGTCCCTGGTAATATAGTAGGAGTACCAGTCCCTGGTAATATAGTAGGAGTACCAGTCCCTGGTAATATAGTAGGAGTACCAGTCCCTGGTAATCCACGCATGAATGAGGACATACATCCCTGACTTTGGAACCATCCACTCATATTTTCATACTGAAGATCTACGAAAGTAGAGAGATGCATTTATTCATATTTTAACTGACAATAAACGTCTGTGAAACATTTTAAATTTAGCATTAAACGCTATTATATTTTAATCCTACAGTTCGAGCCGTCTAACAAGATAATCGGACTTCGTTTTTTCTTTCACTGGCATTTAACGTCTGTGTCATTTTTAAAATGACCTTAAGCATGTTATATTTTAAATGATATCAACATCTGTATTTCAAACCGTACAATTCGAGCCATCTTAAAGGATACTCGGATGTACTTTTTTTTAAATACTCCTACGATATTTTCTAGCATGTTCTGAAATGTAATAATAATTGACAGCATGTATAATATCTTTAAAATGTGTACAGTGAACCTATCATTTTCTACACTTCTTTTGGTGTGGAAATATCTTTACTTATACTCGTACCACAAGAATATATTTTTTGCATATTTGATATACAGTATATATACTGTATATATATAGGCTATACTGTATATATATATATATATATATATATATATATATATATATATATATATATATATAAACATATATATATATATATATATATATATATATATATATATATGTTTCTAGTCTCTCAGTGGGGATCGAACCATCGACCATCAGGATGATAGCCGACGCTTTAATCAATTACACCACGGCAGTCTAAAAGACACTCAGCCTTCTATCCTATTTATGTTAGGGAGAAGGGAAACCCACTAGGCGAATATATTTCAATTCAAACCTAGTTGTAGGATCCATATTTCCAGAATACCATACACGGATTTTTGAGTGTCCCGACGCAACTCGGGTAGAAATTGATTTAATTTAATTCTAACCCACAAAGCATGAGAGTTACAAATATTGAGAATATATCACAAATACACGTGAGCCACTAAATGTTTCTAGTCTCGCAGTGGGGATCGAACCATCGACCATCAGGATGATAGCCTAGTGGGTTTCCCTTCTCCCTAACATAAATAGGATAGAAGGCTGAGTGTCTTTTAGACTGCCGTGGTGTAATTGATTAAAGCGTCGGCTATCATCCTGATGGTCGATGGTTCGATCCCCACTGAGAGACTAGAAACATTTAGTGGCTCACGTGTATTTGTGATATATTCTCAATATTTGTAACTCTCATGCTTTGTGGGTTAGAATTAAATTAAATCAATTTCTACCCGAGTTGCGTCGGGACACTCAAAAATCCGTGTATGGTATTCTGGAAATATGGATCCTACAACTAGGTTTGAATTGAAATATATTCGCCTAGTGGGTTTCCCTTCTCCCTAACATAAATAGGATAGAAGGCTGAGTGTCTTTTAGACTGCCGTGGTGTAATTGATTAAAGCGTCGGCTATCATCCTGATGGTCGATCGTTCGATCCCCACTGAGAGACTAGAAACACTTAGTGGCTCACGTGTATTTGTGATATATTCTCAATATTTGTAACTCTCATGCTTTGTGGGTTAGAATTAAATGAAATCAATTTCTACCCGAGTTGCGTCGGGACACTCAAAAATCCGTGTATGGTATTCTGGAAATATGGATCCTACAACTAGGTTTGAATTGAAATATATTCGCCTAGTGGGTTTCCCTTCTCCCTAACATAAATAGGATAGAAGGCTGAGTGTCTTTTAGACTGCCGTGGAGTAATTGATTAAAGCGTCGGCTATCATCCTGATGGTCGATCGTTCGATCCCCACTGAGAGACTAGAAACACTTAGTGGCTCACGTGTATTTGTGATATATTCTCAATATTTGTAACTCTCATGCTTTGTGGGTTAGAATTAAATGAAATCAATTTCTACCCGAGTTGCGTCGGGACACTCAAAAATCCGTGTATGGTATTCTGTAAATATGGATCCTACAACTAGGTTTGAATTGAAATATATTCGCCTAGTGGGTTTCCCTTCTCCCTAACATAAATAGGATAGAAGGCTGAGTGTCTTTTAGACTGCCGTGGTGTAATTAATTAAAGCGTCGGCTATCATCCTGATGGTCGATGGTTCGATCCCCACTGAGAGACTAGAAACATTTAGTGGCTCACGTGTATTTGTGATATATTCTCAATATTTGTAACTCTCATGCTTTGTGGGTTAGAATTAAATTAAATCAATTTCTACCCGAGTTGCGTCGGGACACTCAAAAATCCGTGTATGGTATTCTGGAAATATGGATCCTACAACTAGGTTTGAATTGAAATATATTCGCCTAGTGGGTTTCCCTTCTCCCTAACATAAATAGGATAGAAGGCTGAGTGTCTTTTAGACTGCCATGGTGTAATTGATTAAAGCATCGGCTATCATCCTGATGGTCGATGGTTCGATCCCCACTGAGAGACTAGAAACATTTAGTGGCTCACGTGTATTTGTGATATATTCTCAATATATATATATATATATAGAGAGAGAGAGAGTCCTACATATGTCCAATCCACAAACATAGAAAGACACACAGCTAAAGTATAAACAAGGCTTAATACTAAGAAGGCGTACAGTCCGGACGGACGGTGTTCCTCCTGTTGTATTCAAAAACTGTGATTCCGTGCCGACTTCCTGCCTAGGCAGAATCTTTCGTCTCTGTCTCTCCTTTACTGTCTTTCCTTCATGCTGGAAGTTTTCTCTCATTTAACCTGCCCCAGGGAGGGGTGACCGCTCTCAACCCGCCAACTATTGTCCAATTGCTCTCATCTCTTGTATCTCTAAAGTTTTTAACCCTTAAAAAGCGGCTCACCACATAAGTCGTTTTTAATAAAGCTGGACTATGTGGCGGCGCTCGACATAGGTCGAGTGGCAATTTCAGCACGTAATGTTGCTGAGAGAGAGAGACAAGTGGTGGCAGGAGACTAGCGAGCGTATGACTGCTCCAGACCACCGCGGCGAACCTACTGACACGAATCTCAGCTCCCTCCTCCCTCTCTCACTCGCTACATACTGAATTGTATGGGGAAAGTGGCTAATTACCTGCTTTTTGCACTCGAGTTGCACGGTTATTGCAAGAAAAGTAGCCATCATACAAGGATCGTTATGGTGTCATTCGAAAGCTCTGTTTATGCCCTTTCAGGGATAGATACTTGTTTTACGTTCTGGGTCTTATTTAGGCATGAAAATGATCACGTAAACAGCCCTATTTTGGCTAAAAACACCCCGCTGGGCGGTACATATAAATAAACCGCATAGGCCGCTAAAGAAGGGTTAAAACTACTAGCAGGGGTACCCGGCGTTGCCCGGGTTTAAATTCTACTACCATAATCACCATCATCAATCACTACTACCACAATCATCACAATACTACTACTACCATAATCACCGGCCTCGACCTCCCTGTGCCTCGTTAAACGGCGACCTCGATTTCGGCCGCTAAATGACCTCCGATTTTGGATCTGACCTCATCCGTACCTCCATTTTGGGGAGCTGCGAACAAGTTTCGTTCCATACACCTTTTCGATCGGAGGCCACCTTCTGCCCCAAACGGCCATTTTTGTTTTCTTCAATTTTGGCCTCGAAACGACCTCCGATCATAGCCTCGACCCCTCTATGACCTGACCCAGGTCAATTTACACCCACTTGCAAAGTTTCAGCTCCCCAGGTCCAAAACTGCGGCCGCCTATTAACCCTCCCGCATTTTTACGACGCGATCGAGTCATAACGCCACCCCTCGAAGAGTGCTCGTATGACGCAATCGCGTCATAATGCCACCTGTAAGTTATAAATATTCGCCAAAAATAAGTTTATGACTCGATTTTGACGCAATTTGGACTGGTAAGTTAGGCATTAGTAAGTTACAAAAGGAAGTATCTAGCAACCCCATAGCGTCCCTCTCTGAGGAGCCCGGGCCTTTGTTAAGTCAGTAGTTTCCCGGCCCCCAGACTGTGAGGCAGGGTCCCGGCCCTTTAAATTCTGGGCTCCCTCCATCTGGCCCTCCAAGCCTAGCTATAGGCAGGCAATTATGGATTATTTCATCAACCCAGTGAAAGTGTTTAGTGAGTAATTCGAACTATATATGTATATAAAATGTTACTTGTGACTTTTGGTGACTGAGGGGAGTGAATCTTGGTTAACCCCTTGAGTATTGATGCAGTTTTGTCTAGGTATCATTGATAACTTTACACTATTTTTTGCTTGAAAGACAAATATATTTATCAATAAATACTGCCTACGAAATAAATACATTATAATCACGAAGATGTCACAGGAATGCTTACAGGAAGTATGGTAAGTACTCTATGGAATTTTAGTTATATTACAGTATATAATTATTATATATATATATTATATATATATATACAGTATATAACAGCCCCAAGGTCCCGAGCAAGCCCAAGGCCCATAATCGAGTATTTATATTATTATTATATTTTGTATTTTATTTAAATATTTATTTATTTGATTTATTATTGTTTTTATTTATTTTATTGTATTTATTTCATTTTATTTATGTTTATTTTATTTATTTTATATATATATATATATATATACCGTATATATTTGTTTTGTTATTTCTGTTCCCCAGGGTGTCTAGCGGATCAGCCCCAAGGTCCCGAGCAAGCCCAAGGCCCATAATCGAGTATTTATAGTATTTTATTTTTATTTTGTATTTTATTTATTTTATATATACCGGCATATATATTATATATATATAATATATGTATATATACTGTATATATATATATTTTTGTTTTATTCCTGTTCCCCAGGGTGCCTAGCGGATCAGCCCCAAGGTCCCGAGCAAGCCCGAGGCCCATAATCGAGTATTTATATTATTATTATATTTTTTATTTTATTTATATATATATATATATATATATATATATATATATATATATATATATATATATATGTATATATATACAGTATATATATTATATACCCGGTATATATATTTTTTGTTTGTTTTCTTTTTTATTCCTGTTCCCCAGGGTGTCTAGCGGATCAGCCTCAAGGTCCCGAGCAAGCCCAAGGCCCATAATCGAGTATTTATATTATTATTACATTTCTATTTTATTTATATATTTATTGATTTGATTTGATTTATTTCATTTTATTTATATTTTTATTTTATTTATTTTATATATATATATATATACCGTATATATATATTATATATATATATATATATATTATATATATATAATATATATATACATATATATATATATATATACGGTATATATATATATATATATATATATATATATTATTTTTTTTATTCCTGTTGCCCACGGTATCTAGCGGATCAGCCCCAAGGTTCCGAGCAAGCCCAAGGCCCATAATCGAGTATTTATATTATTATTATATTTTAATTTTATTTATATATTTATTTATTTTATTTATTACTGTTGTTATTTATTTTATTTTATTTATTTCATTTTATTTATATTTTTATTTTATTTATTTTATATAATTATATACCACATAAATATATATATATATATTTATGACACCTTGTATGTATACTGTATATATATTTATATATATATATATAGATACCCACACACACATACACATATTTGTGTTACCATTCATTACATTTTGTTTGACACCTTGTATAATATACTGTATATATATATATTTATATAAAAGTGTTGTACATTGTGGCAAAGATATACAACTGTATAAACATTCTCATATATTTACATAACAATAACAATGCATGGAAACAATTGCTCATAGCTCGCGAACCAATTACGCTATATTATTTTGGTTTCCACCATTAGAAAGAGCACAATTTTTCGATTCCGGTGATTTATACAGTTATATACGTATCCAAGCAAATAACGCAACGACGAGGTGGGGAACAGCTTGGAACCCGGCTAGCGTCGGCGGAACAGAGACGGGTGAAGCGTAAATATTCTCATTTTGGATCTTCATTTCAAATATTCATAGCGCAAAAGGTATTTGTCGTAGGAACTTCTAGTTTTTTTTATACTCATCAGCATTATTTGCCGTATTCATACAGCCTAAATTTAAGACCATATACTTCGTAACAACGAAATAAATCGAAAATGTTATAAACCATATCAATCAAAATCATATATTTTGTTATTTCGGTCACTGCTTGAGAACTATTGAAGATAAACAATTTTTGTTTTCAGATTTGGAAAGAGAAGAAAAAATACTATTATTTGAGCAAAAAAAATATATGGTTATCACTCCCAATATAGAGATAAGATGGTGTGAAGACAATTGCATGGGAAATAATTTTATTCCGGACTCATTTACACTTTCATATTTCGATTTATTTACATTTTGTTTTGTTTTATCATGTACTATAAATATTCCTCTTTCCATTGACATATGATACATCACAATAAACAGCATTCTGGTGGATGAAAATACAGAAAAACACAAGGCTTCGAAAACTCGTCCAGCCTGGTATTTCATGGCAAATTTAGAGAAGGTCTTACCATAAGTTACATATTTAATTTGCCGGAGCTGGGAGGGTTAAGAACTCACAGACAGACAAACATACACACGAACTGATTTAATAATATAGATTCTTGCTTATAAATTTCTAAAGCATTTCTCTTCTCATAATGTGCTTTTAGATCGCCAGTATGGCTTCCTTAAGGGTCACTCTACTGGTGATCTTCTTTCATATCTTACTAACTCTTGGTCATCCTCCTTTCGGGACTTCGGTGGGACTTTTCCTGTTGCGCAAGACATATCGAAGGTCTTCGATGGATCCTGGCACAAATCTTTAATTTTTAAACTACCCTCCTTCGGTTTCTGTCCCTCCATCTGCGCCTTTGTTTCTAATTTCCTTTCCGGCCGTTCCATAGCTGCGGTTGTGGACGGCCATCGCTCACTTTCTCATCCTATCAACTCCAGTGTTCCTCAGGGCTCTGTCTTATCTCCTATTTTCTTTCTAATTTTCAGAAATTATCTTCTCAACTGTACCTCCAGTCCCATCCATTTATACATAGACGCCTCTACCTTACACTACTCAATTAGTTTTCCAGAACGCCCCAGCGAGCAATCCTTCAAAGGAAAACATAATGAAGCCATAGAACACTTATCTTCTTATCTAACTACCATTTCCAATTGGGGCAGAGAATACATTGTTACCTTTAATGCTTCCAAAACCCAATTTCTTCGTCTATCTACCCGTTCGGAACTCCCAGAGGACTATCCCTTATTCTTCAACAATAGAAAAATCAATCCTTTATCTTCTCTCAGTATTCTTGGTGTCTCTTTTTCTTCTCCTCTCACTTGGAAGGACCATATTACCAGTCTTGCTAAGGCAGCATCCCAGAAGCTGGGTGTGCTCAACCGCCTCAAGGGGTTCTTTACACCTGCACAGCTTCTTGGTCTGTACAGGGGCACAGTGCATCCTTGTACTGAGTATTGTTCACATGTGTAGGGAGGATCCTCTCACACCGCACTTCTAGACAAAGTAGAAAGGAAAGCCTTTTGCATCATTAATTCCCGTCCACTCACCAACTCTGTAAACTCTCTCTCTTCGTCGCAATGTTGCATCTTACTCGCTATTCTATCGCTACTACAATAATCAGTGCTCCTTAGAGCTATCCTAGTGTATTACACCTCCTCTATGTAGGGTACGTGGTACCCGTCTTGCAATATATACTCCTATCCCTACTCTGTGCAACTCTCCAACCAAAGAGTGAAACGTTACCCTCAGTCTTTCTTCTATTCGACAGCTGAGCTCTGGAACTCTCTTCCAGAATCAGTCTTTCCCTCCTCCTATGACTTAAATTGCTTCAAACTCTGTGTGTCCAGGCATTTTGGCTCGAACGTCCCTTGATTTTGGCCCTGTCACTTTTTCATCTATGGGGGAGGCACTCGCTACAGGCAGTTCTGCCTTTTGTCTCCTTCACTCACATAGAAAATAAATAAATAAATAAAAATAAACAAAACTAGAGAAAAATACCTAACATATCTTTGGTAGTACCTTGTATATAGTCTTTGTGCGAGACACCTTTTTCATTCTGCACTATTCGGTCTGGCTGCAACACACAGCGGAATAGATCCCACTCCAATCATCGTGGCAGGCTTAGGTACAATCCTTAGTGCTTTGTCGACGATCTAGCGTGATGCCCAGCCCAAGCCTCACAAAGTTGGTGAACAGCTTCAGGGTATAACGGGAATACTATTGCTGCGCCTTGGCTTTACACGGACTGGTAATCAAAGAGTCTCTTCCTATTAATGTTTTTTGTTTTTATTTTATTTTATTTTCCCGAGAGAGCGATTGAAGATATAGTAAGAATATAATTGCCACTATTTTAGGTTAATGTCACCACTGCTATCATAAACAGTTACCGGTGTATCAGTTACGTGCCTGACATATATAACACTGTACTCTAATATCAACAGAAATGGAATCGCTGCCAACTTATTTCCTATCCTAGGATTAACAAATGCAATAAGGCAGAGCTTTTAATGTAATTTTCATTTGTTAAATATGCTGCATAACGGAATTTGGTCTTACTTTATTGTATTCAATGTTAAAGCCACCACTACATAAATGTCTCCGCCTGCCATGATAAATGATCAGTACTTATGCACAACGATATTAACCCTTTCACGCATTAATGACGCAGAGGTTGCCAGATTAGCAATAAGAAATAGAGTTCTCTCTCACTTATAATTACCTCTCCAAAATTAGTTTTCTGCCCACAGCTAACTCAAAGACAACTGCAGAGGTTGAAGTAACTAAACTAAAGGTTTCTAAATATCCCTGATGGTAACAAAGGCTTTAAAATATCCCCAGTAGGCTCAAAATCGCGTCATATGCGTGAAAGGGTTAAACGTGTAATTTTCATTCTATATCCAGTAATACAGTTTAGGGGTGCCAATTAATGTTTTTTTTTTCTTTTCTTGTTTTAATATATAATGTGGTGGCATTATTGTTATTATTCTTGTCAAGGTAATCTATTAAGGTACAATTATAATAGTTGAAATATACTATGCCTTCCAATATTTTAGTGATTTAGTGATTAGGTGTATTCATAATTAAGTGTTACGTCATGCTGTGCCCATAGGTTAATCAAGAAAAACCTATTCACATTAGTCGAGAAAAATTTAGTATATATATAAATATATATTAATATATATATACCAGCAATACATTCCATTTAGCATTATTAACATAACCAGATATTTTGTTCTAGCAGTATGAAATTTTATTTTAGTAACAATAAGTTTGGTTACTAATTTTGAATAATTTCTCCTTTAAATTTGCACTTATTTCTTACTTAACTTAACCACTAGGAACAATTGTTTTGTGAATCAAATCGCATTTTCTAGCAAAATATCTAACTATCACCATATTACGGTACCTTGATTAGTAATTTCAGATATACTTGAATTAAAGGACGAAGTGTCTCACCCGATAATATTTGTTTGTATTAAAGTAGAAATGCCGCTATGCCAAAAATCAAAACGACATACCCAACTAAGACAATAACTATTGAACGAATTAAACAAGTCTACTTTGACTTAATGTCGCATTGACAAACCGAATGTTATTGTGAAGTTTGGTGAAATTCCGTCGAACAGCCTAGGAAGAGCTTCTGGACAGACAGACGGCGATGACAACAAGGATGACGACGACGACGACAGACATTTCGGCCGGCAGGGAACCAGTGGCCTATACGGGGGTCGACACCACTCTTATGCAGAGTTGATTAACATTAAACAGTCCGAATACTGCAATTACTATGAACATATTTTTAACCAAAGCAAGAACGCCCCAGCAAGCAAACCCTCAAAGAAAAACATAATGAAGCCATAAAACACTTATCTTCTGATATAACTACTATTTCCAATTGGGGCAGAGGAAATTTTGTTACCTCTAATGCTTCCAAAGCCCAATTTATCCATCTATCTACCCGTCTGGAACTCCCAGTGGACTATCCCTTATTCTTCAACACTACAAAAATCAATCCTTCATCTTCTCTCAATATTCTTGGTGTCTCTTTTTCTTCAGCTCTCACTTGGAAGGACCATATTACCAGTCTTGCTAAGGCAGCCTCCCAGAAGCTAGGTGTGCTCAACCGCCTCAAGGGGTTCTTTACCCCTGCACAGCTTCTTGCTCAGCACAGGGGCAAAGTGCATCCTTGTATTGAGCATTGTTCACATGTGTGGAGAGGATCCCCTCACACCGCACTTCTAGACAAAGTAGAAAGGAAGGCCTGTCGTATCATTAATCCCCACCCACTCACCAACTCTCTCTCTCTCTTCGCAGCAATGTTGCATATCTCTCGTCATTCTATCGCTACTACAATAATCAGTTCTCCTCAGAGCTCTCCCAGTGTATACCACCTCCTCTACGTAGGGTACGTGGTACCTGTCTTGAAACACAATCCCATCCCTACTCTGTGAAAATCTCCAACCCAAGAGTGAAACCTTACTCTTAGTCTTTCTTCTATTCAACAGCTGAGCTCTGGAACTCTCTCCTGGAATCAGTCTTTCTCTCTTCCTATGACTTAAATTGCTTCAAACTCCGTGTGTCCAGGCATTTTGGCTCGAACGTCCCTTGATTTTGGCCCTGTCACTCATTCAACTTTGGGAGAGGTACTTGCTACAGGCAGTTCTGTCTTTTGTCTCCTTCACCCACATAGAAAACAAAATAAAATAAAACATAAAATAGACCAGGGTGCTACTCGCCCTAAAAGTAATTAACATAGCTAACCCCTTCAATTTGATCAAGTAAATATTATATTATAGATAATTATAGAAAACTATATTCTGCTTTAGAAGGATTTCTGATAAACAAGAGGGTACAATATATTGTAACTCAGTTAACCCTTCGACTCCCTCATATTTATTCTAAAATCAATAATATCATCTTGTGTTAATCAGAATGAAGTATAGAAAAAAAATTGTGTTAATAAAGCGTTAATTTGCGAATACACTCTGTATATTTCCAGTAGTCTTAATGTATCTTGTTATATGAGAATGGTGTGTTTGTCGAGAGGTTGTAAAGACATGTTGCGACTTTAATACACTTAAGATATTAGTGGTGTTACAGTTACAACTGGGCGATTTAATTCAGCTCAAGGAGGCCCACTGTGACTGTATGTAATTTTAATAGATTTTCCTGTCAAAATTTTATCATTATTTAAATAGTTTTAACACCAATATATGTAGGATAAGCCCATATATCTCGTGGCTAAAACATACATATAAGGGTGATTGGTGATACATAAACTGTGCTTACTGTATGGATATAGCTATAAATGAACTTCTGTGGATCTATAAATCCACAAGAATAATAATGACATTGAATACATTTATACCGTTAGAACTTCTACCGAGAAAGAACATGAAAATGTCTTTACAATTTCGAATTATCATTGTATTGCATGCACTGAAGCAGATAATCTTATATCTTATAAAACTACAAATGTATCATTGAATATTGTATCCTGTCATCACTTTGTAACAAATGATGTGGAATTAACCGCCAAAAAACTACCGCCCAGTAGCACTAACATCTCACATCATCAAAATCTTTGAAAGAGTACTACGAGGAAAAGTCTCGGAATACATGGAAGAAAACGGGCTCCACAACTCAGGACAACACGGGTTCAGAGCAGGAAGATCATGTCTCTCGCAGCTACTAGAACACTATGACAAAGTTCTAGATGACCTGGAAGAGAAAAGAAATGTGGATGTCATATACACAGACTTTGCCAAAGCATTTGACAAGTGTGATCATGGAATTATAGCACATAAGCTGAAAGAAAAAAGTATCACCGGATAGGTGGGGAGGTGGATCTATAATTTTCTCATTAACAGAAGACAATCAGTAGCAGTAAATCAAGCAGTATCGGAAGGTTCAGAGGTTAAAAGCTCTGTTCCCCAGGGTACAGTGTTGGCACCCTTACTCTTCCTAATACTAATAAGTGATATCGATGTAAATGTACAACACAGCAGTGTCTCATCATTTGCAGACGACACAAAACTATGTCTAGGAAAAACCACAATAGAAGACAAAGAAATCTTGCAAGCAGACATGAACGCTGTATTTCGGTGGACCAAAGATAACAACATGCAATTTAACGAAGAGAAATTTCAGCTGATAAGGTATGGAGGAAATGGAGAAATTAAAAGAACCACAACCTACTTAACAGAGTCACTCCTGCCAATCCCACGAAAATCAGAAGTTAAAGATCTTGGGGAAATAATGTCAGAAAACATGTCTTTCAAAGAACATAATCAGGCCAAGTCAGTAGCGGCGAGGAAACTTGTAGGTTGGATACTGCGCACTTTCAAGACACGAGAAGAACGGCCAATGATAACACTTTTCAAATCGTTGGTGATCCCACGACTGGAATATTGCAGTGTGCTAACATCTCCACACAAAGCTGGGGAAATATACGAAATAGAGAGTGTTCAAAGAAATTTCACGTCCCACATCAGCTCGGTAAAACATCTTCATTACTGGGATAGGCTGAAGGCTCTTAACTTATATTCACTGGAGCAAAGAAGAGAGAGATACTTGATAATTTACACATGGAAAGTTATCGAGGGTCTAGTGCCAAACTTTCACACCACAATATCATGGAACTGGAGTGACAAGAGGGGGTAGGTATTGTAACATCCCACCCCAAAAGTGTAGGGGAGCTCTGGGAACAATGAGGGACTCCTGGTTGACAAACAGGGGACCGAGCCTCTTCAACAAAATGCCAGAGAACGTGAGAAACCTGATGGACGTGCCAACGGAAGTATTAAAAAAAGCCTTGGACTACCATCTCAAGTCGGTGCTTGATCAGCCATACTTCGCGGAGGGGGGGGGGGGGGGGGGAAAGCTGCCCTCTCGAATAGCCTGCTGCATCAAACACTGGCAGCAAACATACTCGGTGGGAGCAACTCTCGCCGAGGCCGCTGAGGAGGTCGAAACAACTCAAGTAAACTCAAGTAAGTAAGACCAGACTAAAATACTAAAATTAGGTTATTATCAGTAACATCATCCATAAACATGTTTAATAAAGTAGCTGCCAGACTAAAGTTTCTGTAATAAGTTAAAGGAAAACACGCTCGCATGAATCCTTTATTCGGAAAGGAACTCACAGTCTTCAGTATTCAATATAATCTCGTTTGACCCGACTTTTCGATTAACAGACCAGACATTGAACTTTTATAGGCCAGACTTTAATTAATGTATATTTCCAATCGAATGTCACTGTTTCATTGATGTAGGAAAGAGTTGCACGACATTAATTAAGGGTTCAAACCACGTGCCTGAATTGGAGGTCGCTCTGCCACAGTCGTATGTGGTGCTGGAGTGGCTAGATGGAGGCCTCTGATGCTAGACAAAAAAATTGAATCGAAATTCATCATGGTTCTCTATTTCCCTCTCTCGCGCTCACACTCACACACACACTCTTTCTCTCTCTCTCTCTCTCTCTCTCTCTCTCTCTCTCTCTCGGTTAGGTGGATAAGCTAAGATAATAAGTTCTGATAGATCTGCAGTGGATACGCTAGCTTACGATGGTCTAGGTGAGCTTAGCAAACGTTAGGAACGCATATCATAGGATTGGTGAGGTTAAGCTAAGATTCATTTGGTGGTGTTTGATGGTCTTGCAATAAATTAGGTTCAATTATAATATAATTGAATTAATTAGGTAAGTTTATGTCAAGAATAAGTAGGTTGGTTACATTAGGTTTGGGTAGCTCAAGACACGGTAGGAAGCAATAAATTCATAGCCATATACAGTATTACAGGAGTACTTTGATTAGCTCATATTGGATTAATCTGGCGTCGTTTTCCATTTTCCAATGAACATGAACAAATAACAGATGTCCAGGTGGCAGTTTTCCTAGGGCATTGGTAAGGTCTACAATCTTGCAGTGGGTAGTTGTCCTATATCCTTAAATAATCTATGCATGACGAACGATATTTAAACGGGATTACATTACAGAAAAGTAAATTACAGCCAGTAGGATACACATACAAAAGTAAGTACATATAATGCGAATATGAACGTGAGTGTAAATCTCTAAGAAACGAACAAGATTATAGCTATCGTATAAACTGTTCATTGTTGATACAACGATCGGAATGCTAACCATACAGAATACACAAACAGATGATTGGGTAAAAACACACACATATATTCTCCATTTTTAGACAAAAGTATCCTGAAATGGAAGAAACTAATTATGATAAAAATCGAATCTGGAACTAGATAATAGAAGGTGATATGAACGGGACAAATGTTTGAATAGTAGAAGGGAAAGTAGGTGAAAAAAAGACGCGAAGGTCGGGGGGCTACATAAATAATAAGTGTATATAAGTGGTATATAAGCATCGATGAACCACCTACTGTATAGGGTATTGAGTTAGCAACTTCTCCTTCACGGTAGGCACTATGTTTTTATACTATTACTTTGACTGTTGTGTACCTTCAGCAAAACATAATCTAGTCACGTGATTCAAAAAGTGCATGGACAGTAATAGGAAACAGCCACCATATAGTACGTTTGGGAACTATGGAAGGCAGACACGATAATCGGTCAAAAGACGGTTCTCGTTAACGAGTGCATAAAACTAAGTGTAAGGACAACATTTGATGCATTTGATGCAACAACATGCATTAATAACAATACAAAAATGATTATTGGGTGGATATTAGTAGCCATGCAGGAGTAAGGCAAACATAAGAAGCACACAAAACCAATATTAGGTAAGCAACATGGCCTGCAGCTAGTCCAAAATTTCGGATGTCTCGTTACAGATGGCTTTTGATGCAAAGAAGGGGTCGGGTGTCAAACTTTGTTGGTGTGTATAAGTCGGGACAATATAAGAGGGAACCGAAGAATAATTATGGTAACAATAACGAATGATATATGATGTGAAGTGACTTCAACACTTGCTACAGGCAAAATTGCCTTTGGATCCGTCATACACATAACAAAAATAAAAACATAAATTATATATATATATATATATATATATATATATATATATATATATATATATATATATATATATATGTATACAGGGTGTTTTAAAACAACACTGCCAGACCTCATCTGCTAATTAGTAAATACAATAACGAAGAAGATTATCTAAGGATAAAATGCAAAATAATATACCATTAATGATTTAAACCGCATAGAGTAAAATAATTAGTGACACCCAGGTATGAGCTATAATCCGAACACGGGCTAGTGTCCCCCCTCCCCCCCAAATAGCCTACCTCTTGCCTCCCATCCCAGTTCGAGTTTTTCTTCGAAGTTTTGGAGTCATAACGAATCTTCGCATGTGTTTAATCATCTGCTCGGCCATGGTGCTATCTTCTTCTGTCATAGTGATTTTATTTACCTTATAATATCACATAAATATGGATTGTCGTTATTTAGGTGTGTCTCCGCCTTTGTTATTTTATACTCGTTAAGTCCAAGTGACGTAAATTGTTTGTTTTGGGTACCATTAGATGATTTTAAATATTCATTAGTGAACACCGTATACTTGTATGTCTACAGCTACGTAAAATCGTCAAACTTCAACCATAAAACTGATAGACATATTTCGTTAGTACTCTGTGATAATAGTAACGTAATGAGGTATTTGTATTGAAACAGTAAATTGCGCAGGAACAATTTTTTCCCATTCAAACAGTTTCACGAACGATTAAATTACCTATAGCAGTGTTCGGATACCTGACCCAGACTTGAGATTCATTATTTTACCTCTTGGTCATCGTTACAAATGGTGCATATCTTTTTACGCTACTTGGATTATAAAACTTAGCAGTTTTCTTCTAATTGCAAAATATCATTACCAATTTTATGTAACTTTGATTTTGTAATTATTCATATGTGATTAGGTCATTAGATATCTCCTCTTTACCTTTTTTACTTGGTAATCATTCATATTATGTATCATATGTTTTGTGCTGAGCTCAGAACCCTGTTTTGCTACATTTCTAAATAACCATTTATCTCCGTTACAATATATTTTTGGTAAAAATAGAATAGAAATATGTGTATTATATATTTTTATCAATGTGGTCGTCATACTCTGGCAGTGTTGTTTTAAAACACCTTGTATATATATATATATATATAGTGTATTGAAATCACTGTTACAGACTATGACGAACACATTGTAAAATGGAACATGCACATATATTGTTGTATCACATTTTCCCAAAAAAAGTGTTATTAATGAGATATATGCTTATTTAGAAATCTAGCAAAACAGGGTTACAAATAAAGCACTAAATAATTGATACATGATTAACATGTTTACTATGGACTTAGCTAAAGGGAAATATAGGTTTACCTATTCACACATTAGAAGTTACGAAATCAAAATATCTTAGAATATGGTGATGATATTAGATAGTTAGCAGAAAAATACTAATTATTTGAAACAGATTAGCGTAAAACAATGTGTAACATTTGCAAGTCTGGTCACGGGGTATAATGCTGATGCCCAAGTCTGGGTCGAGTATCCAAACGTAGTTGAACGTAATTCAATCGTTTATGAAGCATAGTTCTTGATTCATAGATTCATTGGGGGCTGATCGTTCCTATCTTGAATTAAATTCCGAAAATGTTTTACGACTCAGTATAAAGATTCAATGATTAAAAATATTGGGTATGGTTGATTTCTATATTATATCAGTTGGTGGTAATTAACATTATTTCAATGAATCTTCTCTTATTACACTGTAATGACCGTGTACAGTAGTGGTAATTAATTCTGATCGATTTTGAAGTCTCGAACTTATCAAGCAAATCTCTGAAATACAAATGCTCAGTAAGAATTAGTAAGGAGATTCAATTCAACCCGAAACCGCTTCGAATAAGTTTGAATTTGAATGAAGGTTCATTACTGTACAATCAATTAAATAATATTAGGCAATAATTTTGTAATGCCCACATTGCTTGGGTATTATTATCATTCAGCATTGTTTTTTTTATTTACTAACATATGACAGTTATATCTGCAGACCACTTGAGGATCGTAATTTGCTTCATCCAAGACTACTTCGCTCTTTCCTATGTTGTAAGAAAAATACATTTTTTTTGGCATTAACAGAACATAATTACAATGGTAACATTTTATAAAGGAAATATTACTTACAATATTTCACCCCGAAAACTAATTATGTTTATAATTCAACATTCCTGGGTATAAACAAGGAGATTGGGGGGGGGGGGATAAAGGGGGAGACCAATGCCAGTGTTCGGCTTATAGCACATGCTTGGACGACACTGAGTATTATACTGTATGTCCTTTAAATCATTAATGATTAACTATTTTGTATTTTTTATAGAATAAATTGAACTTGTTTTTGTAATAGGTACTTAGCAGTTTAAGTCTGTAAACGTTTTGTCAATACACCCTATATATATACAGTATATATATATATATATATATATATATATATATATATATATATATATATATATATATATATATATATATATATATATATATATATATATATATAGATAGATAGATAGATATAGATATAGATAGATATATATATATATATATATATATATATATATAGTATACAGTATATATGTTGTGTGTGTGTGTTATCCATTGTGACAATGTTGGAAGAATGGGTGGTATGGAAACATAGGGTAGGGCTAGCTCTTTATTTTGTTAACGTTTCGGCTTCACAGAGCCTTCGTCAGAACTGAAAAAAACATACGGGCACTCTGCGGTTATATACTTATACAGGTATATACAAGTGTCGTTCATCCAGCTGGGCGTCTTGACGTTCCAGACTTTGTCATCCATTTTCGATTTTCCTTTTCGTTCCAGTCTCGTATCGCAATGTTCGCTGCTAAAGTTGACCAATTGATAAAGCCTTCCTATTGTTGATAGATTCGGTTGTGTTGATATGAGCTGCTTCGAGTGCTTTTCCTAGGCTTTTTGATAATCCCTTGTATATGGTTGTTGCTTCATTCCAATTTGGTAGATGGTTATGTTCTTCTACATGGACCACGAATGCATTTTATTTTTTGTGCTAGTAGAGTCATTTTCAGAGCTTCCGTGACCGTGTTTAGGATACCAAAGTTTCTCAGTGAATTTAACAAGGGCAACTGATACTAAAAAAAATAAGCCCCCATCCACCTCACCAAAATGACGGGAAAGTTGTTATTTTAGACGTTTTTCAAAATGGCCGCCGCCGTCATCTTACATTTTTTATAAAGTTTTATTTCTTGAAGTGAATGGCCAAAAATGACAATTTTGGTGTCTATTCCCACTAATTTTGGTGTCAGAAGATCAATGGCATGGCACAATTAAAAAATAATTAATATATAATTACCAAATAATTAAGTAAATAAGAAAATAATTAAGAAAATCAATGGGATGGCATAATTCATGATTTAGAGTCCCATTAACCTCAACATCTAAGACAAATATGATGTTGTTAAATCCACTGAGAAACTTTGGTATCCTAAATTAATAAAACATGAGACCTACTGCATTAAGATGCACTATCACTGCAGGACAAATATGATGCACAACTGTCAGAATCACTTCCGCTGTCATCATCGCTGCTCTCCATTTGTGGATGACTTGGAGTTTTTAGAAGATCCAGGAATGATGGAAGTGCAGGTTGGGTATAGTGTACTGGGAGGCATAATCCATTTACAAGGTGCCATCCATGGCCAATTGGTGATGGATGATTCTGAAGCTGGAAATTCTTCTGCAGATATGTGAGGTAATTGGTGCGCTCTAAGTGTGGTCGTAGACTGTCAGAATCAGGTACCAGTCTGATGATCTTCTTTTTCTTGAGTACTGACCACTTTGCTGCTCTCACCTCTGCTAGGGTCTTGTGTTTGGTGTCCCAATAGATGTACCGGATAACAAATTTCTGTAAGTCATTGATGATTTCCTGTGTGACTGGGATGATTGTGCCACAACTTTTAAGGAGGTTGCGAGCTTCTGATGATTTTTCTACACGGTCAACAATAGTTTTCTTGCCTATTCCATAAAAGCCGGAGTTATGGTCGCATCCGGTAAGAACATAAAGTGGGATCAAAGACTCCGCCATTGCCTCACTACACAAACACCGAGCATTTATCAGCTGAGATTTGCGTTTCAAGCACAAGAGTCCTGATATTTGCCGAGCCACATAGGCTGCCTGAACGTAGTTATCAGTATCTTCAGTGTCTATGACAACTGCTTCTGTATACCCTTCTGACCGCAGCTTACCATAAAGAGTGAACAGAGCTGTGTCTGCTGCTGCATGGGTGTATGTGAGATTCTGCAAAACTTCATCTGTGGTGAGATTCCTTGCTGGTTTGCCAACAACACAGTGTATAAGCTGAATAGTGGTTGTAGATGCCTTTCTTTTGAAAGCAGCCTTGATAAATGCTTGAAGGCGAACTTTATTCTCTGGCTTACCAAGAAGAGCATGAAAGTCTCTATTAGAAGGAAATTTGTCCTCTGACTTCATAAACACATTGCAAATGGACTGATTTTTTTGACGGTGTTGTCGTTCACTATCTTTGATGGAGAAGTCTTGCTCGTACGAGTCATTAACCAAGATAACCCATTCTGCATTCGAATGTCTATTCAGGACAAAGTTCACAAGTTTCTCACCATAGTCTCCCCACGTTAACTTGGTTCCATCTGCTTTTTCTCTGTCTTCAGTAGTAGGCGTTGTTAGATGCCAGATTAGTCCCATGTCTACTATTGATGTGTAAATATCAGGGTACGGTATGGATGTCATTGTCAGTTTTTCCTATAGCTTACTCTTCTGCGTTTTGCGCATAGTACCATTTGCATTGAAAATTGAAAGGCACTCATCTGTTACTCGATGCTGCATTAAGTCTTCCATCTTTAAGCCGTCACTTGCCTCAACAAGTTTGATGACCGAGGTAAATGCCTTACTCTCCATTTCTTCAGTTGTCTGTTTCAGGTTTTCACTTGCTGTCTCCTCGATTTCTTGAGTTGCAAAATTGCCTCTTTTACTACGTGGTATTCGAGCATTGAGGGACTTTGTTTTGGAATAGACTCTTTCATTTACAAATTCCTCCACTTTTCTTTCTCCATCGGCCTTTGCAGACTTCAGATCAGCAAAGAGAGCTGGAGAGGCTTGAATTCCAGAAATGCCCAGAAATCTCTAAGCAAAAGCACATCATTGTAACTGATTCCCAGGCCATCCTTATGTAATATGTCTACCATTTCTCTGCTCTTTGTCATACCATGTAGCAGTACACCGAGGTTTGTCTCAAATGCAGTACGTCTTCCAGTGATGTAGCTGGTCAAAATAGATGCAATTGATCTGACTTGGGGCTTGTCATCGACTTCAGACTTTGTGGGGTGCTTTAACCAAGTGATGAGCTTCAATAGGAGATCATTCAGGTCTTCATATTCTTCTAGCTCATGTATGTATGGAGGCCAAGGAACAGTTTTTGTTTTGATGATCTGATCTCTGAGTCGCCCAGCTACATTCTTCACCAGCTGATCGTCACTTACACCTAAAGAGGATATTGCAGCCTCAAGATATGAACCTGCAGCTCTTGCATCATATACCAGTTCACTCACATTCTTCTGACCTCGTTCATGAAATGCTATGTCATCTCCAAATTCCTTGATCAGAATTTCCTTCACGAAACTGGACTTTGCTGTGGAATAGTAACCATAATTTGAAGTAATGCCTTTGTAATCCTTTACAAGACCTTGCAGTGTACGGATTTCATGATCTTCAAAGATAACTTGACGGACATGATGAAAGAAGATATTTTGGGCCTCTCGAAGATTAACATGTTGCAGATGCTCTGTTTTTTCATCAGGAAAAGACTCCTTCAGAGGGTTGCTGACATAATTGCGCCAACATTCACGATGATAACGAATTTCCAATCCAAACGCCGTTCGACTGTCTGGGATAGATGCAAGTAGGGTATTCAATCTTTCTCTTATAGGCTCATCTGACAGACAAACTGTATGCAACTTGAACCGGTTCCATGCGTCTACTGTTGACAGCAGCAAAAGTGTTTTGTGGTCCTTTCATACACCACACACAGAGATTCTTATCATGAACCACTCCAGTACTAGAACGAAGCTTTTTAGGCACATTTCCTGGGAGTTGTTGACTTGAAGTTGATGCTTGAACTTCTTCCTGTTCAGATTTCCGTTTACGATTCTGTGCTTGCTGAATATAGCGATTACTACTGATCTGGGTGTAACATTTACTATGCATGTACAGGCCTTTAGGCCCCTTGTCCCACTCCACTGCTGCATAGGCATGCTGAAATTTATCAAGTTCCTTCCACCGAAAACACTTGCTCCTTAGATTCTCCCACTTTGTATCAGATGTCTTGTCCGTACTATCATCAGCTATACAGGGATGTTGACATAATATGCATTTTAATCCAGGTCCTGGGTCAGGCACATCACTAACTCCTCTACGTTCCATGCTTATGATTCTTCACGCCAAATTCGATGCAAGAAACCTGAAAAAGAAGGAATTGATCAGTCAACATTCTTGGTTTACATTTTAAATTATATATTATATTATTTGAGTAAGTTTCAGAGGATCCGTGCCCGTGTTTAGGATACCAAAGTTTCTCAGTGGATTTAACAACATCATATTTGTCTTAGATGTTGAGGTTAATGGGACTCTAAATCATGAATTATGCCATCCCATTGATTTTCTTAATTATTTTCTTATTTTCTTAATTTTTTGGTAATTAGTTATTAATTATTTTTTAACACCTTACGAGCGGCCTATGCGGTTTTTTTATGTGTACCGCCCAGCGGGGTGTTTTTAGCCAAAATAGGGCTGTTTACGTGATCATTTTCATGCCTAAATAAGACCCAGAACGTAAAACAAGTATCTATCCCTGAAAGGGCATAAACAGAGCTTTCGAATGACACCATAACGATCCTTGTATGATGGATAGTTTTCTTGCAATAACCGTGCAACGCGAGTGCAAAAAGCAGGTAATTCGGTACTTTCGGTACATAATTGAGTATGTAGCGAGTGAGAGAGGGAGGAGGGAGCTGAGATTTGTGTCAGTAGGTTCGCCGCGGTGGTCTGGAGCAGTCATACGCTCGCTAGTCTCCTGCCACCACTTGTCTCTCTCTCTCAGCCACATTACGTGCTGAAATTGCCACTCGAGTTATGTCGAGCGCCGCCACATAGTCCAGCTTTATTAAATACGACTTAAGTGGTGAGCCGCTAATAAAGAATTAATTATGCCATCCCATTGGTTTCCTGACACCAAAATTAGTGGGAATAGACACCAAAATTGTCATTTTTGGCCATTCACTTCAAGAAATAGAACTTTATCAATTTTTTACGATGACGGCGGCGGCCATTTTGAAAAACGTCTAAAATAACAACTTTCCCGTCATTTTGGTGAGGTGTATGGGGGCTTATTTTGTTTAGCATCAGTTGCCCTTGTTAAATTCACTGAGAAACTTTGGTATCCTAAACACGGTCACGGAAGCTCTGAAAATGACTCTACTATGCCGTCTTATGTAATTTTTGTGTTCGGTGATTCTTTTCTTTAATCCTCGTCCTGTCTCGCCAAATTAAGCTCGCCCACAGCCGTTACAAGGGATCCTATACACGACGCGTGATTCGTTGTCTCTTGTGTTTTCATTTTGTGTGATCATTTTACCAATCCTTCGTCCTGATGATGTACCGATATTCACTCCCGTTTTTCGTATGAACTCATCGATGAGTATTGCTTGCTCTGAGTTTGGAACAATTATGAATGTGCTGTTGCCTGAGGTGTTCGCTTCTATATTTTCGCTCCTATCCTTGATTTTTCTTGCTTTGTGTTTTAATTTTATTAGAAAACCTTTGGGGTAACCCATCATAGTGAATGCTTGTAATACAGTATATAATTAATTTCTCCTTCTAAGTGTTCTTCAATGCAGACTCTAAATGATCTGAAAAAATTAACAACGTATGTGAAAACATCCAGTTCACTGTGAAAGGAAAAGGAAAAGAAGGAAAATTGCCCCTTTTAGACACCATAATATGGCGAGGTGAGCAGCGCGCAAAATTCTCCGTTTACAGAAAGCCAACAAACCGAGACGACTTCCTTCATTATCTTTCGGCTCACAGCAATAGAACCAAGTAGGGAGTTGTCATCGGATTTTTCTCAAGAGCCTTTAGAATCTGCAGTGAAGAGCACTTAGGAGAAATTAATTATATATTACAAGCATTCACTATGCTGGGTTACCCAAAAGGTTTTCTAATAAAATTAAAACACAAAGCAAGAAAAATCAAGGATAGGAGCGAAAATATAGAAGCGAACACCTCAGGCGACAGCACATTCATAATTGTTCCAAACTCAGAGCAAGCAATACTCATCGATGAGTTCATGCGAAAAACGGGAGTGAATATCGGTACATCATCAGGACGAAGGATTGGTAAAATGATCACACAAAATGAAAACACAAGAGACAACGAATCACGCGTCGTGTATAGGATCCCTTGTAACGGCTGTGAGCGAGCTTAATTTGGCGAGACAGGACGAGGATTAAAGAAAAGAATCACCGAACACAAAAATTACATAAGACGGCACAACAAATAAAATGCATTCGCGGTCCATGTAGAAAAACATAACCATCTACCAAATTGGAATGAAGCAACAACCATATACAAGGGATTATCAAAAAGCCTAGGAAAAGCACTCGAAGCAGCTCATATCAACACAACCGAATCTATCAACAATAGGGAAGGCTTTATCAATTGGTCAACTTTAGCAGCGAACATTGCGATACGAGACTGGAACGAAAAGGAAAATTGAAAATGGACGACATAGATTGGAACGTCAAGAAGCCCAGCTGGATGAACGACACTTGTATATACCTGTATAAGTATATAACCGCAGAGTGCCCGTATATTTTAAAGTTCTGACGAAGGCTCTGTGAAGCCGAAACGTTAACAAAATAAAGTCCTAGCCCTACCCTATGTTTCCATACCATCCATTCTTCCAATATATATATATATATATATATATATATATATATAGCGAGAGAGAGAGTTATAGAAAGATAATTGGTGATAGGGCAAAACCCTTAGGAACACCAGAGTTGATAGGATGAGGAAGTGAACGATGGCCATCCACAACTGCAACTATTGAACTGTCAGCAAGGAAATTAGAGGTAAATACACAGACAGAGGGATAGAACCCAAAGGAGGGAAGTTAATAAATTAGAGGTTTGTGCCAGACTCTATGAAAGGCATTTGATATGTATATTGCAATAGAAAACATCTCTCTGAAGTCCCGTATAAGGAAGCCTTACTGGCGGTCTGAGAGAAGATTATGAGAACAGAAATGCTTAAGAAATTTGAAGAAAGAATAGTTTAAACAAACCTTAGAGAAAAAAGAAATGAGAGCAATTGCATGATAATTGGAGGGTTGAGAGTGGTCACCCTACTTTGGAACCGGTTGAATGAGAGCAACTTCCAGTCAGAAGGGAAGACGTTAGAGGAGAGATAGAGATGGAAGAGTTTGTCTAGGCAGAGAGTCAGCACGGTAGCACATTTTTAGTACAACAGGAGGAGCCTTTATATATTGATATCTATATTTATATATCTACATATCTTTTTTACTCTCAGCCATGCTCAAACCCACGACGGTCAGTACAAGTATCCATGGTTTAATCACCTCTACCATGGCGTGATAAAGAATATTTAGCCTTTTCCTATTTATATATGGCATCCTGGAATATGGGTCCTACGTATGAAATTAAGTACTTTCTCCAAGTAGGATTTCCCGTCTCCTTAATATAAATATAAAAGGTTAAGTATTCTTTATCACGCCGTGGTAGTGTTGATTAAAGCATTAGTTTGCGTCCTGACTGTCAGTGGCTCGAGCCCGGCTGATAGTAAAACAAATTTAGTTGCTCACAAGTATTTGCTAGATATAATTAATAATATATTTATAAGATAAGATAAGATACAATCTATTGTTAAAATATTTTTGGTGGGAGCTCTATGCAGTAAAAATCTGAAAAATAAAAGTGAATACAACCTCATAAAGCACACCCAGATACAAATCAATAATTAATTATAAAAACAGAGACACCTTACCGACCATGTTTACAATAATTGTATAGCTTTATACTCTTTGGGACAAGAGAGTCCATGAACCTATCCCTTCTACCTGCCGGTACGGTCAACCTTTTGCCTGATCTTAGAAAAAACATAATTATCATGGAGAGTGTGGTGTATATCCTTCATTATCTTGACTGTCTGTTTCATTACATATTTATTGTACAATTCATCCAATGACGTACACTGGGCACCAAGTGTACAATCTGACTTTACAATTTTCTTAAATTTATTCTTATCCCTTTTGGTCAAATAGGAATTGACGAACATATCACTGAATCTATTACTGACTAGAAAAATAGTAAGTATAGTATTATCAACTCGGAGATTTCTCAATACACGAAGGAAGTGGAGGCTTTGTCTGCATCTTTTGTACACTTGGTTATTCGTAGAATCCCTTAATTAACCTGTTATCAATTACAATTATCAGATACTTGTGTTCATGAACCCTGTCAACATATTCTCAGCCTATTGTAATTTGATCTGGAACATATTTATTACCAATTCGAAAATCATTAATCATCTCCTTAGTCTTTTTCACATTTACATTTAAGAAATAGCTCCCACACCAGCTAACAAAGCCTTCTACCTGAGACAGTTATTTATTTGAGTCATTAATTAGTACTTCCCCGCGATTACTGTATCCTCTGCACATTTGAGTAGCGAGCAGTCATCATGATTACTGCGGAAGTTATTTGTGTACAATGTAAATAATAGTGGTGAAAGTACACAACCCTGAGGGGCCCCGGTATTAATGATTAAAACATTACATGTAAAACCTTTCAATTTAATATCCGGGGTCGTTCTGAGAGATAGCTATAGATCCATATAATTATATAAGCGTTAATATTCATGTCTAGTAAAACAAAATTATCTTGTAATGAATGGTATCAAATGTACAGCTGAAATCAATAAATAGTAATCTAACTTGTGGATTAGGTTTCTCTGAATGTTTGTTTATATCGTGAACCAGTGACAGCACGGCATCTTGAATACTTTACTTTGACACTATACAAATTGTAACAGATCCCTAACATGGTCTATGTCTAAGCATCAATATTTTTGGATAGCATCTTCTAAACATCTTATTATGTTGGAGGCTAAATTAACTGGCCTTTGGGAATCTCATTTTAGGAACAGGGATAATTTCAGATAATTTCCAGATAAATGGCATAATACCTTGGGCTAGTGAGTCCTGGAAAAGTGACAGCAGAGGATCTACAAATTGTGCAAAGCATATTTTCAAAACTTTGGCACTGATGTCCGGATCACATGATTTTCCAACCTTTATGCGTCATATTGATCTAATATCATCTTCATGAGTAATTATTACTCGTTCATTATTCCTATGCTTAGCTATTTCAATAAGATTTTCACATTCAGATATAATGTTTAATGTATCAAATCTTGCGTAGAATTGATTTAGATCATTTACATATGTTTGGATATTATCAGGTTAAATAGGTGTATTTTAACCCTTAAGACTACACACAACCTCTTACCCTTTCCAGGCCTCCTTTGATTTATTGGATCTAAATAAGTGTTTTACCTTATCCCTATACCTTTTATTCCCGTCTGCTACTTTTGCATCTATCCGCTGTTGCAATGCTTTGAATTGTTCACGATTATGCGAATTAATTAGTTGCTTATTCTCGTTAATCAGAATGATAATGTTTATAATTATCCAGGGTTTATTGTTTGAATACGTTGTAACCTCCCTAGCTGGTAAAATCATGTCAACACAGAAATCAATGTAAGATGAAAAGACATTCACATTTCCATTGACATCACTCGGATCATCACGCAGCACCGACCAGTCCGTACAGTCAAAGTAGGCTTGCAAACGTTTTTCATATTCCTCGTCCCAGTCTCTCGCAGCTATTTTGGTGCACTTTTCCCTCTTTAACAGCTGTATATGCTTGGGGAAACAAAAGAACATGTTGTGATCCGCTTTACCGAGTGGCGGTTTCTTAACTTGGTACCCATCTTTCACATTACAGTCCATTCTGTCTAGTGTATAATCACCTCTACCTACCTAAGGTCACCTAAGGTTGTGTTCGCCACTCTCCTAGAGGCACCGAGGAGCACGTCACCCCTCGTTCTGGGTTGTGATTTGGTGCAGCAGAGTGTTCGAAGGGGCAGCGCGCTCCCCTGCAAAGATGGGCTCGTCTGGCACTATATGCAGTTCGACTGATTTTCGAGGGCTCTCTTGAAGTTGTCTAATGAGACGCCCCTCATGTCTCTTACCCGCCGTGTGAGTTTGTTGAAGAGACGTGGGCCTCTGTGTGATAACCAACCCTCTCGCAGAGAGCCAATAGCACCCCGGTTTTTCATCCGGGGGATATCGCCTTCCCAGCCTCTTCTATCACTGAATTTCATGACTATCGGGGTAAGTAGGTTTGGTACTAAGCCCTCTGCGATTTTCTATGTGTATATTATTAGGTAACGTTCTCTTCTACACTCCAACGAGTACAGTTTCAGTGATCTTAAACGCTCCCAATAGTTTTGCACTTAATATATTGTTCATAATTTGTAAGTAGATCATCTAGTCCTACATGATTAAATTTACCAAAAATCATGTATACACTTTCTGGATACTCTTTTTCATATTTACCAAACCATTTAGACATTTGATCACGAACCATAGTATCCTTTGCAGTAGGCGGTACACATAAATTTATAATAATGACACAGCCAAACACTAGTGGTAGATAGAACGGACGACACGACAATACTTGATACTCGAGGGGATCGCTACAAATAGAGAATTTAACAGTCACTTATATATAATACAAATTACATCTTCACATCTCTCTCTCTCTCTCTCTCGCTATACATAAATATTTATACATATATATATATATATATATATATATATATATATATATATATATATATATATATATATACTGTATATATATATATACAGGGTATTTGAAAACAACACCTTTTTATGGTCCAGCACATCAGCCTTTTCGCTGCCAGCCGTATGGTTGGTTATCAAAAAGCAAACAAAAACATGATTTGCCGATGCTCGGACATGGTTGCCGACCATGTCGAGTGGTTTCGCAGACATTTCCAAGGATGTTGCAAAACGTTTGATGGCACTCGTCAGCACAGTTGAGTTCAGCATACTCGCATTCAATCAAGGTCTGAGATTTGGTTGGGCTGGCATACTAAATCAACTGATTATCCGACCAGTTAAGTGGGTTCGCAGTGTGTCACAGAGGGTTGGGCTTGTTTGCAACATTTGTTTTCGCCCGAAACCCTGTCGAACGCATTTAAAATATCGGCGACCGATCGCCGATCATTGACAGCCATATAACCGACACTGCTCGACTATCGGCCACCTACCCGACATTCAGGATTTTTTTTTGATTTTCCAAAAATCTGGCCGACTCTCACGACCATGTGATAACCTCTAGCAGCATTCCAGCGACCATTCACATTAACATGGGCGTTTTTTGGCAGACAAGACGAGAGATGGGTCGAAAACGTCATGCCGGGTCTTGTTGACAACGAAAATCGGACATGCGGGAAAGCCCCTTTAGTATAAGACAATGCACACTGATTGGAAGCAAAAAATTATGCAGGGCATGTAGGTAAAGGAAATAAGTAATACATGAGGCATAGACTACAGTAGATCTGGACTGTAAATTATGCAGGGCATGTAGGTAAAGGAAATAAGTAATACATGAGGCATAGACTACAGTAGATCTGGACTGTAAATTATGCAGGGCATCTAGGTAAAGGAAATAAGTAATACATGAGGCATAGACTACAGTAGATCTGGACTGTAAATTATGCAGGGCATGTAGGTAAAGGAAATAAGTAATACATGAGGCATAGACTACAGTAGATCTGGACTGTAAATTATGCAGGGCATGTAGGTAAAGGAAATAAGTAATACATGAGGCATAGACTACAGTAGATCTGGACTGTAAATTATGCAGGGCATGTAGGTAAAGGAAATAAGTAATACATGAGGCATAGACTACAGTAGATCTGGACTGGACACGAAAATGAAACAGTGCAGTAAGGGACCCAAAATCGGAGAACGAACCCCCAAGTTCGAACCTCGAAACCGCAAAAATTTGATATTTCGAGGTTCGAACTTGGGGGTTCGTTCTCCGATTTTGGGTCCCTTACTGCAAAGTCCCATTTTCGTGTCCAGTCCAGGTCTACTGTAGTCTATGCATGAGGGCATCAGCATCGTTCAATAAAACAAATATCCCCAGCCAATGCAGATGATTGTACTGTTAGTTTTGTGTGGATTAATCATTGATTATTATAATGAACACTAAACTACATACTTAGAAAATACAAGAAGTCTGTGTATTACTTCAAATACAAAGGTTTGCTAGCCTGAACTATGAAAGAGAAATGGCCAAACATAAACTTGTAAGTGTAGAGACTGTTGCCGTAGTATATTCGAATTACCCTGAATTTGTATACAAACAAGACTGATTCCATTACTTTATGGAATAAGAAAATATTTCTCGATATATTAAATATGTATAATAATAATTATAGTTTTAATTGCATCACAAATACCTATGATCAACATAAGTCTTTTTTTCAGTGTGAATATAGTATTACAATTTGAGTATGATCGGAATATGTTTAGCCAAGGTAGGAATCACCAGTATATATTTTGAATCAAGTGCCAATCCAAATGATAATGCAGACCGATGTTGTTTGTATATATTCTAGACCGATTCTTCTTCTTTTTACTAAATGCTTATTCTATTGGTTTTAAAGTACACATGTTTGTGCTGCATTGATAAAAAATCCATATAGTCAAGCAACAAGGAAGGAAGAAGTATCTGGAAATGCTTATCTCTCACTTCTATAAATGGTTTGGTGAACTGGCCTTTTATCCAGAAACGAAGAATGGTATGATTAGTATTCGCACAGCCTTCCCTCGGCGATTCAACAGAGCCTGACTGACCCTTCATCTTTTTCCAGAACTTCATCTATTTTTCTTCCCCTGCTGCAGGTTCTTGAAAATATGGGTCGGCACACATTTCATTGTAAAATTATGGTGGTATTAAAATTTTAGCCCGTCCACGCCCCCTCGCCCAAAGGAACCGTGAGATATTTAAGACGTAAGGTGACAATGTTCTGAGCTGTGTGATTGCAGAAAAAGAATGATTTTATTCACTGGCAAACGTGAGGTGTCTGAGTAACGAAATATATGAAATAACAAAGGAATCAAAAAAATAATATTTGGCAAGGATTTTAGAAAAGAAAGATGAGGTAACCTTTTCAATGTAATATCATCCACTCGCTTCATTATAGTTAGCGCATGATCTTTGTTTATTATTATTATTATTATTACTAGTAGTAGTTGTTGTTGTTGTTATTGTTGTAGTACTACTACTACACATAATAATAATAATAATAATAATATTAATAGTAATAATTGAAGTTGCCAGCAACGTTGTCCGGGGTTCAAGGCGTGCTGCATGTGTGTATAGTGTTGGTAACAAGGGGAGTGTCACTTATATCAAAAGACCATTTAACTGATTGGCCATGAGATAACTACAGAAGATACACATTATTTTAAGCAACCTCATTTTCAAAATGTCTTTTGTTGCTGGCTTCTTACCTGTAAGATACCTGTAAGATATTTTGATAGAACTAAACTTAAAGATGCCCTTAAATTCCTCCTTTTCAATACTTATGTTAGATTCGGGCCTTACATTTTCAAACAAATATTAGGAATTCCTATGGGTGGAAATGCTAGCCCTTTAATTGCAGACTTATTCTTACTTGCTTTAGAATTTAAATATATAAAAGACTTAGTTGACAGTAGCAAGAAAAATAAAATCCCAGAAAAATTAGCACTTGCTAAATTGTTAAGTAATAATAGTAGATAATATATTGATGATATTCTCGTTTGCAATTTGTTAAATTTTAATCAAGTTGCTAAACTTATTTACCCTAATTCTATTCCCCTCACACAATGTAACGTAAATTATAAAGTTGAAAATTTTCTTGATATAAATATAGAGATTGTTGTTGTTGTTCCCCAAACTGCCTGGCCGAACAGCCCCAAGGCCCCGTTGAAGGCCAAGGCCATAACCGAGCGCCCCCACAGAACCCTCCCTGCCGACCACAATAAAGCCTGGGTTACCGAAACCACTCCATGGCTGGGAGCTAAGGAGGGTGCGGAAACGCCCGGGAAACCAAAGACCCACCCAGGGCCCTGTGACCTTCAGCAATTATGAAGAGAAAGTTGAGGGGCAAAGGAAAAATGTGACGCTTTGGCTTCCAATCTTGGTAGATTGGGAGGTCAATCCACGGAAGAGGCGCCGTCACTTGAGATCTAGAAAATATATAAGTAAAAGGAACAGTCAGAGTAAGCTATGGGTATGGCAGATATCGCTCAGTTCTCACTCTGATAGACCAGCCCATCACCACGTTAGAGATTGTTAATGAACAATGCATACTTAAAGTATATCACAAAGTTGATGATTTTAATTTTAACGTAATAAACTTTCCTTTCCCTAGTAGTAATATCGATAGTAAAATAACTTATAATTGTTTTTATTCCCAGTTAATAAGATTTTGTAAAATCTGCACTAAAGTAGATGACTTTTGGGCTAGAGCTAGGTTACTATACAGACTCTTAGTGGACAGGTTTTGAGGCAAGTAAATTGTTCCATAAATTTAATCTTTTTAGGGTCAATTATTGTGACTGTATTCTAAATTTTGACATCAATAATTTTAATCAAGCATTTGTAACTTGAAGTTTCTTGTATAACCTCTGCTTACTTTGTGTCTGTATTTATTGTTTTTTGTCTGTATTTATTGTTTATCTATTTCTTTTTCTTTTTCTATTATTAATATTAATATTGATGATTTTTTAAATTCATTGTTCTTGTTAAAAGAGTACTCTTTGTTTAAATCTGTTGTTACTTCATAATTTGCAATTATTTGTCTTTATATTATATGTATTCATTGTCGATAGTATCAATTGCTTACTTTTGCGATTTCCTTAGTTTATTTGTGCTATAAATGTAGGTTATTTGTAGGGTAGTTATTGATATGGGTCACTTGAGGCATGCTATGCTTACAGGTACCTACCCGATAGCACTATCGTTAGTGAGTGCTGTACTGTATTTTATATATTATTTTTTAATAGTGTAGATATCTTATCAATATTTGTATTTTGTACTATTGTTAATGTCTTGTCATGTTGCAAATTTGATTTTAAATAATATTTTGACATTTAACATGTAGTTTCTTTATTCATGCAGAGTTTAGTAAAATTTGCCGGAACGTCCCGGACTTCCCAAACTTGACTACTTCCTTTAACGTGACGATAGTGCGTTGTTATATGTGCGATTAGTTTGCTTGGGAAACAGATTAACTTGCTCATGTAGTAATGTACACCCTATGTGGTGGATTGTGTTCTTTTATTTAATAATTTTCATTTTAGTAAGCGTTGTTTCCATATAGCGATTTTGATAATTTAATTTGACTTTATATTGTCCTTGTCCCAATTTTGGTTTGTTTAGTTTGCAAGTTTTACATTTTAATTTATTAATAGGCATTGTATCTTCTATCTAACGTTACAGCACTTGAATTTATGCGCCAATCCGGGGACTTTTTGGCGGTCATAAGAGTATACCTGATGTATCTATGTAACAAATAGAACTACAATAACCAATCAAATATTATATTCACATACGTTATGTCACCTTAAGAAAGGTGAAAACGGGATCGTTCTATTTTGCGTTGTTCGATGTTTATCACAACGAGAGCCTCGAGCAACAATTCCACTGCATTTACGTACTTGCATATACATGTATGTGAGGAAAAATTTATCAATACTCGTTTGTGTGTGTATATGTGTGAGTGAGTGTGTGTCGTTCATATGGTCGGAGGTGGCCTCAGAGTAAGGCAAGACTCACCGGTTCTGTCCCTTAGTCCAAGATTCACCCTGGAGCTGGGCAGCTTGATACAATCACATGCGAGGTAAGGGGCGAAGGGGAGATAGATGGGGGTGCTTGAGTGTGGAAGAGAGGGTGATGGAATGTAGAGAGTAATGTTATTCCCCAGGGTTTCATCTTGAGAGGGTCAAGGTTGAGGACTGTGGAAGGGAGTGTGCAGTAGCAGTCTCAAATCAGTTAGAAGCACTTGATCCCTGGGGGACCCTGTATAATTGTGGGAAAACATTAATCGTCTAACCCTGTCAGCAGCTGATGAATGCATTGGAGTCAAACATATAGGTCAAGGAGAGGCATATTGGAAGAGAGTCGTGCTGCGACTTGGAAGGAGATCTAGGTCAGTACAGAGTCCTGTGTTACAAAACAAGAACTTCCATGAGGACAAAATATAGAGAGGTATGGCAGGGGAATTGCCGAGGTGGTCGAGGGGCATTTCCCTGCATTTCTCTCTACTAAGGGAGAACAGGGCATTACCCAAGGGAGGCGTATAAGCATGTGATATGGAGTTGCTGGAACTCCTGTTTCATTTGCTGGCTTCCCTTACTGATTTTGTTTGTATCTCACATACATAAGATATTTAGGTAGCTCTCACAAACTCCTCTTCTTACAGCAAACTAATCAAGCACATCACACTTCTTTCAAATACACCAAGTTGTTATAAAGATGTCCCTCAACCCAGCCTCGGAGTCTGCATAAGTTTCCCCATACTCACTCCTCTATCCCAAAGCGACCCTTCAAAATGTTCTTGCCCACAGCCTGTCACTCTCATTCACTCCTCTAATTTTCCGTCTGTCGAATACCACCTCTCTTCCAACAAACCTGATCTTCTTTTCTTCACTGAGACTCAGGTGTCTGAGGCAACTTCTAGGAGCCCCTTCTTTGTCTCTTCTTACTTTCTGTATCCTAGTTTCCAAGCCAAAGGTGGATATTGCGTTAATGTGCACAAGCTTACCTGCTCTTGTGTTCCTAAATTAGACTCCCCTGAATTATCAAATCTCTGGCTGAAACTGTCCTGTCCCTCTCACACTAATATATCTGTGTTGTATTGTATATCTCTCCCCTAACTCTACTGACTTCCCCAAATTCTTTGACTATTAAAATTGAAGTGGAACACATCCTATCAATAACCTCTTCTTTCTAAAAAAAAAAATCCATCTTAGGAGATATCAATGTTTACCACCACCAGTGGCTCTCTTCTCATCTCACAGACCAACCTGGTAAACAGCCTACATCTTTTCTATCCTAAATGACGTAGAACAGTTAGTTCAGCACCCTAGTCGTATCCCTGACTGCTTTGGAGATTGGCCCAACATCCTTGACATATTTCTAAACTCTAGTCCTTCTGCTTACCCTGAATTAAATCTCTTGCCTCTCCGATTTTAACCTTATCTCTGTTACCTGTCCTATCTCTTCAGTACGGCCATCCAATCTTCACAGCCGTCGGCGATTCTGGCACTTTGGTACTGCCAACTAGGAGGCTCTTCAGCAGTACTTCATGGATTTCCCTTGGAATTAATTTTGCCTCCGTGGCCATAAACCCTTAGAGTGGGCTGAATGCAATATTGGTGTAATCATCTCGGGCATGGAGGCATTAATTTCCATTTTCTTTCTCCCAGTCTAATACAAAAAGATCTTGGTTAATTTACGCTTGTTCTATTGCTGTTTGCAATGAGGAGGAAGCATTCAAACAGTACTGTCACCTTCAAACTTAAGAATCTCATAACCATTATTTTTCTGCCCGGATGCAAGCCAAATCTGATCTTCAACTAGCCAAAAACTCTTTCATCAATGACAAATGTAATGAACTTTCCAACTCTAGCTCTTCCCAACCTTTCTGGTATCCACAGTTACTAAAAACCCAATCCAACAATTTTCCTTCCATGTCTTTCCTTCTTCATGTCCACTCCGACAACACCACCATCACTTCTTTCTGCCCCCTTTGAGCTTAAAACTATGATGGCGTAATGCCCAAATGGTTTTCCTCTTGTTGTACTCGGAAACTGTGCTTCTGTGCCGACTCTCTGCCTAGGCGAAATATTTTGTCTCTGTCTCTAACATCTTCCCTTTTTGTTGGACATTTGCTCTAATTCAGCCTCTCTCAAAGAAAGGTGACCTCTCTCAACCCTCCAATTTCGTCCAATTAATATAATGTCTTACATCTGTAAAGTTATATCATCTACTCTTAATTCCAAATGTTTAAAACAATTGTCTTCCAGTTTGCCAGTATGGCTTACTTAAGGGACACTTTACTGGTAATCCCCTTTCTTACCATACTAACTCTTATTCATCCTCCTTTGGGGACTTTGGAAAGACCGTTTCTATTGTGCATGCCTTCGATGGAGTCTGGCACAAACCACTTTTTTCCAAATAACCCTCCTTTGGCTGCTATCCCTCATACTGTACCTTTGCCTCTAATTTACTTTCTGGCCGTTCCAGAGCTGCAATTATTAGGGATAACCATTGCTCATTTCCTCACCCAATCAACTCTGGTGTTCCTCAGGGCTCGGTCTTATCTCCAGTTCTGTTTCTAATATTAATTAATGATCCTTTGAACTGTACCTCTAGTCCTATCCAATCATATGCTAGTGACTCTACCTTGCACTATTAAACTAGCTTTCCACAACGACACACCATGCAATCACTCCAAACTCACGTGATAAAACCATGGTACGCCTATCTTCTAATTTATCAACTATTTACAATTTGGGCAGAGAAACTATTGCTACTTTCAATGCTTCCAAAACCCAATTTCTCCATCTATCTACCCATCACAATTATCACTTACTCTTCAACAACACACAAGTCAACCCTTCGTATTTTCTCATATTTATATTATGGTGTCTCTTTTTGTTCTGGTCTTTCACGAGTCTTGCTGGAAAAGCTTCCCAGAGGTTAAGTTTGGTCAACCTTCTCTGGGGCTTCTTTACCCAAGCACAGCTCAAAAGTATTTTGTTTCATTAACTCACCTCCTCTTACTAATTCCCTACAATCTCTCACTACACGTGGCAATGTTGCATCTCTCACACTGCTTCTGCTATTACAATAAACAGTGTTCTTCAAGAGCTCTCTCAGTATATGCTTCATCCCTTATGGACAGTCGGTGGCACCTACCTTGCAATACATTCCCACCTCTATTCTGTCTAACTCGCTAATCCAGGAGTAATCCAATTTACCCAGTCTTTCTTTTACTCAACAAGTAAACTCTGAAACTCTCTCCCTCAATCAATCTTTCCCCTACCCAATGACTTGAACTTCTTCAAGCTCTGTGTGTCCAGGCATTTTGTCTCTATTGTATTTTGAATTCGGCTCCCCATCACTCTTCTAGCTTTGTGAAGACACTTGCTACAGGCAGATTTGCCTTTTGTCTCCTTCATGCACATAATATAAAAAATACAGAAAATAAAATTCCTTTCTGCCTGTTTATCGAGCCTTGAAGAACCTCCGCTCAAAGTCTACCCACCAGATTAGTTCAGTTAGGATGGTGGTTGACCAACTCACATTGGTTGATGATGAATGCAAAGCCTTCAAGGCAGAGTACTTTGAGTAGTTGCACATTGCCAGTGCCCCCAATGGACAGCTTCATCCAGTGGACGTTCAACCATCATAGCCTGATCCGCCAATCAATGAAGACCCTCGATCCCTGCAACTAAGCTGAAGGGTAGGAAGGCTCCTGGTATTTGTGGCATTCCTGGATAACTACTGAAAATTGAGGGTGAGTCCATAGTCCATGGGTTACATGTGGTCCTGACTGCTGCATGGCAGACTGGAAAAGGGGTCTGGTCACCTGTATTTGGAAAGGGAAAGATGACCGACAGTACTGCAATAACTGCTGTGCTCAGTGTGTCAGGCAAGGTCTTTGCTCATATTCTACTGTTGCAAATCTGAGGCCACATGCTAAAGAAGCAGGTGGAATGCCGACTTGAGTTTAAAAAAGTCCTGCTTGCAGTTTATGTTGATCTCAAGAAGGTATTCGACTCAGTGCATCGAGAAATGCTCTGGAATCTACTATGGCTATGTGAGATCCCCACAGCGATTATTGGCCTGCTATCTGGACTTTATACAGGAACAGAGAGTGATGTCATGTGTGGTGGGGGTGCATCCTCCTTCTTCCCTGTGAATTCAGGTGTATTCTAGCACCTACGGTCCTACACGTTTCAACACTTGTACGGACTGGTTACTAGGCCAGACAATTGGACAGAGTTGCTGCTGAACAGATGTCAGCAATTTCAAGATCACAAATCTTGATTTTGCAGATGATGCAGGGATCCTAGTGTTAGATATTCTGAGACATTGGATGTTCTCATATTGGCCCTTGAGGCACTACATGAGGAGTTGGAACCGCTGGGTTTAACGCCTTACGAGCGGGCCCGTCAGTAACTTCTACTACCCGCCAAGCGGGTGGTTTTACCCTAAACGACCTTGTTTCCGTGCTCTTTTTCATGCATAAACAAGAGCCAGAGCGTAATACAATTATGTATCCCTGAAAGGGCGATTATTGAGCTTTTCAATGACACCAGAACCATCCTTCTACGACCACGCGTTCTCTTGCAACGATCGTGCAAGACGAGTGGAAAATTCCTAAAATACGGTAATTTCCTTACATAATTCCCTGTGTAGCGAGGCAGTGAGTGTGGGTGTGTGTGGAGTAGGGCCCAGTGCTGGCGTGGGAGCCGTGCCGAACGGTCAGAGTCGACCTACGCTTCTCCCACCGCTCGTCTCTCTCTCAGAGCCAAATATTGCTCAGAATTGCACACCGCCTTAAGTCGGTCCCCGCCACATAGTCCTTTCTTCTCTAGACCGACTTAAGTCCGGTCCCGCCAGACAAGGGTTAAAGATCTCTTGGACTAAGACTAAAGTCCAAACATTTGGTGACATATTAAATTATGAAGTGCAATTTGTTCATGTATGTGGTGGGGACTTCGAGATCTTGGATAAATGTATGTATCTTGGTAGTGTAATCCATAAAAGTAATGTTAATCGTCGCCTCAGCTTAACATATGGGGTTTGGGATTCAATCAACAAAAGTATATGGCATTGCCGATACCTGTGCAGAAGGACAAAGCTGAGGATCTTAAATTTATGTGTACCGCACAGCGGGGTGTTTTTAGCCAAAATAGGGCTGTTTACGTGATCATTTTCATGCCTAAATAAGACCCAGAACGTAAAACAAGTACCTATCCCTGAAAGGGCATAAACAGAGCTTTCGAATGACACCATAACGATCCTTGTATGATGGAGCAATAACCGTGCAACGCGAGTGCAAAAAATAATTGAGTATGTAGCGAGTGAGAGAGGGAGGAGGGAGCTGAGATTTGTGTCAGTAGGTTCGCCGCGGTGGTCTGGAGCAGTCATACGCTCGCTAGTCTCCTGCCACCACTTGTCTCTCTCTCTCAGCCACATTACGTGCTGAAATTGCCACTCGAGTTATGTCGAGCGCCGCCACATAGTCCAGCTTTATTTAACTCGACTTATGTTGCTCGCCGCTAATTAAGGGTTAAAGATAATGGTGCTTCCTTTCTTATTATATGGATATTGAGACATGACCACTTAACAGCGAGTTGAATAGATGTATCAACCCCTTTGGTACAAATGTCTTCTCAGGATCATAGGCTATCCCCGGTGTGACAATGTCTCAAACTAGCGACTATTCCATGAAATATTAGTTGCATGGTCCGTGAACACCAACATTTGCTATAACATTCGACCAATCTTGCGATAGGATACTTGATATGGGCCGTGCAGATGCTTGGCGTCTCGCCCGGGAGGATTCCTCGGAGTGGAATTGGAAGGTGAGTGTGGCTACGCGTTGTCACGCCATATGGCCTAATAGATTGATAGTCCTCTTATTTGATGAATTTAGAAGTAGCATTATACAGTATATAACGGAGTATTTATAGCAGTACTGTATTATAGTACATTAACACTCAACGAGCGGCCTAGGCGGTAACTTCTACTACCTGCCAAGCGGGTGGTTTTACCCTAAATGAGCTTATTTCCGTGCTCTTTTTCATGCATAAACAAGAGCCAGAGCGTAATACAATTATGTATCCCTGAAAGGGCGATAATTGAGCTTTCCAACGACACCAGAACCATCCTTCTACGACCACGCGTTCTCTTGCAACGATCGTGCAACCGAAGGGCAAAATTGCTAAAATACGGTAATTTCCTTACATAATTCCCTGTGTAGCGAGTTAGTGAGTGTGGATGTGTGTGGAGGCGACGTCAGTTGCCGCGCGGGACCCGTGCCGAATGGTCAGAGCCGACCTACGCTCCTCCCACCGCTCGTCTCTCTCTCAGAGCCAACAATGTGCTCAAAATTGCATGCGACTATAGCCGGGCCCCGCCACATAGTCCTTGGTTCTTTTGTCCGACTATAGCCAGGCGCCGCTCTTTAGGGGTTAATAACCTAGGTGATGATATATTATAGCCTAGGTGTAGAAATATTATGGCCTAGGAGTAAATATAATATCGATGAAAAGGGCTGAAGTAAGCTGCACCATATGCTGTGGGGTTCTGATGTACCGAGGGGGAGGTAATGAGAGAGTACCAATAGTAGGTGTACAAGTATATTTATTAAGTATATAAGGTTTAGCAATAGTTTTTACATTGACAGTCATGAGACAATACATGGGTTATCAAAAAATCATAAATCATCAATACAAGTATAAGTTACCAATAGAACATACAAAACATAGCACATACACTGGGACACGTAATAATGATGAATGAACTCCTAGACAGACACAAATATGTATGTGGATAGCTAGCTGGAGTTTACTGCAATGTGTATGTAAAGCAGAGCTCTTTATAGGTATGCAGTGGTCTGGTGACTTTGTGGTCAGACGAACGTGTAACATGTGACGCTGTATATCTTGCGAGAGTATGGCTCATACTCCTCAGTGCACCGGCCAGCTGGCTGGAGGAAGGATGGGTGGCCTGTCACGCTCCCGCTCCCTCGCACTCGATTCTACAGGCTTTAACCCTTCCAGCCCGAGCAGCATTTTAAAATGACGCTGCGGCAGATGGGCCGGAGCCCGGGTGTCAATTTAAAATCCCTATGCTTGAAAGCGTGCTTTGAAATTTGCGCGGCGAAGATTTCCTTTGCAGGGGCGATCGCAGCGCCACCGACGCCTTGATCCGGGACGCCGCGCGGGTCACCCACAGCCCTCGGCTTCATCTCGTCCTCAGGATGAGCAAAGGGCCTCTACAAGTGGTACTAGTGGTGCGGCATTGTCCTCCCGCAGTGTGCCACCATAGCCCTCACATCGTAGAGCATTATTTGGAGCGGAGAAGCCCTCGACTCGCCGCAAAAAGAGCCCAACTCCCGAGGCTGAGGCTCCCATTGTTCCACCTCCCGTAGTCTCCCGCCCCCCACGCCGCCGACGCTGACGACCCCAACGTTGCCCCAGATGACCTGACATCACCTGACGAGGAGGAGGAGGACGAAGAGGATGTGGAAGAAAAGGAGATACCAACACGACAAGGTCGTGGGCGTGCGGCTCAGCCTGCGGATGCCGCTGCCGCTGCCCCTGGGCGTGGGCGTGGGCGTCCGCCTGTGCAAGGGAGTGTGCCTGCGCGTGCGTGCTCATCTGCCCCATCTGTCCAGACAAACAAGTTATTGTTTGTCTGGACAGATGGGGCAGATTTTGAGCCAGATTGTCCTGCCTTTGACGAGCAGCAGATTGGCTCAGGGGTGAAATCAGCATATCCCTGTGGCCCAGATGCTACCCCCAGTGAACTTTTTTGTAGCTTATAAGTCATGGAATTCCTCGTCGAGGAAACTAATAATTACCATGAGATCTGTGCTAACTTTCTTGGCAGAAAGACCAGTGCCAAGATGGTGGCATGGCGAGCTGTCACTGTGGCAGAAATGTATGTGTTTCTGGCACTAACTATGCTGATGACACACATCAGGAAGCACGCGCTGGCTGATTATTGGATAAATGCCGACCTCATCACAACTCCAGCATTCGGAAAGTACATGTCCAGGGACAGGTATTTTGACATCCTCTCGTATCTCCACCTGACCAACGACATGCATGTCCACCTTCCCGACGCACTATGGAAAATCAGGAAGCTGTATGACATGATACGTCATCGGTTTACCACCTACCTGACTCCATTTCAGAAGATGTGCCTCAACGAGTCTCTGGTCCTGTTCCGTGGTAGGCTGCATTTCAGACAGTACATTCCGTCGAAGAGACACCGTTTCGGCATCAAGCTCTTCGTCCTCTGCGACTGTAAGACGGGGTATGTGCTGGACTTTATGGTCTACAGTGGTGGTGAAATTGTCACTGACCCCGACATTGGATTTGGCGGCGCTGTCGTACAGAAGATGATGGAGAAACATTTCCACAAGAACCACATCCTGTACACAGACAATTACTATACGTCGCCAATCCTCACCAAGTACCTCCATGACCGCAAGACGGGAACTGTCGGCACAGTCAAGGCCAAGATACCAACATACCCAACCAAGACCAAGAAGATGGAGATCTTCCACAAGAAGAGTGGCCCCATCCTCTCTATCCACTGGCATGACCAGCGGAAGGTCAACCTCCTCACCACATGCCACAAGGCAGAGATGGTCGCCACAGGGAAGGTGGACAGGAAGACCAAAAACCCCGTCCAGAAACCAGCTGCTGTCCTGGACTATAACCTGAATATGCGTCTCATCGATAAGTCCGACATGCAGATGGGCTTCATCGACTGCCTGCGAACATCTTGCAGGTGGTACAAGAAGTTTATTCTGCATACTGTAGATGTGTTGGCCCTCAATGCCTACAATATCTACCGTCTGAGGACTACCGGAGCCAAGAAGTACAAGTCCCTGCGCAAGTTCCACAAGCAGGTGATACTTGATCTCCTGGGAAAACATGCTACAGCCAGGAGACCACTACAAGGACCAGGCCAGGTGGATCGCACGACCTGTGCAGACTATTTCAGGAAGCACCAGCTCAACTCCCTTCCTCCCAAAGTACCAGGTGGTGTTGCCAAGAAGCAGAAGAGGTGCCATGTCTGTAGCCACACAACCCGCAGACCCCATAGAGTAAAAAAAAACACATGGGAATACCTCGAGTGTGAAGTGGCACTGTGCGCTGGACGGTGCTTCAACGACTTTCACACTCTAGTCCAATATTGAAGTGCCCGTGACAATGACAGTGAAAGTGACACTCTAAAATATAGGCTAATAATAATATAAAATAATGAGTAAAAGAGAAAGAGACACAAATAACTAATAAGAAGTGCCTTCATAACAATATGAACAAGTGAAAGTGACACTCTAAAATATATATTATAGCTTACCTAACAATAAATAAGTGAAAATTACACTATCAGTTATCCTAGTCCAGTGAAAGTGACACGAAAATAATAATAAAACTGAGTAAAAGTGAAAGAGACACAAATAACTAATAATGAGTGCCTTCATAACAATATGAACAAGTGAAAGTGACACTAAAAATATATATTATAGCTTACGTAGCAATACATAAAAGTGAAAATGACACTATCAATTACCATAGTCCAGTGAATGTGCCACTATAATAACAATAACACTGAGTAAAAGTGAAAGAGACACAAATAACTTCATAAAAATCACTTTATTGAGTGAAAATAACATAATAATTATAATAAATGGCAGAATAAACAATAAAAACACTCAAATCTCTTCCCGGCATAGTTGCGGGTGGGGCGACGAGTGCAACAGTGCGTCGTAGCCGGGGCCGCTGTTGAGCGTTCGGACGCATCTAGGTAAATACGAGCCCAAAGTGACCTCCACTAACATCGCCATAACTCCAAAACCACCTAATCTAGAGAGCTCTACCCAACGCCATTCTACGCAACAAGGTAAGGAGCACATTTTGACGTTTGTTTGATCAGTGTAGCTATTGTATTAACACCTTAAGAGCGGGCTAGGCGGTCTATTTGACCGTACTGCCCAGCGTTTTTTTTTTTACCCTAAGTAGGGTTGTTTACGTGATCATTTTCATGCCTAAATAAGACCCAGAGCATAAAACAAGTATCTATCCCTGAAATGGCGTAAACAGAGATTTCCAATGACACCCGAACCATCCTTGGACGACCACTGGTTCTCTTGCAACGATCGTGCAACACGAGTGCAAAAACCCTAAAATAAGGTAATTTCCGTACATAATTCCCTGTGTAGCGAGTGAGAAAGGGGCCAAAGGGTGCAATACAGTTCAGTACGTCCACAGTGGTCGTGGGGAGCGGTCATAAGGTTACTACGCTGATCCCACCGCTCAGCTCTCTCTCTCAGCAACATTACTTGCTGAAAATGGCGCTCGACAGCTGTCGTGCACCGCCACATAGTCCAAATTTATTTCACTCGACATTTGTTGCGCGCCGCCAGTTAAGGGTTAAGAGAGATATGTCTTTGTTTATGTGTGATATTTTTCAGCTAGATCACCCGGATACGAGCTCCGTCATTTAGAAAGGCAGCCCGGGCGGGAAGGGTTAGGAGGCTTTAAAAGCTTGTAAATTGCTGTAAATTGCCATGGCGTTCCCTAACGTTTCCCGCAGTTAATGGGTTAATGGGCTTTAAATTGCAGGAAATTGCCAGGATGTGCCTGTATGGTCACCACAGTATAGGGGTTAAAAGATTAGTGAATTAATAGTATTGACTTTGTCATGATTATCGTATATCTGAATACCAGATAAACTGTGTTTTATTCGACTGTTATGCTGCACCCCAAATGTACCCTACCGGCGAACGACAGTCCTATAATGGGGTCTCAACTGTAATGATGGTGCTATAAGGTAACAATGGTGCTGCCACGGTATTACCACGGCACAATAAACTTTAATGACCCATGACAACATTTCAAATTTTAAACATGCTCAAACCTTTTTTATGCCATGCTGACATGTGGGGATGCAGGTAAAATGGCCCTGGACCCCTCACGACCACGCCTCCGATCGTACCACATTCGCCAAGTCAGGGTGCATCGGGATGGAGATCCTGTATGTGTGAAGTGCCCTTTCCTAGGAATGTTGTTGTTGAAGGCAAGATGTATTTTTAAGTGTACAGTACGTATGTGTGTATGTGAGTGCAATAGTAATATACTGAGGTATAACCATATTTATATAATTAAAAATAGCTGTAAGTAATTGTAATTGTTGTTATAGCAATATATATAATAATTAAAAACGATAACCCCTACGAAAAAACAATGGATTTGTTATTTTTGTTTTGTCTTTACCCTTTTTAAAATAGCTAAACTACCGGTAACACAATGACAGGTGTCAGTGAACCACTTCGAATTTTTACCTTGCCTAAATCGAAATCACAATGGTCAATTTAATATTTCACGATGTCAATGTGTGTCAATGTATCTTCATATTTACCTGTCCTGAATTATTGAGCTGAGTATAATAATATATAATACTACTCTCTACTCATGAATAGTCACATGTAGTACATAAATATATACATTTGTTTTATTTAATAATTTTTAACATCGTTCTTAACACCAATAACCCCAAATTCATGAAAGCATGTGATTCTCCCAGGATTCAAACCTAGGATATCTCATACAGAACTTACACGCTCTGACTATTACACCAACAAAACAGTTACATTATTTTTGGATGAGAGAGACAAAAGGCAAAGCTGCCTGTGACGAGTGCTTCACCCAGATTTGAAAAAAGTTACAGGGCCAAAATCAAGAAATGTTCGACCCAAAATGCCTGGACAAACGGAATTTGAAGCAATTTAAGTCATAGTAAAAGGGAAAGATGGATTTAGGGAGAGAATTCCAGAGCTCAGCTGTTGAATGGAAGACAAATTGAGAATATAGTTTCACTCTTGGGATGGAGAGTTTTACAGAGTAGAGGTGGGATTGTGTTGCAAGACGGGTGCTATGTACTTTACGTAGAAGAGGTGGTATACACCTAGAGAGCTCTGAGGAACACTGATTATTGTAATAGCGATAGAATAGTGAGAGAGATGCAACATTGCAGCTCTTGAATAATCACATGTACATAAATATATAGTCAGTACTATTAAAAAATACGATAATATATAATTTAAAACAGATTGATTATTCTGAATCAATTCGACACTAGAATTGCTGATGTGACACATGGCTTACAGTAAATAGTGCAAAGAGGAAGGTATGCAACATGGCAGCCACTGAGAAGGAAGTGGATGACAGAGCAAGGTAAACAACATGGCAGCCACTGAGAAGGAAGTGGATGATAGAGCAAGGTAAACAACATGGCAGCCACTGAGACGGAAGTGGATGACAGAGCAAGGTAAACAACTAGGCAGCCACTGAGAAGGAAGTGGATGGCAGAGCAAGGTATACAACATGGCAGCCACTGAGAAGGAAGTGGATGACAGAGCAAGGTATATAACATGGCAGTTACTAAGAAGAAAGTGGATGACAGAGCAAGGTATACAACATGGCAGTCACTAAGAAGGAAGTGGATGACAGAGCAAGGTATACAACATGGCAGCCACTAAGAAGGAAGTGGATGACAGAGCAAGGTATACAACATGGCAGCCACTGAGAAGGAAGTGGATGACAGAGCAAGGTATACAACATGGCAGCCACTAAGAAGGAAGTGGATGACAGAGCAAGGTATACAACATGGCAGTCACTAAGAAGGAAGTGGATGACAGAGCAAGGTATACAACATGGCAGCCACTAAGAAGGAAGTGGATGACAGAGAAAGGTATACAACATGGCAGTCACTAAGAAGGAAGTGGATGACAGAGCAAGGTATACAACATGGCAGTCACTAAGAAGGAAGTGGATGACAGAGCAAGGTATACAACATGGCAAAAAAGGGCGTGGGAAGGAACTTTGACTCATGAGTTTTAGAAGAGTTGTATAACCTCCAGGTGTACAGTACCCCACATAAGTATAGAGACACTGTAACTATCTATCTATCTATTGCCTGACGCCGTGATCCCCGAAGGGGTGGCCACGAACGAACCACCCCCATGCACCTCTGTCCCCAGTCAGTCGATGCCCCTCCTCCCAACCAGCACCGCCTTCATTCATATATTTCCTCACTCCATCCCTCCACCTCTCCTTCGGTGCACCTCTCCCTCTCTGTCCCTCCACCTCGCTCTTGTACACCCTCTTAGTCAATCGCTCGCTTTCCATACGTTCCATATGGCCGAACCATCTCAAGTTGTTCCTTTTCACACTTTCCAGCACATCTAGCTCCACACCACACCTCCTTCTTACATCCTCATTCGTCTGTCTATCCCTCCATGTAACTCCGCACGCACTTCTCAAGTAACTCATTTCCACCGCTCTCACTCTTGGTCTAAGTCTCTTCCTGAACGTCCATGCTTCGCTTCCGTAAGTTAGTGTCGGGATTACCACACTGTCATGCAAGGACTTCTTCACTTCCATACTGACCACCCTATTTCTTGTTACTGCTTTCAACGTTCCTACAACCCTCTTCCCCTGTTGCACCCTCTCCCACACCTCCTCATCCACAGTTCCATCTTTACTCAACACACTGCCCAGATACTTAAAAGAGCCGATGATCTCCATAGCCTGACCGTTCAACTTCACCTCACACTCTGTGACTTCACCCCTTTCGAAGACCATAACCTTGCTCTTCCCCGCATTTACCTTCAAATTCTGTTTTTCGCACACTGTTCCAAACTCATTTACCAAACCCTGCAGCTCCCATTCATTATCGCTCATCAGAACTGTATCATCCGCAAACAGCAGTATAGGCAGCTTCCACTCATTTCCCTCCCTTTTCAGCGATACACCAACATCCACTGCTCTTGATAGTATTTCTTTCATGACTCCATCCATATATACAGTAAACAACCACGGGGACATCACACACCCCTGTTTCAAACCAACATTCAGGTCAAAGAACTCGCTCTGCTCACTCTCCACACATATTGCCGCCTTTGCACCCACATACATACTCTTCACTGCTTTCAACAACTTGCCATCTACTCCGTATATTCTAAGTACTTTCCACAAACCTTCTCTATCCACTCTGTCATAGGCCTTCTCCAAGTCCATAAAGGCTACATACACCTGTTGTTTCTTCTCCAGATATTTCTCCACAACACAATTCAGGGTAAAAATCTGATGTACACATCCTCTTCCCTTCCTACAACCTCCCTGCTCGTCGCCTATCCCTTTCTCCGTTCTCACTCTCACTCTCTCAATCACTACCCTACTGTATACCTTCCCTACTACGCTTAGAAGACATATTCCTCGGTGGTTACCACACACGCCTCTCTCCCCTTTGCCCTTATATAGGGGGACTATTATGCCAGTCTTCCAGTCATCTGGTGCACTCCCCTTCTCCCATGCTAGTTTTCACATTTTCTATACCCATTCGATCACTATCTCACCACCATACCTCAACATTTCCCCACACACTCCATCTGTTCCTGGTGCTTTCCCCAACTTCACTCTTTCCACACTTCTGACCTCCTGATCCCCACCTCCTCCTCCACTACTTCTCTTCTTCTCCCTCCTATACCATATCCAACTATGTTTGCTGGCTCTTCATTCCTTACATTTAGCAACTCATTGAAGTACTCCCTCCATCTTTGGACTCTCTCTTGCTTCTCGCCTAGCATTCGCCCATTCTTATCTTTCACACCCTTACTGTTTCCCTTGCTACCTTCCCTAACTTTCTTGACTTCTTTCCAGAACAGTTTCTTACTCTCCCTCCATTTTACACTCAGATTCCTTCCAAATTCCTCATCTACTCTTCCCTTACTTTCCTTCGCTACTCTCTTCACCACCCTCTTACTCTCCACGTACCACGCTCGTTTCTGTCTCTCGAAATCTTCATTCCCTCTACTACCCAACCACTCTCTATATGCTTTCTTCTTTTCTTCCACAGCTATTTGTACCTCTTCTGTCCACCATGCTGTACCTTTCACTCCCCTCCCTCTTCTCCTCACTCCACACACCTCCTCACATGCTGCACAGATCTCTTCCTTAAACACCTTGCTCATCTCCTCGACTTCCTCCATAACTTCCAGGTCGAACCCACCTAGTCGTCTTTCTACTGCTCTCATGTACTCTTCCCTGATTTCCTCCTCATGTAACCTCTCCACCCTCCTCACCATTCCACCTTCCTCTCGCCTTCCTCCAGCTCTCCTCACCCACTTCTTTTGTATCCTAACCTTAGCTACTACTACATAATGATCAGACAGACCCCCTCCAATACCCCTATACACCCTAGCATCCATCACAGATTTCTTCATTCGTTCATCCACACATACATAATCAATCAATGACTTTCGTTCCACCACTGTCTCATCCTCCATCGTCCCCACCCGTTTCCACGTGTACCTGTGGATCATTCTGTGTCGGAAGAAGGTGTTGGCTATCCACATCCTCCTCCCCACACATACGTCCACAAGTGTACTACCATTCCCATTCACCTCTGATGGTACCCCCCACCCTCCCACCACTTCAAGTCTGCCGTCTCTGCCAGCAACAAGAGAATTTGACAGTGAAATTAGATGAAGCTTACAACAAGATCAACGTCCTCACCATGAAGCTGGAATCACTCCAAGAGTTTGTAACACTCAACGTTGGAGTACCACAAACTCCAACAAACTCCAAACCGCAACTCCAGCACCAACGCCCCAACGTCAACTGCCAACAATTCAACGCCTGCAGTAGCCATTTCATCTGATGGTTCCGATACTCAAGAAACAAATAGTAACTCTCTTCCCCCTCAAGACAACTTCCGTGTTGTGAGGAACAACGTTTGCCCCAAGACCAGGAAACCCATACCGATTACCGAGTGTCAAAACCGCTTCCAGATACTCGCAGACTCAGATGACGAAGCGGAAATAGAAGAAGTCCGGCTCGTGGGAGACTCGATGATACGTGGTCAGCTCACAGAGTTTTGCGCCAGAGCACCTAAGACCAGGAAGCGTTTTTGTATCCCTGGTGGTGGTGTGGACGATGTAGTTGCTGCAGTTGACGAAGTATCTAAGCTGGCCCCTGCTAATACAATGTACGTCATCCACGTTGGATCCAACGATGTACAGCGAACCCGGTCGGAAGATTTGCTTTTAAAATACCAGCAGCTGATCAAGTCGTTTAAGAAGAAGTCATCAAGGATCATCGTCTCAGGAATCGTCCCCCGGCTTGGTGTAGAGAGCCGATTTTACAACATAGCCACCAGCACAAATCGTTGTCTAGCAAACCTCTGCAGGAAGGAAAACGTGGGATTCGTCGACACCTGGGACAATTTCTACTACGATGACTATTTGTTTTCGGACGATGGAGTTCATCTGAACCAGGTGGGAGCAGCACGTTTTGGGCGTCTTCTCAACGATGCGGTGAAGGATTTTCGGAGAAGAAATCGACTCAGCACAGGACAACCAGGAAGGAGGACCGAAGACAGCGAGGGCGGCAACCTGCGAAGGAATTAAATGCTAATCTGTCAAGAACCGCGAATTTGGATAAAGCTCCACCAACACGACCCAAACTCAAAACCGCCAGGGATAACGACCGAGGACCGATGTCAGCCATGAATGTAAATGTAGATCCGATCAGAACCAAAAATTTGATTAAAGAACGTTCTGTGAGTTCTAAAACCGCAACTTTAAAGGTTTTCTATGCAAACGCTCGTAGCATACGCAATACATTTTCAGATTTAGAGGAACTAGTGTTTACTGAAAATTATGATGTGATTGGTATAACAGAATCTTGGCTCAATACAGTAGATAGAGACTTTTTAGCAGAGTATTCACTTCCCGGTTATGTAATGTTTGAGAAAAGCCGAATAAATAAAAATGGAGGTGGCGTTTTATTTTATATCAAAGAAAGTCTTAACCCGACCCTCTTGTCAAAACCTCAAATTGTGAACGTCGACACATCTTTTGTGCTAATAAAGAATAATAAAGGTACACAAATAATACTTGCATTAATATACAGACCTCCAGCTCAATCAGTGCAAACTGACCGAGAAATTTATGAACAAATTGCAGATGTAAGTAACTCACAAGATACCGTATTTTTTGGCGACTTTAATTTACCTGTGACCAAGTGGGGCGATACTCTTACTTCACACTCCGGACATGACTTGTATACGAACTTGCAAGAGAGTTCGCTTTATCAATTTGTTCGAACACCGACCCGTGGTAATAACGTTCTTGACATTGTACTTGCAACAAAAGAAGAATTAATAGAGAATTTGAATGTTGGTGATGAATTCAGTAACAGCGACCATCGTACGATAACTTTCACTTTAAACTTTACTAGTAACGAACCAAATAGTAGCATCGAAAAAGTCCCTAATTTCAAGAAAGCAAACTTCCATAAACTTAGAGCTATGTTTAACACCTTACGAGCGGCCTATGCGGTTTATTTATGTGTACCGCACAGCGGGGTGTTTTTAGCCAAAATAGGGCTGTTTACGTGATCATTTTCATGCCTAAATAAGACCCAGAACGTAAAACAAGTACCTATCCCTGAAAGGGCATAAACAGAGCTTTCGAATGACACCATAACGATCCTTGTATGATGGATAGTTTTCTTGCAATAACCGTGCAACGCGAGTGCAAAAAGCAGGTAATTCGGTACTTTCAGTACATAATTGAGTATGTAGCGAGTGAGAGAGGGAGGAGGGAGCTGAGATTTGTGTCAGTAGGTTCGCCGCGGTGGTCTGGAGCAGTCATACGCTCGCTAGTCTCCTGCCACCACTTGTCTCTCTCTCTCAGCCACATTACGTGCTGAAATTGCCACTCGAGTTATGTCGAGCGCCGCCACATAGTCCAGCTTTATTTAACTCGACTTATGTTGCTCGCCGCTAATTAAGGGTTAAAGAAACTGACTGGAGCTTTTTAATTAACAATAATGACATAAATACATCTTGGAAGTTATTCGAAACCACTTGCCTAAAAGCAGTGCAAGACTGCATACCATCGAAAATACGGCGTCCAGGCCATAATAATAAGCCCAAATGGTGGAATAAAGATATTTCAAACTGCCTGCTTGCTAAAAAATTTGCTAATGATAGATTAAAATCCTCACAAAATGACGAAGAACGGGTGAAATTTGTAGAGCTACGACGCAAAGCCAAAAAGTTAATTAAGCAAAGTAAAAAGACCCTAGAGTTACATATTGCGAATCAAAGTAAAACAAACCCGAAAGAATTCTATAGTTATATCAGAAAGAAAAAAGTAGTTACTTCAACTGTTGGACCGTTAGTCGATGAAAATGGAGAATACACCAAAGACGAAGTACAAATGAGTAATGCCCTCAATACCTTCTTTGCATCAGTTTTTACAACAGAAGACCTCAGTGATATCCCTACACCATCGCCGATTCAGATTGATAATTCAGATGTTCTAAGCAATATCACCGTTACAGAGAGAGAAGTATTGAATTGTTTAGATAAACTCAAGGTAAATAAAACGCCTGGACCTGATACAATCTCACCTAGAGTTCTAAAGGAAGCTAAGGATGAGCTCTCCAAACCACTGACATTACTATTCAATAAATCCTTGCAGTCTGGAACTATGCCTGATCAGTGGAAGATAGCCAACGTAACACCGATATTAAAAAAAAGGCAGCAAATCCCTACCCAGTAACTATCGTCCAATTAGCTTAACCTCAGTTGTATGTAAAATGCTAGAAACGGTCATAAGAGATAGACTCGTAAATCACTTAGAGGAAAATAACATACTTAAAGATACTCAACACGGCTTTCGTAAAAAACGTTCCTGTTTAACAAACCTCTTAGACTTCTTCCACGATATCCTCAACTTTCTACGATGAGAGTAAAGCTGTAGATATTATATACCTTGATTTTCAAAAGGCCTTTGACAAAGTTTCCCACAAACGTTTACTGCTACAACTAAAAGCGCATGGAATACAAGACGGTGTGTTGAAATGGATAGAAAATTGGCTCAGCGACAGAAAGCAAAGAGGTGTCATAAACGGTAAGGCATCTAAATGGACCAATGTAAGTAGCGGAGTACCCCAGGGATCGGTACTAGGACCAATTCTCTTTCTAATTTACATCAACGACATAGATGAGGGTCTCACGTGTACAATCTCAAAATTTGCTGACGATACAAAAATTGCAAATAGCGTACTCTCAAAAGATCAAGTTGACGATATGCAACACAATCTAGATAAATTGTCACATTGGGCCCAAATTTGGCAAATGAGTTTCAATGCGGATAAATGTAAAGTACTACATATCGGAGGTCCTGATGTGGCGGCGTCTACGCCGTGGGACCACCTCCCGGAGCTGCCAACCGCGGATGGCTGCCGACCCTCCGCGGCCGGAGACAAGATTAATCGACCAGTGGAGGACAACCGGATGCCGGCCGCGGGGAGCAGTTTCGGGAACCAAACCGTCACAACTATCCCCTGCCCCCCCCCTGGGGGCACGGGTCCTTCGAGTGGCTTCGGTCGCGCCGGGAATTTCCACACCTCTCACACCACACACACACATCACACAGTTTTTCCTACACCGAGAAATGACTCTCCGGCTGTCATTTCTCGAAGACTTCTTCTAGTCGGAGACATTGAGAGCAACCTAGGATCCACGTACACATACATATGTCCAACTTGCTCAAAACCCGTCACTTCGAGTCGCCACACTAAGGGTTCAGTTCTCTGCAATTCATGCAGGAACTGGACCCACTTCACCTGTACAACACTTGCCTCCAAGAAACACTACACGAACACCTGGACCTGTTCCTCATGCCCCTCCCTCTCCCAGTCAAATCCCTCGCCTAAAACCCGTCCACCTCTCCTCCCCAACCCACCTAACCTTCCCATATCATCCACTCCCCCCCCTAAAACCCGTCCACCTCTCCTCCCTAACCCACCTAACTTTCCCATACCATCCACATCCTCAACTCAACACACCACACCCCATCCTAATCCATTCCAACCCCCATCTCCTGCTCCCCAATCCCCACCCCCACCTCACCCATCCCAACCTCCAGCCCCTCCCTCACCCCCACCCCATCCTCGTGCAGCAGCACCCAACATACATCGTGCACATAACATTAACATTCTCCAATTGAACATAGATGGCATTAACACAAAGAAACACGAACTCTCACACTTCATCAAACAACACAACATACACATTGCCATCTTACAAGAAACAAAACTCCGCACATCACAAAAAACACCCACATTTCATAATTTCACCACCATCAGACAAGACCGGGCTGTCGGCGGGGGCGGTGGACTCATCACCCTGGTACACAATGAAATATCATACATAGTAACCAGTGTACAAACCAAATCCCTCCTCCCCCCAAATGATAACACAACAGAAATACAATCAATTAAAATACGCACTGGCAACAAATCCAACATAACCATCATAAACACATACATCCCTCCCCAAACATCCCCTACATTACCAAATGAATACAGACCACACTTACAACACATCACAAACACCCCACACATCATCCTGGGTGGTGACTTCAACGCCAAGACGTCGGCCTGGTTTGTCGACAACCCCGACACAGACTGAGGGCTGGTACTACAAAACCAAACAGATAACCTCATCATCCTTAACGACATCCATCAACATACCCATATTCCTCACCAAGCCCTCTATAACCCATCATCTCCAGACATCACCTTTTGCTCCCCAGAACTCGCCCCCCAACATCCTAGAGGGTGGTCAGAACCTTAGGCTCTGACCACCTCCCGATCATTATCACCACCAAAACCAGACTCACCCCAGCTAGCCACAAACACACATACACCAATTATAAAAGAGCTAACTGGGAAGCATTTACAAATGAGACAGAACAACACTTCACAACTCTAAACAGTACACCCATCACTAACATCAACAATGCTGTACACATACTCAATAAAACTATCCAAAACGCTGACAAGAAACACATTCCAAGGGGTAACAGAAAAAGACACAACCCCAACTTCACACCAGAAATTCAAAACCTCATCAGACAACGCGACACACTGAAACACTCCCCAGCACCCCACACACAAGACATCACACAACAAATTCAAGCACTCAACACCCAAACTAACAACAAAATACAAGAACAACAAAAACTAAATTGGAATAACTTCCTACAAACACTTGATCACAAAACAAACCCCAAAAAACTCTACAAATCACTAAACAGCATCACACTTTCCAACAGCAACACAACACAATCACATGCTGCAATCACAACAACAGACTCTACTCCTTCATGTAAACAACAAGCAAACACTCTCATCAATCACTTCTCACATGTCAGCCACCTAAAACCTCACAAAGACGGCCGACGTCTCATCCGACGTAAGAGACAATTCCCCACAGACCCTGACTATACACCCTTCACCAATCACCAGACAAAGCATATCATCAACAATCTCAAGCACTCACCCGCCTGTGGCCTAGACAACATAAGCAACATACACCTCAGACACCAGGGACCACAAGGCATACAAACACTCACTAACATATCAAACTACAGCTATTCACACAACACAATACCAGACATTTGGAAGCATGGTATCATCCTCACATTCCCCAAACCCAACAAAGACCCCACGCTACCCTCCTCGCACCGCCCCATCACACTCCTTTGCTCCCCCTCCAAAGTCATGGAACGCCTAGTATTACAACTAATTACACCCGACCTACCCCTAGCTCCAACACAACATGGCTTTAGGCCACTGCACTCCACAAACACTCTTCTCACAGACGTTACACAAAGAGCTTTTGACGGCATCAACTCAGCTAGACCACCACACAGATCACTATTAGCCACACTCGACATTAGTAAAGCCTTCGATGCCATCCCCCGCCACAACCTAACAAACAAAATCTACAACACAAACATGCACAACAACACAAAAAGGTGGCTGGCCAACTTCCTAGCAGGCAGATGTGCACACGTATCTTTTGCCGGTCAGTCATCTAAAATCAGAAACATTCCAAACGGAGTCCCACAGGGATCCGTCCTATCGCCCGCACTCTTCAATCTGTACATGCACGATATAACTACACCCAATACGCCCCAAATAAACTTAGCCTCCTATGCAGATGACATAACACTCACATGCACATACCATGACCCAAGAAGAGCAACAGATCTCCTTCAACCCTATCTCAACACACTACATGGCTGGTGCACTACAAACAGACTGAATCTAGCCCCAGCCAAATCCACCGCAACCCTGCTCACAAGCTGGACAGGTGAACACGAATACATCCCTCAACTCACCATAAACAACACACCCCTAACACATACACACACACCCAAAATCCTAGGAGTAACATATGATACTCATATGACATTCAAACAGCACACCACAAACATTAAAAAGAAACTGACACCCAGACTTAACGCCCTCAGGTCACTTGCTCACACAAAATTTGGACACAACAAAGAAACTACCACCACAGTATATAAACAATACATAAGATCAGTAATGGAATACGCAAGCCCAGCCTGGGCTTCTAACCTAGCTGAAACGCATCATAAGACCTTACAGACTATCCAAAACAAAGCCCTGAAGATCATTGCAGGCTGCACAGCTACTGCACCCACAGATCATCTACATCAAGAAACCAAAATCCTCAAAGTCAAAGACCATCTGGACATGAGAGGCACTCAATTCCTGGCAGCAGCCTCCACGAGCCAAGACCACCCACTAAACTACATGGCAACACACCCACAGACACCAAGAAATATCAAAACAACACCCAGCACACGGTATCACACACAGTTATTGTCCTCTCTCCCTCCCTGCCCACCCCGAACCAACTTCCAGAAGCTCATCCATACTCATATCTCTCGCCAATCCATCCACTCACTCACAGACAACACGCAGCTGCATGCACGACCTCCCGAAATCCATCCTTCCGAATCCTCCCTCCCTCGCGAGGACAGAGTCCACCTGGCCAGGCTGAGATGCGGACACCATCCAGCTCTCCTGAGCTATCAGAAGAGACTGGATGACTCCGTTGTCGAGGCCTGCCCGGGATGTAACACAGCACCCCATACCATTAAACACATCATAGAAGACTGCATTTCACACAACCACTTATGCCAACAACACAACCTACACTCAATGAGAGCTCTGTGGGAAAGCCCGATCGTGGCCATGGCCTTCCTCAGGGACTCGGGGCTGTTCGGCCAGGCAGCTTAGGGAACAACAACAACAACAACAACTACATATCGGATACCTAAATGAGAAAGCAAACTATTCGATGAATGGCACTCAGCTTAAGAATGTAAACAGAGAAACCGATCTGGGAGTAACAATATCGAGTAACCTAAAACCGAGTCAACAATGTTCAGAAGTTGTTAAGAAGGCAAACAAAATAATTGGCTTTATAGGCAGATCATTTGAGCATAAATCCAAAGACGTAATTCTAACCTTTTACAATTCCTTAGTCCGCCCTCTTCTGGAATACTGCGTTCAATGCTGGTGCCCTTATTACCAAAAAGACATAAACAAGCTAGAACGAGTTCAACGTAGAGTTACCAAAATGATACCTAGCCTAAAGAACAAACCATACGAAGAGCGTCTTAGAGAATTAAATCTATTTCCTTTAACCCAGCGCAGATTAAGAGGTGACTTAATTCAAGTGTTCAAAATCATCAAAGGCATCGACAATATGAACTGTAGTAAGTACTTCACTATCGACCAATCTAATTTCATGCGGGGAAACGGTTGCAAAATTATTGGTAAATCTTTTAACTCACACGAATCTAAGAATTTCTTCTTCAATCGAGTTGTCAACTTGTGGAATGGGCTTCCCCGAGACGTTATAGACTGCAGCACCGTTGATTCATTTAAATTCCGTATAGACAAATATCTCGCATCAAACCCGCGACTGACTGCGTTTGTAAATGAATAACTTTATTTTATACTCCCCTCAGTTACTAACCCATATGTCCCCTACTAACTTCCTAGTCCTGCCACGTTAGTGGCAGGGCAGTAGTTCCCTTTCCAATGTTCCCTTACCCACTCTAAACCACTGTTTGGACACTTGATCCTCAGTGTTTTGGAGGACAAGCAGCCTAGAAGGGTCACTATATCTGTTGTTGCTTGATTTCCTTTGTACTCCTTTGTACACTCCCTCAACTTTCCTATCACCCACCTTACCATTCATATCCCCAATCAGAAATATTCTTTCGTTCTTGTCAAACTTCTCCAGGCACGCCTCCACATTCATCCAGAACTCCTCTTTCTTTCTTTCAAGTTCATCCTCTGTCGGGGCATACACACACACAATCACCCACGTTTGTATTCCTACACTGTAACTAACACCTAAAAATTATATGAGATATGCAAATAATGATTGCATAGTAAATAGTACAATCGTGAGATGTAATACGCCCTCACTAAAATACTTGCGTAAACCCACCGCAAGGCAGACACTTAAAAGTATAATGAGAGTAAAACAAAATGTTTAGTTAAAGACTAAAAAAAAAAAAAAGTAGAAGAAAAAATTCGAAAGTGGAATGGACATTTTTCAAGGTATTATGTTAATAAAAAATAACATTATAAAAATGTACCAATAAATTAGCACAAAGTATATAAAACCATTACAAATTGAACAAAGCAAAACAAATGTAAAGACAATGAACAAAATCAAATTTGTAATAGAAAATACTAATGGTAATATCTTTAACAAAATTCTTAACTAAAAAAAACTAAAAATACAAAGTCTCATTATGCAATGAAGTCTGTTGTAACTCAATTAACAAAGCAAAGTAATACAAATGCAAAATAAAATCCTAGGTAAAACGTCAAACATATAACTGCAGTAAAATAAAATAAAGTAGACGTGCCGTTTCGCCCAAATCAAAACGGCATACCCAACTCTGTGAAGGGTTACCATCATCACTAATATTACCACCATTATTACTACTATTATCATCATCACTACAATTGTCACCATCATCACTAATAGGCTACTACCATCATCACTAATATTACCACCATCATCACTACTACTATCATCATCACTACAATTGTCAACTTCTAATGTCAACTAAACTAACTTAACCTAACAAATGCGGGCAATTTTTTTTGTTGCCCCCTGAAGGATGGCATTTTGTGAGTATGCCCCTACGGGGCACACACACACAGAACGTCATCATCATTGCTTGGGAATAGGTATAGGGTGGGGGTCCTGAGGGTTGGGGTGGGGGGATGGGGGGGGCAAAACCATATTTTGGACCTAAAACCATATCTATTGCACAAATTAAAAAAAATAAAAATTTAATTACCGTCGCATTCACGCACCGAATGTTCGTGTGAAGTTTGGTGAAAATATGTTGAACGGTCTAGGAGGAGTTATGGAACAGACAGACAGACAGACAGACAGACATTTCGGCCGGCATGTACCACTATACGGGGGGCGATACCACTCTGCTTATGCCGAGTTGATAAAATAAAATTCCTACCCATACAACACAAACAAATTAATAAGAAACACAGGATTCCACATACCCGTGGTGAGTAACATAATAATATCCAAGTTTGTAAAATAAAATACAAAATATTAAAACCTTCCAAGTTTGATAAAACCAAACTAAAAAAAAAAAAAAAAAAAAAAAAAAAAAATGTAAACTAAAAGGATTAACATCCTATCTATAGGAAAATGAGTTATCAATATTAAACACAGCAAGCCACATCCCGTGGTGGTGCGTAACATAATACCTTCCTATTCTGAAAAAAAAAAAAAATTGTGCAAATAAAATCACAGAAAAATTCGAATAAAATTGTAATAAATCTTTTCAGACAACAGCTATCGGTTTCCCAAATAATGCATTTCCTATGGCCAATCCTAAAATATAGAATAAAATCACACACTGGTCGTTGCAAATAAAATTATTACAACCTAGTGCAAAATGAATCCCAAAATACGTACAGAAACCCCCCCCCCAAAAAAATAAAAAAATAAAACATAAAATAAATAAAAAATAATAAAAAATAACTAAGGATTTGCAATAGCCTGCTCACTAACATTATTGGCAGACAAAAACCAACAAATAAAATTATACCACACGTGCAATACTAACATCACCAAGAAAAAAATAAATACATAGAAGTTATATTAATTACCTGACATACAGATATTATTAAACCAAACTCCTACATTTTATTTTATCATATAATTACACTCAGAACATTCCTAAAAAGGAATACATTTATATATATGAGCGAGACATGTCTTCATTTAGTATGTCTGTGCTCCGTAGAACACCACTAAAAAAAAATATATATAAATATCTCTCCCAATCAGCAGACTCGGGAACAAAAAGTTCAGTTTCACAATGCTCTCACCATGATGAATTTATTTTTATTTTCCAATACTTCCACATGTATAAATAGGAAGACGTACCAACTGTACGATCCTATATATATATACTAAGGGTACAAATTTTCAGTTTCGCAACCCTCTCTAAAATTATTTTCTAAGAATATTATTTTCTTTTCAATGAAAATATATTTTCTTTTCAATGAAAATAAGCCAAACAGAAAAATCTAACTTCTATATTAGCCAAACTATAGCCAATGTTTCATGCAAAAATACTAATTAATAGAATGTTTTACTCCTTTGGGCAAAAACATTGAATTAACTTCTTACGTTCTCTATGTGTGAAGCAAACTCTACGGTAATGCAACGTATGAACTCAACTCAAGTAAAATCGGTTAATCGGTTAATGAACACTTAACTGGACACAAATTTACAGTAAGGTAACTAGTTAAAACAAAAATGAAAACACGTGACTAAAATATCCTGTGATCCAACAAAAATTAACTCTAAATAAACGTGATGGGAAAAACTTGAGAAAATTAACTTGTATAAAAAAAAAAATTAAGCCACAATATTAGCGAACGAAAGTTACCGATATACTGTATATATAGCCCGTAGCAATATTAAAAGGGAAACACGAAAACACAAAAATGGGCAAAAAAGAAAAATATGGAAGAAAATTTAACTAATCCCAAAACTCGTCAGAAAACACTGAACGAAAAAAGAGAGAATTGAACGATTCCAAAAAGTATACTCCATGAAAATGTCAATCAATCAAACGTCCAAAATTCAATTCAAATAAAACTCGAAAAAAAGTCTTATACGAGTGAATTTCGCCTATGTCCACAAGGACAGACAGATGAAATTAAAACCCGAAAATGAATCTTTACAAAACTCGCACCCAATGAAAAACAAATAGTATCGACCATCGTGTTAAGAGAATACAATATGTCAGTGAGCGAATGATTTGTTTTAAGATGGATATTAAAATCGTTAGAAATCCAAAATTGATGTTGAGAAAAACAAAATTACAATGTACGTACATAAGAATGTTGAAATGACGCACTAGAAAATAAAAAGATACTCAATTACCTTGGCTGCCGCCTGCGAGTTGAAAATCGACTCGACATGGGCCTAACCAACTCGAGCACTTATAAAAAAAAATATAAGAATCACGTTAAAACCTCAGATGTATAAAAAATGAGAATTAAACCCAAATCACATAGTTCAACTTGCAGGGTGAAAGAAACACTTATACATTTTGTTTTAACTGACTTGGAAAATTAATTCCCTAAAGTCCTAAAACAATTTTAACACTTATGAATACAAATTTAGGGATAACATCTGGAAATTACCGCATACACTTATACACATTGCAAGAGTGATAGAGAGACTGACTGAGTGAGCCTGGCCACCCTATCACTTGACGGGTCAGGGGGTCGCGGTATGACACGATGTCGCCACCAGCATCTCAGATCCATATGAGAATACAGATATGAAATGACATGATGAAAAATTGGAGTTTTGACTGAACGACATGATAAAGTGACCACCATGTCACTGACGATTTGACATGTGGTAGAAAACACGCAATATCCAGGAAAGCTCATCTTATGAGTCATAATTAGCAAATTGAATTTCTCTCGCTAGACATGCGCAAAAAACGTAAACAAAAAATGACCGTGAAACACATTATAGATGTTTGATTTTCACTGTACCGTATTATACTGAATACACTTGAAGTGAGTGCTGCAGATAGACGATTTTCATCAGTACTGAACACAGTGAGTAGCCAGTGGAGGTAGAGGTCAGGGTTCAGCCACACAGTTGAACAACAAATCGCGCTGACGCAGTTCAGCTGACCCACGTACTCGCACTCTCACCAACGTTGTCTCCCGGTAGCCAACTCGTTCCACTCGTGGGATGCCCACACCGGAATCGCCGTCGATGAACTGATAGATGACTAGTAGAAATTTGTTGTGTTGAAGAGATTAATTGAACAGGAACTTCAGCAAAAGTAGAACCGGATAAAACTGGATCAATGGTAAATAATGGTAGATCAATGGTAGAGTGTAGACCGGATAATTCTTCGAAAGAACGTGGTGTAGTCGCCTCAGTTAACAAATCAGTTAATGAAGACCACCTGCTAGCCACCATATGTTACAAATTACTTTTGACAGTCACTGTAAGTAAGGGGTTAACTCCAAATAAGGAGTATTAGGACGTTTTGAGGTACGATCCTAAGTGGTTATTATAAGGGTTACTATTAACTCTTAGTAAGGATGACTATAGGTGTCTCTCTGTCCTTATGAGTTATATGTTATGTTGTATAATTAACCATATTTAGGGAGAACATTTTAAGGTATGTTCCTAATAGGTTATATGTTGATTGTAGTTGCAGTTGTAGGTAGATCTCAGCTCTCCGTCACTGCGCGTTGATTGATAGATATTATGATAGATTGTAGTACTATCTTTATTTTAGTTAAAGTAATGCTGCCACCGTAAACGTCTTTTAACCTTATAAATATTATATTAATACTTATAGGTAAAAGGAAAAAGGAAAGGATCTGTTTGGTATACGTAAACCACTTTAATTATTAAGTAGCAATTGAAAGAGTATACAGATGTACTAATAATATACTGTATATGACAGAGAATTCCAAGAAGGAAGTGGATGACAGAGCAAGGTATAATATAACATGGCAGCCACTATGAATGAAGTGGTTGACAGAGCAAGGTATACACCATGGCAGCCACTGAGAGGGAAAGGGTTTATTTCGCGAGGTATGCAATTTGACAATTTCTGAGCTATAATATACATTACACATTTACAGCTTTGAATATCTCTTTGACTGTCATATCATGTCGTTTAATTTTAACCCTTTCCATACTGGTGGCATCCTTTTCAATATATTCTGGTAACTATTAGACGATTATATCCAGCTTAGGAAGGACCTCTAGGAAAAATAAGACTTCAAACTATCTCAAACAACCCTTTTAACTACCACATATCCTTCCTAATCTGCATAATATCGTCTATATATATCTAGAATAAAATGTAACACACACCGCTGGTACTCAAAGGGTTAACCCGGCAATACTCAAATTACTACCATATATATTAGTAGTAGTAAAATATTAAACAAGGAAGAGTAGGCATCTGGAGGCCACTGAAGACGAAGAGGATGTATTTGTATCCCAGTGAGGAGAGGAAAGGGCATCTGGTAGCGTTGAAGGGGTGGAGGAGGCATCTGGTGGTCACTAACGAAGAGAAGCAGGAACGATGTGAATGGCATTAACCTCTCAGCAGCCCCTGTAGTATACACCATACCCCTGTGCGTAGGTATTTAGACTTATTCCTCACTCTAAAATCGTTAATTTACCATAAATATAATTAATACTTATCCATATGTGCCTATTTTACGTTTAATATGAAGATAGTAACATGTTACAACAATAAAACAAGTGGGGGGTGTTTGGAGGGTGAAAAACATGAACTATTGCAGAGCGGTTCATTCATGAAGTTGACAGAGAGCGAGAGCACACCCTCCCTCCACAAGCTCTGGTGAGAGACTGGATGTAGTGTGGGCTACTACTCTCTCTCTCTCCTCCTCCTACACCCTCCCTTTCCACCTTGCAACCAGGTGGGGATTTTTGGCGTCATAAATAAACCGATAATTACAGGAATAAAAGAAAAATAGGTCATAATTGAAGGGGGGGGGGGGGAAGGAGGGGACTTTGACAGATGTGGAGAAGTGAAATATGAGGTATGGAGGGAAAACAAAAAAAATTTCAAGTGCTACTGGAGCCTTTTAAAAGTTTGTTTTTAGGCCTAGGATCTTAAGAATCTCCCCGCAGTCGCCCAATAAAACCTCTTAAGAGTCTCCCCGCAGCTGCCGAGTTAAGGAGAGATTGGTCGTTGTTCTAGATCCCTTTTTCCTTCATATTTAGCCCCATTAGTTTTGAGTTTTTAGAATGTTGCCCTATTTGTTTGGCAATTTTAAGACCGTTTGCCCCATTTCTTTGTCAATATTAAGACCTTTCATGTTGTTTAGGTGTCGAATTTTTCATTGCGAACGATAGTGAACCTGTATTTTTGGAAGAATCGGCCTTCGGCCGGGACTTTGTTCTACTGAAAAATGTACAAGTTAATCTAGAAGGGGATCTAATGGATGCTTATTTGTTTTAAGTTTGACAGAGGTCTAGAGAGGAAACTAAACAAAAAATTTCAATAATAAATATACCGTATCATATAATCTATTAAAAGATAACCCCATCTCCCCTTAAATAGGAGAAAGAAGATTCATTTGAGTGATATTGAAAGGGAGGCGAGAAGGTATTGGATAGGTAATGAAAGGGGTGGGAGGAAGCAATGTGTTGGTACTGAAGGTATTTTGATAAGTACTGAAAGGGGTGGGAGGAAGCAATGTGTTGGTACTGAAGGTATTTGATAGGTACTGAAAGGGGTGGGAGGAAGCAATGTATTGGTACTGAAGGTATTTGATAGGTACTGAAAGGGGTGGGAGGAAGCAATGTGTTGGTACTGAAGGTATTGGATAGGTACTGAAAGGGGTGGGAGGAAGCAATGTGTTGGTACTGAAGGTATTTGATAGGTACTGAGAGGTGTGGGAGGAAGCAATGTGTTGGTACTGAAGGTATTGGATAGGTACTGAAAGGGGTGGGAGGAAGCAATGTGTTGGTACTGAAGGTATTTGATAGGTACTTAAAGGGGTGGGAGGAAGCAATGTGTTGGTACTGATGGTATTTTGATAGGTACTGAAAGGGGTGGGAGGAAGCAATGTGTTGGTACTGAAGGTATTGGATAGGTACTGAAAGGGGTGGGAGGAAGCAATGTGTTGGTACTGAAGGTATTTGATAGGTACTGAAAGGGGTGGGAGAAAGCAATGTGTTGGTACTGAAGGTATTTGATAGGTACTGAAAGGGGTGGGAGGAAGCAATGTGTTGGTAATGAAGGTATTTTGATAGGTACTGAAAGGGGTGGGAGGAAGCAATGTGTTGGTACTGAAGGTATTTGATAGGTACTGAAAGGGGTGGGAGCAAGCAATGTGTTGGTACTGAAGGTATTGGATAGGTACTGAAAGGGGTGGGAGGAAGCAATGTGTTGGTACTGAAGGTATTTGATAGGTACTAAAAGGGGTGTGTGACGTTAACCACTCCGTTAGAACCGCATGGCTTGTCCTACAGTGACTCGCTAGGATCGCCAGGGCAGTGGATGTGGCTACAGTTGGTATATTGTTGTGTGCTTTATTTCATATGAAAGCTCGTGTCATGGGCAGTCCAGAAAGGCTCTTTGTTTTCACCCATGTCAAGGTTTTATATATTTAATTGCAAAGTATATGTTTTATCATTAAGTAGTAATGATAGGATTTGAGAGAGAGAGAGAGAGAGAGAGAGAGAGTAGAACAGAGTGTGGGGAGGCGCGCAGTGGTTTGCTATACTCGATGACGTCATGGCTGGCTGGCCTCGTGGGGATTCGTTGAAGGAGTTTTTTACCATGCTTGGTGACGTCATGTTTAGCTAGCTTCTTTAGCATTGGCTAGAGGACTTGTTACCGCTTTCCCACGCGGTTCGAACTAGTGCTAGTATATATACTGCTCTCTGGCCACTCTCTCCCTCAGATCTGGTTTCTAGAACGCATCCCTCTTATCCCTTTGATACCTGTCCCCCTTCCTGCACCTGAGAACCTTTTCCTCTGCCTATCTCTCTCATTTTCCATATCTTTCACCACCTTTTATTAATATTATACCCCCTCTGGTTAACTCTGCAAAATCAGCTTCATGCTGGCCAGTTGTATTGTGCGTTAAGGTCTGATATAACCCATGTATGTTAGTTGTTAAGATAAGTTGATCACGAAGCATTGGTTGGCATTCATATTGTTCAGTACTGCTTCCTATAATTATTAGTGTTCTGCTAGATTAGATAATGCTAGACTAGGAGTCTGGTACTATAAGGTATTGTTTCCGATGAGTGCTGGCTTTAGTTAAAAGCTGCACGACATACCTGTGAACTGGAGTTGATTGGGTAAATTCTAGTCTGTGTGCCATTGAGAGTAGAGCATGCACGAATGAGGGCTTTTTGCCTACACCATTCTGCACTGTTCTAGGCTCGGTTGCTTATCTTTGAGGTACGCCAGGAGAACGCTTAATACTTCGGTATTAAGGTTTCTCAAGAGAGCTACCCTTCCCTATAACGTAATATTTGACGCACAGACTTGAGATTTGCACTAGGCTATGCGGCATGCCATGCGCACCAGTATCTCGTATCATTGACTCTAGCTAGACTTTATCAGTCACAGTAGACATTAAGTATATTAAACCAATTACTCTTTTATGCATACCCGTTTATGATTACACAAGCATTTCACAGCCTAGTTTGATGTATTGAGACACAAACGACTTAGGCTCTTTTTGTTGTTAGGAATACTGCATTGTCGTGGCGATTATTATTAGTGTTGTAGCATTTGGGATATTCTTGGCTCCAACTGCATTATATATCCTGCCTTTTTGTGAGCATAGCCTGCTCGAGCATTGTTCCGCTGCCTGCCTTTTTGGGTTCCATTTCCGATTCGAGCATCTTGATAGCATTTAACATTTAACACCTTACGAGCGGCCTATGCGGTTTATTTATGTGTACCGCACAGCGGGGTGTTTTTAGCCAAAATAGGGCTGTTTACGTGATCATTTTCATGCCTAAATAAGACCCAGAACGTAAAACAAGTACCTATCCCTGAAAGGGCATAAACAGAGCTTTCGAATGACACCATAACGATCCTTGTATGATGGATAGTTTTCTTGCAATAACCGTGCAACGCGAGTGCAAAAAGCAGGTAATTCGGTACTTTCAGTACATAATTGAGTATGTAGCGAGTGAGAGAGGGAGGAGGGAGCTGAGATTTGTGTCAGTAGGTTCGCCGCGGTGGTCTGGAGCAGTCATACGCTCGCTAGTCTCCTGCCACCACTTGTCTCTCTCTCTCAGCCACATTACGTGCTGAAATTGCCACTCGAGTTATGTCGAGCGCCGCCACATAGTCCAGCTTTTTTTAACTCGACTTATGTTGCTCGCCGCTAAATAAGGGTTAAAGAAGATTCCTTGTTGGTGTTGAAGGACTTTAGTGCACTTTCTTTCATGCAGGAGTGCCTGACATTTATTGATTAAAGTAACGTAAGCTGTAACTTCCCTTACCACCTTACTTTGCATAACATAACCAAGCACCTTCGGTTATAGGTAGTAATAGGCTGTTTTCACATAACATTAAGCCTAGAGTAGACGCACATTTATTGAGAGTTTGATAACCTATTATTGCATATAGAACTCTGGAGAGTATTTGTGTTCTTTGTTCACTGGGAATATACATCAGAGGTTGGATCTAGCGCTTTCCGTTGTAGCATTTATGCATTATAGCATCTATGCTATTTGGTGAACCTACATTTATTAGCAGGGAACATTTGTTGTTTTGGGGAATATTTTGCGGGGATCAGCAAGAATATTTTTTGTTTGCAACATAGTATAGCCCTTGAGTATTTCTGAGAATTTTTGTGTGTATATTGAGGTATAAGAGTTTGGGGTGCTTCTTTTCTGAATATTGAGGTGGGAAATTTTTGTGAGCATCATGTCTTACACCGGATCAGAGGAGAATGGAGACACAGTACGTAATGTCGAAACTGAGGAACAGCAGTATGATGAAATGGTAAATCAGGTGAACTGTGAGGAGGATGCTAGGATATTTTTGCAATGGCCTGTTACTGCCGAGCGGTTGGAGGGTATGGATCGGTACGGTCTTCAATGCCTGGCCACAGCTATCGGTCATGCGGGTACTAGCAGCATGACCAGGGATAACTTGATAACGTGTGTACTGGGCAGGGTGACTGGTGAGCGAGATGGGTTGAGTGCTCAGAGCCCTTCGGCCATGCTTCCCCTACACTCGACTCCCAGCCATCCCAGTGGTTTGCCGACCCCGGGTACGCTTCCACAGTTGGGTGGTGACTGGCAGGGTGGGTTGCCCCTGGGGGGACCACCGGTAATTTCAAACATTGTAGCACCTTCACCTCCTCAAGGGTTATCTCCAGAATTATTGTTTCGGCTCGAATTAGATAAGATCGAAGAGAGAAAGGCTATCAGGGTATTTGTAGAGCAACAAAGGGCATGTGAGCTTCAGCAGCAATTAGAATTAGCCAAGATAGAAGAGAGAGCCAAGCTAGCAAAAATCCAAGCTGATTTAGAGTCGACTAGGTACTGTGCCGAAATGGACGTAGAGAAGTCGCGAGTAGAGACAACGGGACAGCGACTTGGGGCTGGTAACTGTGCTCATGATCAATCTCTCTCGCACTTATTGAAACTGGTTCCGGTGTTTGATGAGAGTGGGGTAACAGAATTTTTCGCACGCTTTGAGAAGAAGTGCCAGGAACACCAGTGGCCAGAGAATAAATGGGCAGCACTTGTATCCTCTAGATTAATAGGCAAGGGTCTTAAAGCCTACGATGCGTTACCTTTGGAGTCATGTATTGTGTATGAGGATCTCAAGGAGGCTGTCCTGAGGGCTTACGAACTGCAACCAGAAACGTACCGTTTGAAGTTCCGGGGTGTAACTAAGGGAAGAGATAGCACCTTTTTGGAACACGCCCGGGACTTGTCCGATGCTATGGGGAACTGGCTCCGATCTGAGAAGGTAACAACATTTGATGGAGTTAAGCAGTTGATGATGTTAGAGCAGTTCTTTAAGAGCATGGGCGGTGATCTAACTTTGAACTTAAAGGAGAAAAACCCAAGAACTCTAGTCGAAGCAGCAGAAATGGCTGATCGACGGCTGTCGTTGATTTGGGGTTGCGGGTCCTCACAGAAGTACGATGCAAGTGCTAGGGACCGTTATCCTCCCCCTCCCCGTAGCAATGACACATTTAAACAAAAGAGCAATGAAACTAAAACTGAATCCAAACATAACACCACGCCGTATGAGAAAAGTCAGGGTCTTTTTACATCACAGTATAAGCCGAAACCGAAATTTATGTGTTTTAAGTGCCACCAGGAGGGTCATAAGGCAAATGAGTGCCCTAGTCGACCTCCTCCGGCAGCCGTGTCTTTTGCTCACGGCATTGGAGTGTTCAAGAGGACATCGGAGTTTGTTAGAGGCAATTCTTCCGAGGTAAATACACTGCCAGTGCAGAAGGATCCGGAAGGCTTATTCCCTGTCCGTGATGCCTTTAGTGACCACAGGGGACTCGGTTGTGTGGAGTGGGGAGGTAGAAGACATGAGGTGAGAATTTTGCGTGACACTGGGGCATCGCAAACATTGTTGAGGAATTTCACTGGTAAACCTGTAAATACGGCGCGGGTGGTTGTGGTTCAGGGGGTTAATGCAACAAGGTCATACCCGCTTGTAAGAATGAAGATGGAAGTTGATGGTGTGACTCGTGACCTGGATGTAGGAATTGTGGAGAAGTTACCTGTTGGGGGCGTCGACCTCCTTCTCGGCAACGACTTTGCGGGGCCTACTTTTGAGGCCCTTAGTCGTTGCCGAGAAGCCGGCCGACGTGAGTAGGGAGGAGCAGGAGTTGGTTGAGACGTGTCCGGTGCAACCTATGGCGTGTGTTGTCACCAGATCTCTTGCATCCAGGGAGTCACATTCTGGTCAACAGTCTTTAGACAAGTGGTGGAAAGGTACCGAGAAGGTGTTGAAAGTTGATGCGGTTGAGAGTTTAGTATCAACGGACATTCTCGGGGACTCATAATTAGGACCAATTTTCGAGTCTGGAGAAGACCCAATAACTGTTAGTAAGAAGGCAGAGGATGGGCTTAAAAAGACGAAGAGACAGCAACGATACACAGAGAGAGAGCAACGGGAGGCTAAATTCAATGTAGGAGGGGGGCATGAGTTGTTTCGCAAACACTTAGATAAACTTGATCCTTCGGACATTTGTAAATTGCAATTAGAAGACCCGGAGGTTCTTGAATGTGGTACCGGTGCTTTCGAGTTGGAGGAGGACAGTGATGGACAGTCGGGAGATGTAGCAACAAGGTACCCTGACGCGTACCCTATGAGAAATGGGTCATCGAAGACGGTGGTCCGAAACTTGCTAGAGTATTTTTCCCGGTATCGTTACCCGCAGGGGATTCAGTCAGACTAAGGATCAACTTCACTTCTAGCCTCTTTGTTCAAGCAATGCCGCAGCATGGGATTGTTACGGTTGTGTCATCTGTGTATCATTCGGAGAGCCAGGGTGTGTTAGAGCGATGGCACTCAGCCTTGAAATCTGTGCTTCGTTGTTGTTGCTTTGAGGATGGGAAGGGTTGGTATCTTGGCCTGCCATATGTTTCATTTGCTGCACGGGAGGTACCTGGGGAAAGTTTGGTATTCAGCCCTAATGAGCTCGTCTTTGGACACCGTGTCAGAGGGCCTCTCCATATGGTTGAAGAAATATGGGAGGGCGCAGAAAAACCTTGTTCTAGGCTCAAGTATGTCCTCGACAGTCGAGAACGGATGTTGCGCAGTCTGGAGTTGGCTGGCCGTAATTTGACTAGCTCTCAGGCCCTCATGAAGGACAGGTACGACCTCAAGGTTAAACTCAGGGAGTTTCGCGTGGGTCAGGAGGTGTTGATTCTACTGCCCCTTGTAGGTCACCCCTTATCCGCGAAGTACACTGGTCCTTATAGGGTGGTGGAGAAGCTATCGGATCTGGATTGCTTGGTGGCCGCTCCAGACAGACGTATGCGCAATCAGTTATGTCACGTTAATCTCATGAAGGAGTATGTGAGGCACCCCCCTGAGCCTCTCACTGTGCCTGTGATGACGTTTAGCAATCAAGGTGGAGAAGGAGAACGGGACAGTCAAGCTCAGGTAGAGGATAACTGGAAGGATAAGAAAGTGAAATGGGCGCCTGAGTGTGAGAAGGCGTTTAGAGTAGTAAAACACCTGTTGTGCACTCACCCGATCCTCAGGGCCCCTGACTTTAGCCTACCTTTCCAACTAGCAACGGATGCTAGTGGTGTGGGGGCTGGTGCCGTCCTTGTGAAAAAGGACGATGATGGGCTGGAGCATCCTGTTAGTTTCTGCGCGGAGAAGTTCAATTCAGCCCAGGGGAGCTGCTCTGTTGTCGAGGAGGAGCTGCTGGCGGTTGTGCTTGCGCTGGGGCATTTCGAGGTCTATGTTCCATCCTATGGTCCGGTCGTTGTAGTTTACACAGATCATCACCATCTCAAGTTCTTGGACCAGTTTCACAATCGGAATATGAGGCTGACCAGGTGGTCTCTAAGGTTACTGGTATATATCCTGGACATACGCCATATTGCCGGTTGTGACAACGTGGTTGCAGATTGTCTTTCAAGGGTATATGATCCTGGGTAGATTGACACACGGGTAGCCTCCTGCTTTAGTTTGAATAGTATTTTGCGCTTGGTGCTTGTTGGCTCGCGGTTGTAGCCCAGCGTATTGGGTCATAAAGCAGGAGTTGAATGTTTGGTATAGAAGAAAAAACTAGGCTTGCCCCTATAGTGCAGCCGAAATAAACAAATTAAAAACATAAAAATCAAATAAAAACTCTTTCTTTGATAGTTGATTTTTTTTCAGTATGTTATAGCAGTAATTCTGAGTTGCACTCCTCTCAGAATGCTGGGCTAGAGAAGCTCGCTCTTGAGGAGCATAACTACATATGATTTAACCTATTGTGTTGGGGAGGATTATAATTTTGTAAAATGATTTGTTGAGGACTGTGCCAGATATTTTACTGCCGCTGGGTGATGGGAAGTAGAGATATAGCATGGGTTCTAACAATCAGATTTTTTGTGAGCCTTGGGCATCTGAGAAAAATCTTGGGGGGGGGGGGGTGACGTTAACCACTCCGTTAGAACCGCATGGCTTGTCCTACAGTGACTCGCTAGGATCGCCAGGGCAGTGGATGTGGCTACAGTTGGTGTATTGTTGTGTGCTTTATTTCATATGAAAGCTTGTGTCATGGGCAGTCCAGAAAGGTCTTTGTTTTCACCCATGTCAAGGCTTTATATATTTAATTGCAAAGTATATGTTTTATCATTAAGTAGTAATGATAGGATTTGAGAGAGAGAGATAGAGAGAGAGAGTAGAACAGAGTGTGGGGAGGCGCGCAGTGGTTTGCTATACTCGATGATGTCATGGCTTGCTGGCCTCGTGGGGATTCGTTGAAGGAGTTTTTTACCATGCTTGGCGACGCCATGTTTAGCTAGCTTCTTTAGCATTGGCTAGAGGACTTGTTACCGCTTTCCCACGCGGTTCGAACTAGTGCTAGTATATATACTGCTCTCTGGCCACTCTCTCCCTCAGATCTGGTTTCTAGAATGCATCCCTCTTATCCCTTTGATACCTGTCCCCCTCCTGCACCTGAGAACCTTTTCCTCTGCCTATCTCTCTCATTTTCCATATCTTTCACCACCTTTTATTAATATTATACCCCCTCTGGTTAACTCTGCAAAATCAGCTTAATGCTGGCCAGTTGTATTGTGCGTTAAGGTCTGATATAACCCATGTATGTTAGTTGTTAAGATAAGTTGATCACGAAGCATTGGTTGGCATTCATATTGTTCAGTACTGCTTCCTATAATTATTAGTGTTCTGCTAGATTAGATAATACTAGACTAGGAGTCTGATACTATAAGGTATTGTTTCCGATGAGTGCTGGCTTTAGTTAAAAGCTGCACGACATACCTGAGAACTGGAGTTGATTGGGTAAATTCTAGTCTGTGTGCCATTGAGAGTAGAGCATGCACGAATGAGGGCTTTTTGCCTATACCATTCTGCACTGTTCTAGGCTCGGTTGCTTGTCTTTGAGGTACGCCAGGAGAACGCTTAATACTTCGGTATTAAGGTTTCTCAAGAGAGCTACCCTTCCCTATAACGTAATATTTGACGCACAGACTTGAGATTTGCACTAGGCTATGCGGCATGCCATGCGCACCAGTATCTCGTATCACTGACTCTAGCTAGACTTTATCAGTCACAGTAGACATTAAGTATATTAAACCAATTACTCTTTTTATGCATACCCGTTTATGATTACACAAGCATTTCGCAGCCTAGTTTGATGTATTGAGACACAAACGACTTAGGCTCTTTTTGTTGTTAGGAATACTGCATTGTCGTGGCGATTATTATTAGTGTTGTAGCGTTTGGGATATTCTTGGCTCCGACTGCATTATATATCCCGCCTTTTTGTGAGCATAGCCTGCTCGAGCATTGTTCCGCTGCCTGCCTTTTTGGGTTCCATTTCCGATTCGAGCATCTTGATAGCATCTAACATTTAAAGAAGATTCATTGTTGGTGTTGAAGGACTTTAGTGCACTTTCTTTCATGCAGGAGTGCCTGACATTTATTGATTAAAGTAACATAAGCTGTAACTTCCCTTACCACCTTACTTTGCGTACCATAACCAAGCACCTTCGGTTATAGGTAGTAATAGGCTGTTTTCACATAACATTAAGCCTAGAGTAGACGCACATTTATTGAGAGTTTGATAACCTATTATTGCATATAGAACTCTAGAGAGTATTTGTGTTCTTTGTTCACTGGGAATATACATCAGAGGTTGGATCTAGCGCTCTCCGTTGTAGCATTTATGCCATTACTAGTCCAATGAATAAGAGCCCTGATATATTTAAACCCCAGTCGTAACAGGTGGGAGGAAGCAATGTGTTGGTACTGAAGGTATTTTGATAGGTACTGAAAGGGGTGGGAGGAAGCAATGTGTTGGTACTGAAGGTATTTGATAGGTACTGAAAGGCGTGAGAGGAAGCAATGTGTTGGAACTGAAGGTATTTGATAGGTACTGAAAGGGGTGGGAGGAAGCAATGTGTTGGTACTGAAGGTGTTAGATAGGTACTGAAAGGGGTGGGAGGAAGCAATGTGTTGGTACTGAAGGTATTTGATAGGTACTGAAAGGGGTGGGATGAAGCAATGTGTTGGTACTGAAGGTATTGGATAGGTATTGAATGGGGTGGGAGGAAGCAATGTGTTGGTACTGAAGGTATTGATAGGTACTGAAAGGGGTGGGAGGAAGCAATGTGTGGGTACTGAAGGTATTGGATAGGTACTGAAAGGGTGGGAGGAAGCAATGTGTTGGTACTGAAGATTTTGATAGGTACTGAAAGGGGTGGGAGGAAGCAATGGTTGGTACTGAAGGTATTTGATAGGTACTGAAAGGGGTGGGAGGAAGCAATGTGTTGGTACTGAAGGTATTGATAGGTACTGAAAGGGTGGGAGCAAGCAATGTGTGGTCCTGAAGGTATTGGATAGGTACTGAAAGGGGTGGGAGGAAGCAATGTGTTGGTACTGAAGGTATTGATAGGTACTGAAAGGGTGGGAGGAAGCAATATTGGTACTGAAGGTGTTTGATAGGTACTGAAAGGGGTGGGAGCAAGCAATGTGTTGGTACTGAAGGTATTTGATAGGTACTGAAAGGGGTGGGAGGAAGCAATGTGTTGGTACTGAAGGTATTGGGTAGGTACTGAAAGGGGTGGGAGGAAGCAATGTGTTGGTACTGAAGGTATTTTGATAGGTGCTGAAAGGGGTGGGAGGGAGCAATGTGTTGGTACTGAAGGTATTTTGATAGGTACTGAAAGGGGTGGGAGGAAGCAATGTGTTGGTACTGAAGGTATTGGATAGGTACTGAAAGGGGTGGGAGGAAGCAATGTGTTGGTACTGAAGGTATTTGATAGGTACTGAAAGGGGTGGGAGGAAGCAATGTGTTGGTACTGAAGGTATTGGATAGGTACTGAAAGGGGTGGGAGGAAGCAATGTGTTGGTACTGAAGGTATTGGATAGGTACTGAAAGGGGTGGGAGGAAGCAATGTGTTGGTACTGAAGGTATTGGATAGGTACTGAAAGGGGTGGGAGGAAGCAATGTGTTGGTACTGAAGGTATTTGATAGGTACTGAAAGGGGTGGGAGGAAGCATGGTGTTGGTACTGAAGGTATTGGATAGGGACTGAAATGGGTGGGAGGAAGCAATGTGTTGGTACTGAAGGTATTGGATAGGTACTGAAATGGGTGGGAGGAAGCAATGTGTTGGTACAGAAGGTATTTTGATAGGTACTGAAAGGGGTGGGAGGAAGCAATGTGTTGGTACTGAAGGTATTTGATAGGTACTGAAAGGCGTGAGAGGAAGCAATGTGTTGGAACTGAAGGTATTTGATAGGTACTGAAAGGGGTGGGAGGAAGCAATGTGTTGGTACTGAAGGTGTTAGATAGGTACTGAAAGGGGTGGGAGGAAGCAATGTGTTGGTACTGAAGGTATTTGATAGGTACTGAAAGGGGTGGGATGAAGCAATGTGTTGGTACTGAAGGTATTGGATAGGTATTGAAAGGGGTGGGAGGAAGCAATGTGTTGGTACTGAAGGTATGGATAGGTACTGAAAGGGGTGGGAGGAAGCAATGTGTTGGTACTGAAGGTATGGATAGGTACTGAAAGGGGTGGGAGGAAGCAATGTGTTGGTACTGAAGGTATTGGATAGGTACTGAAAGGGGTGGGAGGAAGCAATGTGTTGGTACTGAAGGTATTTGATAGGTACTGAAAGGGGTGGGAGGAAGCAATGTGTTGGTACTGAAGGTATTGGATAGGTACTGAAAGGGGTGGGAGGAAGCAATGTGTTGGTACTGAAGGTATTGGATAGGTACTGAAAGGGGTGGGAGGAAGCAATGTGTTGGTACTGAAGGTATTGGATAGGTACTGAAAGGGGTGGGAGGAAGCAATGTTGGTACTGAAGGTATTTGATAGGTACTGAAAGGGGTGGAGGAAGCAATGTGTTGGTACTGAAGGTATTGGATAGGTACTGAAAGGGGTGGGAGGAAGCAATGTTTGGTACTGAAGGTATTGGATAGGTACTGAAAGGGGTGGGAGGAAGCAATGTGTTGGTACTGAAGGTATTGGATAGGTACTGAAATGGGTGGGAGGAAGCAATGTGTTGGTACTGAAGGTTTGATAGGTACTGAAAGGGGTGGGAGGAAGCAATGTGTTGGTACTGAAGGTATTGTAGGTACTGAAAGGGGTGGGAGGAAGCAATGTGTTGGTACTGAAGGTATATGATAGGTACTGAAAGGGGTGGGAGGAAGCAATGTGTTGGTACTGAAGGTATTGGATAGGTACTGAAAGGGGTGGGAGGAAGCAATGTGTTGGTACTGAAGGTATTGGGTAGGTACTGAAAGGGGTGGGAGGAAGCAATGTGTTCGTACTGAAGGTATTTTGATAGGTACTGAAAGGGGTGGGAGGGAGCAATGTGTTGGTACTGAAGGTATTGGATAGGTACTGAAAGGGGTGGGAGGAAGCAATGTGTTGGTACTGAAGGTATTGGATAGGTACTGAAAGGGGTGGGAGGAAGCAATGTGTTGGTACTGAAGGTATTGGATAGGTACTGAAAGGGGTGGGAGGAAGCAATGTGTTGGTACTGAAGGTATTGGGTAGGTACTGAATGGGGTGGGAGGAAGCAATGTGTTGGTACTGAAGGTATTTTGATAGGTACTGAAAAGGGTGGGAGGGAGCAATGTGTTGGTACTGAAGGTATTTTGATAGGTACTGAAAGGGGTGGGAGGAAGCAATGTGTTGGTACTGAAGGTATTGGATAGGTACCGAAAGGGGTGGGAGGAAGCAATGTGTTGGTACTGAAGGTATTGGATAGGTACTGAAAGGGGTGGGAGGAAGCAATATGTTGGTACTGAAGGTATTGGATAGGTACTGAAAGGGGTGGGAGGAAGCAATGTGTTGGTACTGAAGGTATTGGATAGGTACTGAAAGGGGTGGGAGGAAGCAATGTGTTGGTACTGAAGGTATTGGATAGGTACTGAAAGGGGTGGGAGGAAGCAATGTGTTGGTACTGAAGGTATTGGATAGGTACTGAAAGGGGTGGGGAGGAAGCAATGTGTTGGTACTGAAGGTATTGGATAGGTACTGAAAGGGGTGGGAGGAAGCAATGTGTTGGTACTGAAGGTATTGGATAGGTACTGAAAGGGGTGGGAGGAAGCAATGTGTTGGTACTGAAGGTATTTGATAGGTACTGAAAGGGGTGGGAGGAAGCAATGTGTTGGTACTGAAGGTATTGGATAGGTACTGAAAGGGGTGGGAGGAAGCAATGTGTTGGTACTGAAGGTATTTGATAGGTACTGAAAGGGGTAGGGAGGAAGCAATGTGTTGGTACTGAAGGTATTGGATAGGTACTGAAAGGGGTGGGAGGAAGCAATGTGTTGGTACTGAAGGTATTGGATAGGTACTGAAAGGGGTGGGAGGAAGCAATGTGTTGGTACTGAAGGTATTGGATAGGTACTGAAAGGGGTGGGAGGAAGCAATGTGTTGGTACTGAAGGTATTTGATAGGTACTGAAAAGGGGTGGGAGGAAGCAATGTGTTGGTACTGAAGGTATTGGATAGGTACTGAAAGGGGTGGGAGGAAGCAATGTGTTGGTACTGAAGGTATTGGATAGGTACTGAAAGGGGTGGGAGGAAGCAATGTGTTGGTACTGAAGGTATTGGATAGGTACTGAAAGGGGTGGGAGGAAGCAATGTGTTGGTACTGAAGGTATTGGATAGGTACTGAAAGGGGTGGGAGGAAGCAATGTGTTGGTACTGAAGGTATTGGATAGGTACTGAAAAGGGTGGGAGGAAGCAATGTGTTGGTACTGAAGGTATTGGATAGGTACTGAAAGGGGTGGGAGGAAGCAATGTGTTGGTACTGAAGGTATTGGATAGGTACTGAAAGGGGTGGGAGGAAGCAATGTGTTGGTACTGAAGGTATTGGATAGGTACTGAAAGGGGTGGGAGGAAGCAATGTGTTGGTACTGAAGGTATTTGATAGGTACTGAAAGGCGTGAGAGGAAGCAATGTGTTGGAACTGAAGGTATTTGATAGGTACTGAAAGGGGTGGGAGGAAGCAATGTGTTGGTACTGAAGGTGTTAGATAGGTACTGAAAGGGGTGGGAGGAAGCAATGTGTTGGTACTGAAGGTATTTGATAGGTACTGAAAGGGGTGGGATGAAGCAATGTGTTGGTACTGAAGGTATTGGATAGGTATTGAATGGGGTGGGAGGAAGCAATGTGTTGGTACTGAAGGTATTGGATAGGTACTGAAAGGGGTGGGAGGAAGCAATGTGTGGGTACTGAAGGTATTGGATAGGTACTGAAAGGGGTGGGAGGAAGCAATGTGTTGGTACTGAAGGTATTTTGATAGGTACTGAAAGGGGTGGGAGGAAGCAATGTGTTGGTACTGAAGGTATTTGATAGGTACTGAAAGGGGTGGGAGGAAGCAATGTGTTGGTACTGAAGGTATTTGATAGGTACTGAAAGGGTGGGAGCAAGCAATGTGTTGGTCCTGAAGGTATTGGATAGGTACTGAAAGGGGTGGGAGGAAGCAATGTGTTGGTACTGAAGGTATTTGATAGGTACTGAAAGGGGTGGGAGGAAGCAATGTATTGGTACTGAAGGTGTTTGATAGGTACTGAAAGGGGTGGGAGCAAGCAATGTGTTGGTACTGAAGGTATTTGATAGGTACTGAAAGGGGTGGGAGGAAGCAATGTGTTGGTACTGAAGGTATTGGGTAGGTACTGAAAGGGGTGGGAGGAAGTAATGTGTTGGTACTGAAGGTATTTTGATAGGTGCTGAAAGGGGTGGGAGGGAGCAATGTGTTGGTACTGAAGGTATTTTGATAGGTACTGAAAGGGGTGGGAGGAAGCAATGTGTTGGTACTGAAGGTATTGGATAGGTACTGAAAAGGGTGGGAGGAAGCAATGTGTTGGTACTGAAGGTATTTGATAGGTACTGAAAGGGGTGGGAGGAAGCAATGTGTTGGTACTGAAGGTATTGGATAGGTACTGAAAGGGGTGGGAGGAAGCAATGTGTTGGTACTGAAGGTATTGGATAGGTACTGAAAGGGGTGGGAGGAAGCAATGTGTTGGTACTGAAGGTATTGGATAGGTACTGAAAGGGGTGGGAGGAAGCAATGTGTTGGTACTGAAGGTATTTGATAGGTACTGAAAGGGGTGGGAGGAAGCATGGTGTTGGTACTGAAGGTATTGGATAGGGACTGAAATGGGTGGGAGGAAGCAATGTGTTGGTACTGAAGGTATTGGATAGGTACTGAAAGGGGTGCGAGGAAGCAATGTTGGTACAGAAGGTATTTTGATAGGTACTGAAAGGGGTGGGAGGAAGCAATGTGTTGGTACTGAAGGTATTTGATAGGTACTGAAAGGCGTGAGAGGAAGCAATGTGTTGGAACTGAAGGTATTTGATAGGTACTGAAAGGGGTGGGAGGAAGCAATGTGTTGGTACTGAAGGTGTTAGATAGGTACTGAAAGGGGTGGGAGGAAGCAATGTGTTGGTACTGAAGGTATTTGATAGGTACTGAAAGGGGTGGGATGAAGCAATGTGTTGGTACTGAAGGTATTGGATAGGTATTGAAAGGGGTGGGAGGAAGCAATGTGTTGGTACTGAAGGTATTGGATAGGTACTGAAAGGGGTGGGAGGAAGCAATGTGTTGGTACTGAAGGTATTGGATAGGTACTGAAAGGGGTGGGAGGAAGCAATGTGTTGGTACTGAAGGTATTGGATAGGTACTGAAAGGGGTGGGAGGAAGCAATTTGTTGGTACTGAAGGTATTTGATAGGTACTGAAAAGGGGTGGGAGGAAGCAATGTGTTGGTACTGAAGGTATTGGATAGGTACTGAAAGGGGTGGGAGGAAGCAATGTGTTGGTACTGAAGGTATTGGATAGGTACTGAAAGGGGTGGGAGGAAGCAATGTGTTGGTACTGAAGGTATTGGATAGGTACTGAAAGGGGTGGGAGGAAGCAATGTGTTGGTACTGAAGGTATTTGATAGGTACTGAAAGGGGTGGGAGGAAGCAATGTGTTGGTACTGAAGGTATTGGATAGGTACTGAAAGGGGTGGGAGGAAGCAATGTGTTGGTACTGAAGGTATTGGATAGGTACTGAAAGGGGTGGGAGGAAGCAATGTGTTGGTACTGAAGGTATTGGATAGGTACTGAAAGGGGTGGGAGGAAGCAATGTGTTGGTACTGAAGGTATTTGATAGGTACTGAAAGGGGTGGGAGGAAGCAATGTGTTGGTACTGAAGGTATTGGATAGGTACTGAAAGGGGTGGGAGGAAGCAATGTGTTGGTACTGAAGGTATATGATAGGTACTGAAAGGGGTGGGAGGAAGCAATGTGTTGGTACTGAAGGTATTGGATAGGTACTGAAAGGGGTGGGAGGAAGCAATGTGTTGGTACTGAAGGTATTTGGTAGGTACTGAAAGGGGTGGGAGGAAGCAATGTGTTCGTACTGAAGGTATTTTGATAGGTACTGAAAGGGGTGGGAGGGAGCAATGTGTTGGTACTGAAGGTATTGGATAGGTACTGAAAGGGGTGGGAGGAAGCAATGTGTTGGTACTGAAGGTATTGGATAGGTACTGAAAGGGGTGGGAGGAAGCAATGTGTTGGTACTGAAGGTATTGGATAGGTACTGAAAGGGGTGGGAGGAAGCAATGTGTTGGTACTGAAGGTATTGGGTAGGTACTGAATGGGGTGGGAGGAAGCAATGTGTTGGTACTGAAGGTATTTGATAGGTACTGAAAAGGGTGGGAGGGAGCAATGTGTTGGTACTGAAGGTATTTTGATAGGTACTGAAAGGGGTGGGAGGAAGCAATGTGTTGGTACTGAAGGTATTGGATAGGTACCGAAAGGGGTGGGAGGAAGCAATGTGTTGGTACTGAAGGTATTGGATAGGTACTTAAAGGGGTGGGAGGAAAGCAATATGTTGGTACTGAAGGTATTGGATAGGTACTGAAAGGGGTGGGAGGAAGCAATGTGTTGGTACTGAAGGTATTGGATAGGTACTGAAAGGGGTGGGAGGAAGCAATGTGTTGGTACTGAAGGTATTTGATAGGTACTGAAAGGGGTGGGAGGAAGCAATGTGTTGGTACTGAAGGTATGGATAGGTACTGAAAGGGGTGGGAGGAAGCAATGTGTTGGTACTGAAGGTATTGGATAGGTACTGAAAGGGGTGGGAGGAAGCAATGTGTTGGTACTGAAGGTATTGGATAGGTACTGAAAGGGGTGGGAGGAAGCAATGTGTTGGTACTGAAGGTATTGGATAGGTACTGAAAGGGGTGGGAGGAAGCAATGTGTTGGTACTGAAGGTATTGGATAGGTACTGAAAGGGGTGGGAGGAAGCAATGTGTTGGTACTGAAGGTATTTGATAGGTACTGAAAGGGGTGGGAGGAAGCAATGTGTTGGTACTGAAGGTATTGGATAGGTACTGAAATGGGTGGGAGGAAGCAATGTGTTGGTACTGAAGGTATTGGATAGGTACTGAAAGGGGTGGGAGGAAGCAATGTGTTGGTACTGAAGGTATTGGATAGGTACTGAAAGGGGTGGGAGGAAGCAATGTGTTGGTACTGAAGGTATTGGATAGGTACTGAAAGGGGTGGGAGGAAGCAATGTGTTGGTACTGAAGGTATTGGATAGGTACTGAAAGGGGTGGGAGGAAGCAATGTGTTGGTACTGAAGGTATTGGATAGGTACTGAAAGGGGTGGGAGGAAGCAATGTGTTGGTACTGAAGGTATTGGATAGGTACTGAAAGGGGTGGGAGGAAGCAATGTGTTGGTACTGAAGGTATTGGATAGGTACTGAAAGGGGTGGGAGGAAGCAATGTGTTGGTACTGAAGGTATTGGATAGGTACTGAAAAGGGTGGGAGGAAGCAATGTGTTGGTACTGAAGGTATTGGATAGGTACTGAAAGGGGTGGGAGGAAGCAATGTGTTGGTACTGAAGGTATTGGATAGGTACTGAAAGGGGTGGGAGGAAGCAATGTGTTGGTACTGAAGGTATTGGATAGGTACTGAAAGGGGTGGGAGGAAGCAATGTGTTGGTACTGAAGGTATTTGATAGGTACTGAAAGGGGTGGGAGGAAGCAATGTGTTGGTACTGAAGGTATTGGATAGGTACTGAAAAGGGTGGGAGGAAGCAATGTGTTGGTACTGAAGGTATTGGATAGGTACTGAAAGGGGTGGGAGGAAGCAATGTGTTGGTACTGAAGGTATTGGATAGGTACTGAAAGGGGTGGGAGGAAGCAATGTGTTGGTACTTATGGGGAGATTTCCACTTGAGGGATTTTATTCTGGACCCCTTTCTCCCTCATGTTTAGCCCCATTGCTTTTGAGATTTTAAGACGTTCGCCCCATTAGTTTGGCGATCAAGAACTTTTGCACCATTTCTGTCAATGTTAAGACCTTTCGTGCCATTTAGCTGTCGATTTTCTGGTGAGCGATAGCGAGCCTGAAATGTAAGAAGAATCGGCCTTAGGCCGGGAAATTTTTCTACCGAAAAATGTAAACATTTGTCTTGAAAGGGGATCAATGGGGTATTATTTAAAGCTTGATGGAGGTCTAGAGAACAAACTAAACATTTCCCCTTAAGCATATAATGAACGAACATCTGGTTGGCATTGAGACACGAGAGAAGAGGCACACTGAAAAAGAAGAAGAGAGACAATCGGTTGGCACACATTTGGAGGTGGTATCTGGTTGCCATTAAAGAGTAGTTCTCTTATTTTTTGGTGTAGTTATTTATTCAATCATATTGTTTAGTTTCCTCGCTAGGTCTCCATCAATCTGCATTAAACACCCCTTAGACCCCCCTTCAAGATAATTTTGTACATTTTTCGGTAGAATAATGTCCCGGCCGAAGGCCGGTTCCGCTACCGCTCGCCAGGAAAAAATCGACACCTAAATGGCACGAAATGTCTTAATATTAACACAAAAATGTAGCAAAAGGTTTTTAAATCGTCAAACTAATGAGGTGAACGTCTTAAAATCTTAGAATTAATGGAGCTAATCATGAGGGAGAAGGGGGTCCAGAAGAACCTAATACCTCGACCCCTTAAAGAGGAGGAGGAGGATGAATCTGGTGGATACTGTAGAGGAAGAACAATAGGTAGACACCAAGTAAAGCATCGACCGATATGAAAATACAAACAAATAAATAAATAAATAATTACAATAAAATAAAAGTGGAGAACTAACTTGTAAAAGCGAAGGCTGATTAATTAAAGCGAGCCCAAGGATGTGCTTGTTCTGGGGTTGTCGGGAGAGAGGAGACAGGAGAATGACAGGTATTTTGGGTGAGCAGGGCCATACCATCAGCCTGTGTGGTTATTATATGACTTGGATCTCTGGTGATGGCCGGGGTTAATCCAAAAAATACGTGGGAAAGTTAGTGTCTGTCGTAAAACTATTTGTACATTACGTAGGAATTGTATTTCTTTCATATTTTTCGGAATGCCTGGATGGAGCATAGCTTCATGTTTAATTTATTTTCTGAGGCTAACCTTTGTATTGGCACTGGCGTGGCACTAAGTAATTATGACATTTTGTATGCCTGTATGACACTTTGAAAATGCTTTATCCTCAAATGGTATGTAGAAATTGCACTGTAGGAATTTTACTGTTCCTTGACGTCCAATATCCAACTAGTGAGTAAATTGCTCAATAGGTGGCGTTCTAAAAGTGAGAGTCCAAATCTGGGGGGTGAGACGGTGAAGCACAGAGGTGAAGCAGCTTCAGAGATGGGGCTGCTTCGAGCCATGGGTGTGTGCTTCACATCTCTCACTCCCTAGACTGGAACTAGACCTCACAGCCTTCACTGTGTTGAGCTGTAGAATGTACAGGCTCTCAGCCTATGCCCGAGAGGGAGTAGTTGGAATATAGGAAAACAAAAAACAAATTGTGTGCTCAAACCAGAAATTGTGGAGGTTTTTGTAAATCGACCTTTTTCGGCGGCCATCGTGGTTTCTGAAAAAGGTAAGCGGGTGTGAAGCTCACACACACCCAGAATTTGAAGTAGAAGCCAAATACTATCAAAAAATGCAATAAAATTATTTCCATCTCTTAGTGCAAGGTTCGGGCTAAGAATGGGATTCTGCTACCGGACTAACAGGATGCAAGCCTATGTCCGGAGGGAGAGTTGGAACATAGACACATTTTATATATACTGTATACTGTATATGCCAAGAGGATGCTGCAGTCACCAGCCGAACAGGGCGGTACTCCCGGGGAGTGCTATAGGTGGTTGATAAGGATAGCTGGAACTCTTGTTTCACCACCTAGGCCTCCTTTGTTGACCTGTTCCTTTGTCTCACAAACATAGAGGGCAGCTCCAGTTTGCCCTCCAAAACACCTTTACGATCTGTCAATACACTATACCACTGACAATTTACATATTAAGACTATTTTATAAAAAAAAATACCATAAGTCCACAGGGATGGGACCTTAAATGCCCCCATTAATCTGAGCCTTACTGATTTCGACTCCACAAAATGTCCTTGACAGCTACCTGGTACTTTCTATCAACTTCCAAACTTCAACTTCTATCAACTTTCTATCAAATTCGTGGCCTTTCCTCTAACTTCTAGTCTGTGGAACACCATCTCTCCTCTGCCAAACCTGATCTTTTCCTCACCAAAACCCAGTTGTCTGGGACAACTGACAGCAATCCATTCTCTGCATCCACCTATTATCTCTATCCTCAGTTTCAAACCAAAGGTGGATTGTGTGTATATGAGCGCAACAATCTTACCTGCTCTTATGTTCCCAAATTTTACTCTAATGAATTTTCAACTCTTTGTCTCAAGCTATCTTGTCACTCCCTAACTAAATATACCTGTGCTGTTTATCTCTCCCCTAATTCTACGGAGTATCCAAAATGCTTTGATTATCTTACCTCTAAAGTCGAACACATTCTATTCTCATCTCCCTTCTCCGAAATCTTCATCTTAGGTGATTTCAGTGTTCACCAAAACCATTGGCTTTCCTCTTATTTCACTGACTAACCTGGTGTACAAGCCTACATCTTTTCTATCTTAAATTACCTAGAGCAGTTAGTTCAGCACCCTACTCGTACCCCTGACTGCCTTTGAGACTGGCTTATTTATAACCTATAATTATTTTGCTTACACTGTACACACTACATTTTAGGCTCCTCTGATCATAACCTAATCTCTGTTACCTATCCTATCTCTCTGGTGCGGCCATTTGATCATCCCTGCCGGCGGTGCTTATGGTACTTTGGCGTTGCTGATTGGGAGGGTCTTCAGCAGTACTTCTTTGACTTCCCTTGTAATGATTTTTGCATCCATGGCCAGGGACCCTCATAGAGTGCCGGGCGCATTATTGGAGTGATCATACCGGGCATGGAGGCATATATTCAAGTTATTTTCTCTGTGTCTTATGCAAACAAATCTTGGTTTTCTCACACTTGTTCTACTGATGTATGTAATAAAGAAAAAACATACAGACGGTACTGATGCCTTCAAACACATGTATCTTGAATACTTTATGTTTCTGCCCGGAATCATGCCAAATCTGTTCTTTGACTTGTCAAAAACTCTTTCATAAATATAAAATGTAATGAACTTTCGAATTCTTGCTATTCCCAAGCTTTCCGGCATCTGACCAAAATCCTCTCCAACAATTTTACTTCCTCGTCATTTCCACTCTGATGGTACCACCATCACTCATTCCTCTGACAAAGTTTAACTCTTAGCTTAATCTATCGCTAAAAAACACAACTTTGGATGATTTCTGTGCTATTCCTCCATTTCCACCCCCCTCTCACATACTTAATATCTTTCAAAGATGTACTTTCTCCCTTCTCTGGACTTAATACAAAGAAGGCGTAGGGACCTGACAATGTTTCACCTTCTGTACTTAAAAACTGCTTATGTGCTGACTCCATGCCTGAGCAAATTGTATTAAAAATATGTGCTTCCATGCTAACTCCCTACCTAGGTAAACTCTTCTGTCTCTGTTTCCCTCTAACATCTTACCTTCTTGATTAAAGTTTGCTCTCATTCAACCTGTCCCGAAGACTGCCCTCATAGATAGAGTCTAGCCCAAATTAACTATTTCAAAACTACCATCCGTTGGCTTCTGTCCCTCTATTTTTGCCTTTATCTTGAATGTCCTTTCTGGCATTCCATAGCTTCGTTTGTGTATAGCCATCGCTTACTTCCTCAACCTATCAACTCTGGTGTTCCTTAGAGTTCTGTCCTATCTCCAGTCCTATTTATAATATTCATTAATGATCTTCTCAACTGTACATCAGGTCCTATCCACTCATATACTGATGACTCTACCTTACATTATTCAACTACTTTTCCACGTCTCAAATTGCAATCACTCCAAAGCTTGTGATGAGGCTATAGCACGCCTATCTTCTGATCTATCAACTATTTCTGATTGGGGAAGCTTTCAAAAAACAATGTTTCCACAATCTTCCGCATGTCTGTCCATTGTACAGTACTTCAGACACAAATATTAAATGTTATATTTGGAAATAAATATAGGAAATAATGTTACAACTCCTATATAGTTCAAGGTAATTTACTTGCAAAGAATTGGTATATTTAAGCAGGCAGCTGTACACTAGAGGTTAAAGTCATTCTCTGGGTCTGTTATTCCTGTGGCAGATATAGCAAAACACTACTCAAGCATTCTTTAGGTCACCAGGCTTTGTTCATGTGATACAGAACTAATCATTGGAATTTTCCATCACCTCTCAGGGGGTGGAGGAAAAGGGTAGAGAAAGGTATGAGAGAAATGTTATCTTCACTTAGACGGAGGGCTGGGAACTGATAAGACTGGTGAAGGATTTCTCTCTATATGGGGTAAACTACCTGTTAATATTTATAATATAAATGATGTTCCTGTTTACGAAGTTTGTTCCTGGTTACCGAGTTTGTTCCTGTTTTCTTAATTTAAAGTCCTCATTATTTAATATTAAACTAGTGGCGGGATAAGTAGTTTCCCTTCTCCTATACCATATGGTAAGGGTCGTGGTAAAAATAGTTGATCAAATCAATTATATAAGAAGCAGAGAGTCTACAAGAGAATATTCGAGAGAATCAACCACCAGTCAACTAAGTACTATATAATACAATATAATACTATATAATACTATATAATACTATATAATACTATATAATACAATCCTAGCACCTCCTTACAAGGTCACTGTTATGCCGGGATATAATATTTTCATCCCGTTATTCAGTCTTCACTAAAGTCCAATTCTGGATTTATAGGCTATAAATATCCTCAACAGGAACACATCTAAGACGTTCTTAATCACAAATAGGTACTCAATTAGGTGCTACAGAACACAATTACAACACACATGTAAATTATACACACTTAGTTTATTCAATGGACACATAGTTATATAGGAGCTTCCCTTTTATTTCTTATTATAAACTCCGGATTTCTCAATGTGTGCCATAATCATATTAATGTTTAGGTCACGAATGTAGCGAGCTCTGAAGTGAGGACTGAGAGTTAACTTAACTATTATAAGCAATAGTAGCAAACGGTAGAATGTATTTGATCACAAGCCTCAGTCTCTAATCAATAACATGGTACATGAATATATTATGATATTATATATAGGAAATATGCAATATAAGATAAACACGTTACCTATAGAATCAACCCTTGATAATAATATTTATGTGAGTTGAGTGTCTAACGTATTTTATTCTTGAATGGAATTAAGTTAAAATTAAATCACTGAACACGTAAGAATAAACAAGTTTCAGTATACGAGGAACGCACAAGAGGTTTAGTTCAACCTTCGCCCACGGATGGTGAGTGGCGCTCACATAGTGTAAATAGCACGGATTAAGATAAACTGACGAGGCAGCTTGATCAGGTCATTCTAGGTACTGCGATGTTGGAAATAGTATTTACTATTAGTGCGACTATATTCTTAGTGTTTGAAATAATCAAGTGAAATTAACAGTGGAGGTATATGGAATTACTTTTACAATTCAATATATGCTTAACTTAAGATGAGCAAATTATCATATAAACATATAACTCGTCAACGATTATATGCGATAATTATATCTCGGGTCGAGGAATTCAGATTTAGTATTTTACCTCTATCGATGAATAATCAAAGGTTTAATATCCCTTGAACAAAATAGCAATATATATAGTTAACAGAACTAACGTAGTTAACTAATATTGAGTAACGCGTAAATAAAATTAGCGTGTACGAATCATTAGCATAATACTAATAATAAGTAAATGGCGCACACAACGAAGTTGTACTAATGGAAATACCTAATAAGGCATAAAAGGAGGTCTGAACGAGTTAGCTGATTCCTATAGAGAATTCACACAATTAGCGGTGTATTCAAATGATGAATATTTAGATAATAGATATATGTAAGGCTAGAATTCCTAGACGAGAAGAATCAAAATTATCTACATCAGTAATAGAAATGAACGGATATACTGTTCATAAAATAAACAAGTTAACACTTAACAGAAGTAAGCATAACTTAAGGTTTCTCGAAGAAAGTAGATTATTTAATAAAAAATAAAACTTCTTGAAGAGGGGGGACTGAGATAAACAAAATATGAAATTGAGCGTAGGTTTTTAGGCAATAATATTATTTAAGAAGGGAATAAAGACACGGAATTCACTTCAACTTCAACTTGCAACATACATAACACAATGGACATATACAAGGAAAATCTGTGAGTATTTGGCTTAAATGAATTAATTAACACGAGTATGTAACGTATGTGTAAGACGTTCTAAGAGAGTTATAGGTCAAAGATTAACACTAGATCTTGGACACAGATCTATATAACAATTAATATGATTTCTGAGAGATTAATACATACGCAATAATTAAGGACCTTGGGCACAGATCTATATAGAATTCAGCCTGTAATATTCACATATTTTGCCTTACCTATACACCATTAATCACAATGTAAGATACTCAGAGACACTTAGGGGAATGTAGGAGGGTAGTGGTTCGAGAGTAAGTCTGGCCGACGTAGAACGTAGATTCACTGGTCAGGACTTCAGGAGGAGCTGCTTCTCACAATCAGGACTTCAGGATCCGGACTTCAGAAGACACACAACAGGCTCGTCGTATTCTCGAGGGTAGGTGGGAGGGCGAGACAATTTGTCACTGCTGTTAGATGCCCCGGACTTTGCAGTCTTAAGGACATTACCCCAGTGAATGTTTGCTTAACTTTCCCACAGTTTCGTTGAGACTATGTTTGAATTAATTCTTGTCTCTAACTTACAGGAACTCAATGTTACAGGGGTATAGTAAATCGTTGTGATAGAGTTGGTGAGGTTAATACTTAACTATAACATGCATGATGGTTATTATTGGATACATAAGGATAATAGGTATTTTTCTTAATGTTTAGGTGAGAGTCATTTAGCTTAATACAAACGTAATCGTAATTCTAGTGATTATGTCATAATTGAGGTTCATTGGTGATCTTCTGAATAGCTCAGTTCTTCTTTATCTTCCCGCTAGGGTTGATAGTTCTCCAGGACCATAACAACAAGCAGGACTCCTTATGGCCACTTGTTACGGTAGCACTCAGGCCTTTGGTGTTGCATTTCATAAACATATATTCATCGTAATGCAAATCTGGTGGCTGAACAAATGGCACCTGGTGATTGGTGAACATTGTTTGAGAGCTGGACTGTGATTGGGTCAAGGTATTTCCCTTTTGTTGGGGTGACTGACCTAGGTGACTCCGCGCTGTGGTCCGTAGAATATGGGAAATTCCTGGGGTCATGGAGTACTTCGGTAGATGAGTATGGGAAATTCCTGGGGCCATGGGATACTTCGGTAGATGAGTTTTTTTCTGGCTCTTGGTGTCTCGCTTCTCCTTTCTGCTCACCTGCATGCTAGCAATATTACAGGTGAGGTTTGACCCCGTTCTATTCAACCCCGTCACTTCACCACCTTCGGCGAAAAAAAAGTTGTGACCTCGCAATTTCAGTATGTAGGACTTGGTGGTGGAGTTATTGAGAACGGGGGACAGATTCTGCATGGTGAGCAACCACATGGTAGTAGGGACGTCGGCAGGAGTTGCTATGTCCATGGCCATGTGGACATGGAGTGGTTGTTTGGCCTCCGATGCAATTTGGACCAACTGCTGGGGAGATTTCACTGGAGAGCAGTTGAGGCCATCAGACACCATGACACAGTTAATCCTCATGGCTGTAGAAGGTGCTGAAGAAGGTCCTGTTGGAGACTGGATGTTCTGAGGAGGTGTAGTCACTGCCGGGGCTGGGGTAGCTGTGACCTGGGCAGGGTTGCAGTGTGGTGTGCGGACAGTGGTTGTTGTAGGCCCATAGGTTGATATTGACCTCGCCTTAGGCGGGGTGGACAGATTTGACGTTGGCGAGGTAGGTTTGGGGGGGCCCCGCCTTGTATAGGTAGGTCCGAATGTTGGCGCCCATCGTTGAGGTGGATTCACACATCGACCAGATCTTGTACAGGTAGGATTAGAATGAGAAGGTATTATTGTTGATTGATTTACACGAGATTGTGGAGAAGGGGAGGAGGCAGAACTGGGAGTTTGTGAAAGTTTTCTTGACAGGTTTGATTTAGTGCGAGGTAGATGATAAATAAAAGGTGGAGCTTCTTGGGAGGAAGTGGAGGGAAGATTTTTAGTTAATAATGGAAGGGGTCGTGAAGTTGGTTTAGTAATGGGGTGAGAAACAGAAGGAGCGGGAGATTTGAGTTTACTAGCATAAGTAATAGGGGTGGAAGAATTTTTAGGAAGTTGAATAGGTAATTGATCAGGCATATGAGAGGATACTTGTGGTCGAGTTGATAAAAGTTGAGTAGCTATATTAGGAATATTAGCAATAGCAGGTGTAGTTGGTAGAGTACCAGGAGATTCAGAATAAATAGGAATGCTGATAGATGGTGATGAAGGAATAGGCAAAATGCATTGTTGGATTATGGTTTGAGAAGGTAAATTTAAAGGGGCAGAGACAGTTTGCGTAGGCATAGTAGGTATAGGAGTGTATAAAGGATATGCAACAGGCTTGGTGCATGGTTGCACAGGAGGTGTGGTTTGTGGTAGCAGAGTAGGTGTGACATGCAGTAGTTTCTTTCTCGGTGCAGGTGTCAAAGGAAGATTGATGTCAGGTGCTGCAGGCTCTGTGGATCCCAAATTCTGATTATTTGATGCAGGTAATATATCATTCTGGTCAGGATCTGCAAGCATAATCATATTCTCATCAATAGGCTGAAATCTACGGGCATGTCTGTTACGGTATGTGCGTGACTCACCAAATAATTGACGGTAACCTGATAGCAATTTGGTACTGTCAGAATTTCAAAAGGACCTTTAAACCTCGGTTTGAGTTTGGACGGCACAGGTAATTGAGCCACCATAACCAGATCGCCGACCCGGTGAGGATTGGCATTGGGAGTTTCATCAGGTTGTAGATCTTGCATGTATTGTATCTGACGGAGACGTTTTTTTAGATGGACTAATGACTGATCGAAGATGGAGGAGGGGTCATACGGGGCAGCTAGATGGCGGAGAGGAAGGAGTAATGGTGGTACTCCGAACACACGTTCATTGGGTGAAACACCGTCTTCTCTGGGGCATGTCTTGATACCCCATTGTACAATTTTGACTTGTCCTGGCCAATCTTTGGTGTCCATTTCTTGTAGTCTGGTCCTTATCTGATTGGCCATTGTCCTATGGCTTCTTTCACATATGGAGTTGCCTTGAGGCCAGTATGGGGAGGAGTGGCTGATTTTGAATCCACACATTTGAGATAGTTGGGACCAAATGTGACTGATAAATTATGGGGCATTATCTGAATGAATACCTTCAGGTAACCCAAAATATGGAAAGACATGTTGAATGAGAGCTTCAGCTACTGCAATGGCTGAGTGTTCTTTAGCAGGGCAAGCAATGACATACTTGGAATAGGTATCGACAAAGGTTATGTAGTTAACCCTTGTCTGGCAGGGGTGGACTTAAGTCGGTCTAGAGAAGAAAGGACTATGTGGCGGGGACCGACTTAAGGCGGTGTGCAATTTTGAGCAATATTTGGCTCTGAGAGAGAGACGAGCGGTGGGAGGAGCGTAGGTCGGCTCTGACCGGTCGGCACGGCTCCCGCGCCAGCACTGGGCCCACCTCCACACACATCCATACTCACTGCCTCCCTACACAGGGAATTATGTAAGGAAATTACCGTATTTTAGGGATTTTCCCTTCGTCTTGCACGATCGTTGCAAGAGAACGCGTGGTCGTCGAAGGATGGTTCTGGTGTCATTGGAAAGCTCAATTATCGCCCTTTCAGGGATACATAATTGTATTATGCTCTGGCTCTTGTTTATGTATGAAAATGAGCACGGAAACAAGGTCGTTTAGTGTAAAACCACCCGCTTGGCGGGTAGTAGAAGTTACTGACGGGCCCGCTCGTAAGGCGTTAAAACCTTGATTACATTCCATTGGGCCCATAACGTCAACTGCAAGTAATTGCCATGGTTTGGATGCGATTAACTTGCCAGCAAGACCAGCTGTGCGGGTTCTATCTTTTCCCAACGCACATGCTTTGCAAGCTTCTGTGATACGTTTGGCAGTTATATATGGTGAAGGGGTCCAATAAACTTGCTGAAACGTGGTGATGAGTTTCCTTTGAGCTAGGTGAATTCCATTGTCCATATGTATAGATTGCATGGTGGATAGTGCAGCTTGTGGAGAGATGATAATTTTTCCATCTATGGTGAATAAAATATCGCCTCTTCTTGTTAGTTGCGAAAGTATCTTACGTGGCATCCAGTCGGGTTTCTCATGTCTTTGGAAGGAATTTAATAGTTCTTGTTGACTGTTATCCAACGAGTCTTGATGGTGAATGGCAAGTATAGAATGTGGTAGCTCTTTTGATGTCAGGTCATTAATTGAAGAGTTGATGGGCAGGCGAGAGAGAGCATCCGCATTGGTATGTAGTTTACCTGGTCGATATACAATATCGATATCAAACTCTTCTAGCGACTCTCTCCATCTGACTGTTAAAGCATTCTTAGTATCTGATTTACGGAGCCATTGGAGGGCGTGGTGATCCGTAATGACAGTGACCTTGACCCCGGCCAGGTACGCTTTGAAGTATTGGAGGGCCCATATACCTAAACATTCTCGATTTGTGACAGGATAATTGATTTCAGCTGGATTGAGGGTACGACTTGCACATGCAATTATATGTTCCTTGCCGTCTCTCGTTTGTCCATGAATGGCACCAATTCCAAATTGGGACACATCCGTATATAGTCTGAATGGGCGGGTGTAATCCGGAAAAGATACAACCGGAGATGCCACTAATTTATCTTTCAGGCTTTCAGGCTTGGAGACGTTGTTCTGTCCACTTAAAAGGCTCTTCTTTTCTGGTCAGATCGTGCAAAGGTTTGGCAATAGTGGCAACATTTTGGACAAACCTTCGATAATAAGATGCCAAGCCCAGAAAAGCTTGTACTCCTTTGAAGTTAGGGGGAGGTGTAATTTTGCTGATAGCTTCTAATTTGCTAGGGTCTGGTGAAATACCTTGTTCTGAGACAATATGTCCCAGAAAATTTACTTTATTTTTAGGTAGAGTACATTTGGATGGATTGAGTTTGAGGCTTGCATCTCTGATTCGTTGAAATACTTGTTTCAACCGTTGTAAGTGTTTGGCCCATGTTTTCCCGAATACAGTGATGTTATCCAGATAGGCAAGACATGTCTCCCAGGTCAATCCTTGCAACACGGATTCCATTAACCTGGAGAATGTGGCTGGGCCATTGCACAGGCCAAACGGTAACACAGTGAACTCGTATAGTCTGCCTTGGCTGGTGGAGAAGGCCGTCTTTTGTTGATGCTCTGGTGATACTGGAACTTGCCAGTATCCTGCTTGTAGGTCCAGAATGGTGAACCATTTTGCCCCAAGCAGAGAATCTAGGGAGTCATCAATTCTTGGGAGTGGTGTAGCGTCTTTGATAGTAACGTCATTGAGCTGCCTGTAATCAATGCAGAAGCGGGTGGACCCGTCCTTTTTCCTGACCAGTACAACCGGAGATGACCAAGGGCTTGTTGATGCTTTGACTACTCCTGTGGCGAGCATAGCTTGTACATGTTTTTCCTCTTTTTGACTTTGAATTTTATTTTTTCTGCGGATGGGTTGCTTAATGGGACGCCCTACAGTATGGATAGGGTGATGTAGCATGTCCGTTTTACCCATATCTCGGCTAGAGGTAGCAAAAATATCCTGGTAGGAAATGAGTAGGTTTCTGAGGTTAGTTTGTTGGTTAACCCGGCAAGTGCTGGTAGCAAAGAGTTTTACCGGTGCGCTGCGGGAAGACTTATAATCCTAGGCCTAAAAAAAAAACATTTAAACCACCCCAGCATCAATTGATTTTTTTTTTTTTTTTTTTTTTTTTTTTATTTATGCCCCTTGGGCTTGCCAAATATCACTCCGCCACATCCCCTCCTTCCCTCCCCCTTCAATTATCACCTATTTTCCCTGATATTCCCTTATTCTTAGGTATATTTTCGTGCTAACAATAGCGAGTTGCTAGCAGGCTGTGGTCATTATGTGTTACCAAGCGAGTGAAAGAGAAAGACAGACGTCACTACAGGTCAGTGTCGCTCCAGGCGTCGTGAGAGGTGGATGTTGGCCAAGCTGGCTCACACTTTAGTTATTTAACCCTTATTTAGCGGCGAGCAACATAAGTCGAGTTAAATAAAGCTGGACTATGTGGCGGCGCTCGACATAACTCGAGTGGCAATTTCAGCACGTAATGTGGCTGAGAGAGAGAGACAAGTGGTGGCAGGAGACTAGCGAGCGTATGACTGCTCCAGACCACCGCGGCGAACGTACTGACACAAATCTCAGCTCCCTCCTCCCTCTCTCACTCGCTACATACTCAATTATGTACTGAAAGTACCGAATTACCTGCTTTTTGCACTCGCGTTGCACGGTTATTGCAAGAAAACTATCCATCATACAAGGATCGTTATGGTGTCATTCGAAAGCTCTGTTTATGCCCTTTCAGGGATAGGTACTTGTTTTACGTTCTGGGTCTTATTTAGGCATGAAAATGATCACGTAAACAGCCCTATTTTGGCTAAAAACACCCCGCTGTGCGGTACACATAAATAAACCGCATAGGCCGCTCGTAAGGTGTTAACTCTCGCATTCATTTCGCGATTTTGACCAGCCAAACACTGTTTCCACTTGTTTTATTGTTGTAACAGGGTAATTTCTTCATAATAAATGTAAAATAGGCGCATATGGATAAGTATTAATGATATTTATGGTATGATAACGATTTTAGTGACAGGAAACAGTGAAATAGGTGCGCACAGGCTGTGGTGGTCACTACCCTCCCTGCGCATTTCTTAGTTTAAGAGTCAGATTGGTAGGAATATCGGGAAGGCGGTTCTTATAGGGGGGGGGGGGGGAAGAATCTGTGGGAACAGACAATTCTTCGGAATACATCGCAAGTTCGCCAATGGCTAGTCCTTTTGGCAATGTGACTGGTTTATCAGAGATATTAGCTATCTTGATACAATTTAAGTGGTTTGGTAGCAGGCTAGGAGTGGTTAGGCATGCCCCATTGAAAGGGCTTTGGAGGTGTGGGGTCAGAAGAACATCTCCTGGTATGGTAGGTACTAAAGGGACCCATTTCTCATGATGAGGAGGAACTGTGATTGTAGTGGAAATGATAGCTTGAGATATGATATTAGATTGGAGGGGGAGGTTTTTTTGATTACTTTGAGGTTTAGCAGTGATCGGGAGGGAGGTAGGCAAAGGTTCTGATTTTAACTGTTTGATAGTGTCAAGGGATTTGTTTTCGAGTTTTGAAGGTGGATCAAAAGTTAATGTGCGGTGCCAACAATTTATAGAGGCACTCAAAGATATGAGGAAATCGAGACCTAAGTAACCATCGTACTTAGTCTCACTGGGATTATATATCACGAAAGAATGATTTATTCCATGATGGGGAAGAGGGGTGTTTACATACAATGGCAGAGTCTGTCTTAAATTCGGAATTACTTGATCATTCACACTGACAAGGATTATGGAGGAAGATTAAATTTTTCCAAAAACATCTTTATGTCTTCGGAAAAAGGGAAGGAACAGGCAAGAACGGGAAGCTCCCGTATCTATCAGCAGTCGGACTTTCACCCCGTTAAGTGTGATTTTGGTATATACTGGCAGACCATTATCTGATGTCCCATCATGAGCCCCCGCCATGGTTACGGCAATTTGTTTGGGGGGGCAGCTTAAAAATCCTGAGGATCTGGCTGTATGACTTCAGGCATGAATGGTTCCGGTTCTTCTTCAGTCTGTCCGTCTTCGATTCCTGCCGTTCCGTCTTCTATGATAGTGGCTATTTGACGCGGTTTAATCCAGGGAATTTGAGCCCACCAGCTTGGGGTCCTGATTCTCTTCTTGGTCAATTCGCCGAATTATATTTTTAGTGACCACAACATGCATGGTCGTCCTGAACATAGTCAGCTGGTCTAATCCTGGCCCACTTTTCTACTTTATCAGTCAGACGAGGAGCTACTGGACCACTGATGGGGGCTGCTTTGGTGGTTGGATGTGTGGTAACCTTACTTATCACGGCAATCTTGTTTTGTTCCCTGGATTTCTGGAGTGCAATGATACGTCTTATCACTGGCAGATCCGCGTCATAATTAGTAGGCTCGACTATCGAAAAGTGGTCGGCCACCGGGTCAGGCAAGATTCTCACAAGTGCCTTGAACACTATTTTCTTTCTCTGTACCGTGGTTTCTTCTGGGAACGCAGTTATAAGGCTATCTGATGCAACTGCTCAATAGTGCCGTCCAAATCCCCCGAATATTTAATTATGTGAAATTTTTTATCGGCTATGGTCTGTCCCAGCACTGGATTAATGGCAGTTTTCCCATAAGACTCAAATTACGCCCAGGTTAACCCAGGCATTTTATTATGCACATACCCCGATACTTTGGTTGCATATTTCCCTAATTTTACCACAATAGTATGGATCTTGGAAGTGTCCTCGTTTCCAAACATAATGTCCATGACCGGTTTGACTATTTCCATGTATGTATAGATATCATAATCCTCAGGCTTGAACGCCGGGATGTCAAGAGATCTAATGGCTGCCATGGTGAATATTGTGCTAACACTTTAACTGAGTACCAAAGAAATTTTGTTTTTTAAATAAGAACACTTGTGTTGATATGCCGTATCGAGTCACCAATGCCGCCAGTGTTATACCGGGATATAATATTTTTATCCCGTTATTCAGTCTTCACTAAAGTCCAATTCTGGACTTATAGACTGTAAATATCGTCAACAGGAACACATCTAACACGTTCTTAATCACAAATAGGTACTCAATTAGGTGCTACAGAACACAATTACAACACACATGTAAATTATACACACTTAGTTTATTCAATGGACACATAGTTATATAGGAGCTTCCCTTTTATTTCCTATTATAAACTCCGGATTTCTCAATGTGTGCCATAATCATATTAATGTTTAGGTCACGAATGTAGCGAGCTCTGAAGTGAGGACTGAGAGTTAACTTAACTATTATAAGCAATAGTAAGCAAACGGTAGAATGTATTTGATCACAAGCCTCAGTCTCTATTCAATAACATGGTACATGAATATATTATGATATTATATATAGCAAATATGCAATATAAGATAAACACATTACCTATAAAATCAACCCTTGATAATAATATTTATATGAGTTGAGTGTCTAACGTATTTTATTCTTGAATGGAATTAAGTTAAAATTAAATCACTGAACACGTAAGAATAAAAAAGTTTCAGTATACGAGGAACGCACAAGAGGTTTAGTTCAACCTTCGCCCATGGGTGGTGAGTGGCGCGCGCATAGTGTAAATAGCACGGATTAAGATAAACTGACCAGGTAGCTTGATCAGGTCATTCTAGGTACTGCGATGTTAGAAATAGTATTTACTATTAGTGCGACTATATTCTTAGTATTTGAAATAATCAAGTGAAATTAACAGGGGAGGTATACTGAATTACTTTTACAATTCAATATATGTTTAACCATAGACTACAGTAGATCTGGACTGGACACGAAAATGGAACTTTGCAGTAACGGACCCAAAATCGGAGAACGAAACCCCAAGTTCGAACCTCGAAACCGTGAAAATGTGATATTTTCGCGGTTTCGAGGTTCGAACTTGGGGTTTCTTTCTCCGATGTTGAGTCCAATACTGCAAAGTTCTATTTTCTTGTCCAGTCCAGATCTACTGTAGTCTATGGCTTAACTTAAGATGAGCAAATTATCAAATTAACATATAATTCGTCAACGATTATATGCGATAATTATATCTCGGGTCGAGGAATTCAGATTTAGTACCCGCTCAAAGAGCGGGTGGTGGAGTATATTTTACTGTGCCGCTCAGCGGGGTCTTTTTGCCATAAATGGGGTTGTTTCTGTGCTCTTTTTCATGCATAAACAAGACCCAGAGGGTAATACAAGTATGTATCCCTGAAAGGGCGTAAATTGAGCTTTCCAATGACACCCGAACCATCCTTCTACGATCACTGGTTGTCTTGCAATGATCGTGCAACCGAAGGGCAAAATCGCTAAAATACGGTAATTTCTTCATATAATTACGTATGTAGCGAGGGAGTGAGGGTGGATGTAAGTGGAGTATATTTCAGTTGGTCCATGGCGGCCGTGGCGAGCGGTCATGAGGTAACCCATGCTCCTCCACTCACTCGTCTCTCTCTCAGAGCCAATATTGCGCCAAAATTGCACTCGGACTTAAGTCGGACCCCGCCACATAGTCCAAATTTTTCGATACAGACTTAAGTCGGGCCCCGATAGACAAGGGTTAATTAATATCCCTTGAACAAAATAGCAATATATATAGTTAACAGAACTAACGTAGTTATCTAATATTGAGTAATGCGTAAATAAAATTAGCGTGTACGAATCATTAGCATAATACTATTGATAAGTAAATGGCGCACACGACGAAGTGACTGTTGTACTAATGGTAATACCTAATAAGGCATAAAAGGAGGTCTGAACGAGTTAGCAGATTCCTATAGAGAATTCACACAATTAGCGGTGTATTCAAATTATGAATATTTAGATAATATATCTATGCAAGGCTAGAATTCCTGGACGAGAAGAATCAAAATTATCTACATCAGTAATAGAATGAACGGATATACTGTTCATAAAATAAACAAGTTAACACTTAACAGAAGTAAGCGTAACTTAAGGTTTCTCGAAGAAAGTAGATTATATAATCAACAATAAAACTTCTTGAAGAGGGGGGACTGAGATAAACAAAATATGAAATTGAGCGTAGGTTTTTAGGCAATAATATTATTTAAGAATGGAATAAAGACACGGAATTCACTTCAACTTCAACTTGCAACATACATAATAGAATGGACATATACAAGGAAAATCTGTGAGTATTTGGCTTAAATGAATTAATTAACACGAGTATGTAACGTATGTGTAAGACGTTCTAAGAGAGTTATAGGTCAAAGATTAACACTAGATCTTGGACACAGATCTATATAACAATTAATATGATTTCTGAGAGATTAATACATACACAATAATTAAGGATCTTGGGCACAGATCTATATAGAATTCAGCCTGTAATATTCACATATTTTGCCTTACCTTTACACCAATAATCACAATGTAAGATACTCAGAGACACTTAGGGGAATGTAGGATGGTAGTGGTTCGAGAGTATGTCTGGCCGACGTAGAGCGTAGATTCACTGGTCAGGACTTCAGGAGGAGCTGCTTCTCACAATCAGGACTTCAGGATCCGGACTTCAGAAGACACACAACAGGCTCATCTTATTCTCGAGGGTAGGGGGGAGTGCGTGACAATTTTTCACTGCTGTTAGATGCCCCGGACTTTGCAGCCTTAAGGACATTACCTCAGTGAATGTTTGCTTAAGTTTCCTACAGTTTCGTTGAGACTATGTTTGAATTAATTCTTGTCTCTAACTTACAGGAACTCAATGTTACAGGGGTATAGTAAATCGTTGTGATAGAGTTGGTGAGGTTAATACTTAACTATAACATGCATGATGGTTATTATTGGATACATAAGGATAATAGGTATTTTTTTAATGTTTAGGTGAGAGTCATTTAGCTTAATACAGACGTAATCGTAATTCTAGTGATTATGTCATAATTGAGGTTCATTGGTGATCTTCTGAATAGCTCAGTTCTTCTTTATCTTCCCGCTAGGGTTGATAGTTCTCCAGGACCATAACAACAAGCAGGACTCCTTATGCCCACTTGTTTCGGTAGCACTCAGGCCTTTGGTGTTGCATTTGCATAAACATATACTCATCGTAATGCAAATCTGGTGGCTGAACAAATGGCGGCTGGTGATTGGTGAACATTGTTTGAGAGCTGGACTGTGATTGGGTCAAGTTATTTCCCTTTTGCTGGGGTGACTGACCTAGGTGACCCCGCGCTGTGGTCCGTAGAATATGGGAAATTCCTGGGGTCATGGGGTACTTCGGTAGATGAGTATGGGAAATTCCTTCGGTAGATGTGTTTTCTTCTGGCCCTTGGTGTCTCACTTCTCCTTTCTGCTCACCTGCATGCTAGCAACCTTACAGGTGGGATTTGACCCCGTTCTATCCAACCCCGTCACTTCAGTCACAATACTGTTGTACCTTACACAAATCAACCCTTCATCTTCTCTCAGTATACTTGGTATTTCTTTTTCTTCTTACTTTTCTTGGAAAGATCATATTACCACTCATAAAAACAGCTTCCGAGAAGTTAGGTATGCTCAACTGTCTCTGTGTCATTTTCACCCCCACACATATTCTTTCTCTGTATAGGGGCACAGTGCGCCCATGTATCGTGTATTGTTTGCATGTGTGAGGAGGTTCTACCCACGTGAGTATACCAAAATATGTTTGCAATAGGCTGAGAGAAAGAAAATGGAATGTATGCTTCCATGCCCGAAAGGATTACCTCGGTAATGAGTTCAGTACTCTCCGAGGGTCCCCGGCCACGGAAGCAAAATTAATTCCAAAGGAAACCAAATGAGTACTGCTGAAGAGCCAGCGCCTAAGTGCCACAAGCGCCTCCTGCTCAGAGGATCAGATGGTCGCACATGAGAGATAGGACAGTTAACAGAGATAAGGTTGTGATTGGAGAAGCCCAACAAAGACAAGAGGGTTACAGCAGAATTCAGAATTAAAGGGTTAGATGTTAGAAATAAGTCAAGTATTTTAGTTCGATCTCCAGGGCGGTCAAAGTTAATTACTGTATTAACTGTTCTAGGTAATTTAAGATAGAAACGATGTACTGTAGGCTTCTTCACCAGGTTAGTCAGTGAAATGAGAGGAGAGCCATAGATGGTGATGAACATTGCAATCTTCCAAGAGGGAGATTTCTGTAAAAGGGGAGATGGCTAATAATGATAATAATAATAATAATAATAATAATAATATTAATAATCGTCTGGTTACTTATATAGCACCTGTATCTTCTCTTTTGAGGATTCACAAGCGCTTGACCTATTTAATCAACCAGAGACCATTACCCATCTCCCTTGCTCACGTGGGGATGCTAACTGCCGGCTATAACCCGGAAAAAAATCTTTCAACCTTAGCGGGGATTGAACGTGAGTCTGCTGGAATAGGAATCAGAGATTCTATCAACTGAGCCAGCTGGACGGCAGGACAGAAAATATTTAACTTTTAACAGTTAGATAGTCATAGAATTTTGGATAGTCAGTATAATTTGAGGAGAGATAAACAGTGCAGAGATATCTAGTTTGAGAATGACGAGAAATTTACAGCCGGAGAGTTGAGAATTGAGAAGAATCAAAGTTGGGATCAGAGACAAAGCAAGATTGTTGTGCACATTATACGCAACATCCTCCTTTGGCATGCAACTGAGGATAGAGATAGTGGGAGGATACAGAGAATGGTTTACTGTCAGTAGCCCCAGACAACTGGGTTTCGGTGAGAAAGAAAATATCAGAATTGTCGGAGGAGAGATGGTGTTCTACTTGGTGAAAGTTATAGGAAAGGCCGCAAATGTTGCAGAAATTAATAGTAAGAGTAGAAATTTGTGGTCCAGAACATTCTGAAAAATCAAGACCAGGGGTCAAACCTATGGGGGCAGTTCTGGTACCCCCGCCCCCGAGGACACCGAGGCGAATCGTAATCTAACCATATATATATATTGTTACGTATCTTGATCCTCAAGTGGTTAACTTGATGAATCTAGATAGCACAGAGATATATATTAAGGTATCAGTCAGCTGAAGGCAAAACAAAAGTAAAATCTAATAAAATTATTTCCTGTTGTTGCTTCCTTTCCTTTTGGATCTTAGGACTTGGTATCCTTTATTGACTGATACTCTTTAATTATGAAACATACTGAAACTAATTAAAGTCATGTAGTATTTATAAAGAATTATTATTTAACCGAAGCTTAGTAGGCTATGGTTATGAACCGAATAAGTTATAGCTAAAGAAGGACTATTAATTCTATAAAAAGTCTTGAAAGATAAATATTAAAGTAAGAATATTTCTGTCTCTTACCCTTTTTGAAATGAATAGCTAGTTTTCTTAATGTCCTTTTATTTATATTTAATGTAATTATTATTCTTGGTTCTTGTCTTACGTTAATAGTATTATATTATTATTATCATCAGGATTAATATCAAAGTCACATAAAAAGTTAGATATATATTTAATAATTAGTTAAATGTATTTCTTAACCACGTAACATTGAGGTTTGATTATGAGTAAATTAAGTTACAGGATCGCTTCATAGATTCGATTCAGGTCTCACTCAAATAATATGAAAAGCAAAAATAATATTTTGAAGCTAAAAGAATTTTCTTCAGCTTAGGAAATCACTAGAAGTAATATTAACACAGCCATGTTAGTCTAAGGCGATATTACTAATATGAGACAATAGTACCACCGTACTAAGCACCGTTAAGCAATGTAAGCTTAATTAAAAGAAAATGAAAGAACTCTTAAGTATTAATATAAAACAATAGTATTACTTTCATCATAACCCAACTACTTAAAGAGTTGCTTTAGTCCACACGTTAGTCAACTAAAATAGTTAAGTACATAATAATAGCGTTAACGTTAGTTCCCAATCAAATAGTTAAGTACATAAATAGTAGCGTTAACGTTAATTCCCAATCACATATCTCACTAACCAACATAACGTAAGTGTTTACACCGAACACACTTAACACACACTTATATAATCTGACTGACAGTCACAAACCCATTATAATACTTCACCCCGTTTTCCTCCAGCTGCAAGTTCACCTTCCCCAACTCCAAATGAGACTGATTTGAATGCCCACTACTCGGGTCTTATATACTAAACAATGATGGTGTAGGAAGGAATCAGGAGGCGAGTGATGGTGCGCGCCCCTATCATAGCTCCTCGAGTTGCATAGCTGGTGCATGGACCAATGGAGTCTCCTGGCGTCGATCATACGTCATAGCGTCGGGTCATCAAAGTAGTTTGCAGGGTCCCCTATGACGCACGCAGGTGTGAAGGCTTGTTTGCTGGTATGCGGGCGAGCTGGTTTCCCACTCGCAGGTTCGCTCGCTGGTCTGCTTCGCCGCTTGGGTAGTTTGACACTCCTTCAACTCTAATTCTAACTCTTAAATTAACATACAGGGCTCCGTATGTCAGACCTCCCCCCTAGAAAAGAGTTTAAGGAGTATAGTACATAATATTAAACATAATACATAAATAGATTCACCACCAGATTGGCAACAGCAAGATTATAATGAGGACATAATAAGGATATCACCCAAAGTAGGCAACGTCTCCAGGTACCACATCAGAACATAGCCGGAACGTAGCTGGAGCGTTATTCGAACTGCAAGGCATCTCACAGCTGAAGGCCTGACAGCGCACTACTAAAACATGATATTTACCTCGCTACAAGGGAGAGCTAATTGCCAAAATCCTCTCATTAAATTAAACTTACTGCTGTATGAGGCCAACCTGGTAAATGCAATCTTTGATCCGTGGCAGTGGGTAGGTATCGTTCTTTGTGACTGCATTAACTTGCCTATAGTCCATACATAACCTATGGCTCCCGTCTGGCTTTGGCACAAGTATGACCGGACTACTCCACTGGCTTAAGGCCCTTTTGATCAGCTTGTTTGACAACATGTAGTCAAGCTCGACCTGCAGTATACTCCTGCGTTGTGGTGAGACACAGTAGGGGGATAGTTTAATGGGAGTTGCATCCCCTACGTCGATGTCGTGCACGGCCAAAGAAGTGAGCCCTGGAGTATCACGGAACACACTGGGAGACTGAGATAAAACAGAGATTAGTTGGTTCGCTTGATCAGAGGGAAGATGACATAGTTTAGATGGTAATTCCCCCCAAGCTACTGAATTATACTGAAAGTTGGATAGGCTACATGACAAGTCAAAGTGTGCATGGATACCTTCAGGCTCTGGAACAGTCTGTTGCGGGTCAGTAAGAGAACTGAAGACTTTGTCCGCACCAGGCTGCCCACAGGTCCTGACATTCACTGCCACAGTGGGAGAATCTGGAGGAGAGGAATCAGGGGACCTATGGTAGGGTTTCAACATATTTATATGGAATACTTGCGTGGGCTTTCTCCTGTCTGGGGTAGTTATTAGGTAATCGGTAATACTCACCCTCCGTATGATCTTATATGGGCCCCTGAACTTGGCAGATAAAGGTTGGCCAAAAAGGGGGAGCAGGACCAAAACCTCATCACCGGGCTGAAACTCCCTCTCACGGGCTTTTCTGTCATACCAGGTCTTCATGGAGCTTTTAGCCACTGTCAAATTTGGAGCGGCAAACTCACATGAGGATCTCAGCCGGGTTTTGAAATCTGAAACATACTTGAGGAGGTTTTGGTTCCCCTCCTGGCCAACTAGGCTATCCTGAAAAAGTTGCAAAGGACCTCTTACCTGGTGACCGAAAACTAGCTCATTAGGGGAAAAACCCAGGGATTCAGTTGGAACCTCACGAGTAGCAAATAAAAGAAAAGGTACCCCCTTATCCCACTCAACTCCTGTCTCTGTACAATACTTACGTAACATTCCCTTTAATGTCTGATGATATCGTTCGAGAACCACCCCTTGACTCTCTGGGTGGTAGGTGCTAGACTTAACATGCTCGATACCCAACTCCTTCAGGGACTGCTGAAAAATGTTAGAGGTAAAATTAGTTCCTTGATCACTTTGCACCTCATGGGGGAAACCCATTCTGGTGAAGAATTTGAGCAGTTCCTTGATGACAGTTGGAGCAGAGGTAGTCCTTAAGGGTATAGCCTCTGGGTAGCGAGTTCCATGTCCATAATAGTTAATAAATAAATGTTACCTTGGGAAGTCTTAGGCAATGGGCTTACAATGTCCACTACCACCCGAGTAAAAGGATTCTCGAAAACGGGCAAGGGCACCAGAGGATGTACAGGCACCTTCTGATTGGGTTTTCCTGTCATCTGGCAAGTGTGACACACTCTACAAAACTCCACTACATCTGCACGCATTCCTGGCCAGTAAAAGTGGGCTCTGATTCTGTCTAGAGTTTTTCTCACACCTAGGTGTCCTGCCAATGGTATACAATGTGCCATTTCCATGATATCTCTACGACAAGGTTTGGGGACTACTACTTGATGGATGTCCCAAGCCCCGTCATCGATTGGTCTGTGTGGCGGTCTCCATCTACGCCACAATACTCCTCCTTTGAGGTAGAAACATTCACCACCCTCCTTCTCACATTCCTCTTCATTCATGGACCTGGCAGCTAACTCCTTGCATTCACTATCATCTCTCTGTAGCTCTACCAGGCCACTAGGACAATTTGGAGGGGTTTCATGGTCATCGTTAGGGTCAAGATGAGCCATAAAGGTGTCAGATAAATCCACCTCAGTCACATCATCAGGCACAGTTGGAGCGTCATTCACACTCTCATCAACGCTTTCATCAACTCTTACATTCGGTACATTTCTGTCTGAGGGAACTGCTACTTGAGACATTGAACGTGTGACAGCACACACAGGGAAAACTGTTGGCATCTCCTTTTCGAGCTCACCGGTTAGTGGCTCGTTAACAGGGGAAAGTGACAAAATGGGGTCTGGTCGGACCTTCTCACCTGCTACATCATTCCCCAAAAGGAGTGTTACCCCAGGCACAGGGATATCTTGGGACCTACACAAAGCTATGGTGGCCTCACCCTGTAGTAACTCACATTCAATTTTGCCTTTTACCAAGTGTGAATAGAATTGGCCTCCAGCACCTCTCATTACAACTGGTTCGCCAGGTGGGCACTCAGTGTAAGGATTCACCATGAGGGTGCTAGTAGAACCTGTGTCTCTCAGAATTTTTACCTCATGCATACAACCATTTAATCTCACGTTGCCAGATGAAATAAAGGGACGGTAACTGTCCTGCACTGATGGTGAAATTATTATTGGCTTAACCCTAGTGGGTTGCACCACCCATGCTACTACACCCCTGTCTAGATGATTTACGTTAGCTGCTAGGTACTCCTTCTGTCGGGAGTCCTGTATTAAAGGAACTTTTGGAGCTAGGTACTCCTTCTGTCGGGAGTCCTGCATTACAGGCACATATGGAGTTTGAGATACGGCGGCAACTGTCTGCCCCGATCTCTCTGTTCTCTCCTTGGCCCAGCACTGATAAGCTAGGTGGCCTCTCTTGCCACAAAAAGTACATACTTTAGGGGATACGGGAACGTTCCCTCTTTGAGCATTACTATTACTTTGGGGCCCACCTCTGTTACCATTGCCCTGAGTCGCATTTTTAGTTGGGGGAACAATTCTATTTTGGCTAGCTGGGGAAGACGTTACAGGCTTGTGACTGGGTCTGTCAGATTTGTGATTGGAATACTTAAAATTAGAACTAGAATTATCGTAGGGCTTCTTTCCACGAAATTTGTTGTTGAGCACGTATGTGTCAGCCATGTCAGCGGCGTCGGCAAGATAATCTACCTTTTTCCCCTTTAAATGATTGGATACAGAAGAATCAATTTTCCAGAGGAAATTTTCTAACAGGACCAACTCCTTCAGATCGTTGTAGCTTGTGACTTTCTTACTCTTGACCCAATGATTGAAAGTTTTAGTCATGGTCCTGGCAAATACCTTATGGGTTTTTTCTACTTTCTTCTGTTTTTTTACGGAAAGATTGCCTGTAAGCCTCAGGCTGCAATTGATAGGTTTTTAGGATAGCTTCTTTGAGATTGTCATAATCCTGCCTAACTTCTGCTACTTCTGACAAATACGTGGATCGAGCCTGCCCTGTCAAAACAGTTTGTAACATAAAAGGCCATTGATCTCTTGTCCACTTCATACCTCCAGCAACCTCCTCAAACAAAACAAAGAAATCCTGCACATTATCCTCAGTGAAAGGTGGAATGACACTAGTCATAGTCAATCCCAGAGGGGGAGCAATTACGGGAGCATTTGTATTGACATTTAGTTGAGCCGTACGATATTGATATTCACATTGTTCGGTCGTTGCTCTGGCTTTTATGCTGGTTTCTTCGATATTTGCTTTTATTCTGGCTTCTTCGGTATTTGCTTTTATTCTGGCTAGTTCTAGTTCGAATATTTGATCACCGGTCAAACCAGGTGGCAATTGTTCATCAAGTTGGCTAGGTTTACTCGGGATCCCACCAACTGCTCCGTCTCCCTCCCCGCCTTCTACAGGGAACAGGTGGGTTTTTATGGTCTGAGCCACCTCTACTTTGGACATGTTTGAGACAGTTAATTGGAGATGTGAGGCAAGCACTTTCAGTTCGGATTTTGACAGACAGTCAATATCAGGGGCTGTGGGTTCTGATTCTATGAAAACTTGAGCATCTTCGTCATTAATTAGATGAGGCATGATTAATATTTGATTTTTAAGTAGTGAAACGTTAATGAAACTGAGTGAAACTGATGAAACGAATCCTGGCGAGGTCGCCACTCTTCTGTTACGTATCTTCATCCTCAAGTGGTTAACTTGATGAATCTAGATAGCACAGATATATATATTAAGGTATCAGTCAGCTGAAGGCAAAACAAAAGTAAAATCTAATAACATTATTTCCTGTTGTTGCTTCCTTTCCTTTTGGATTTTAGGACTTGGTATCCTTTATTGACTGATACCCTTTAATTATGAAAAATACTGAAACTAATTAAAGTCATGTAGTATTTATAAAGAATTATTATTTAACCGAAGCTTAGTAGGCTATGGTTATGAACCGAATAAGTTATAGCTAAAGAAGGACTATTAATTCTATAAAAAGTCTTGAAAGATAAATATTAAAGTAAGAATATTTCTGTCTCTTACCCTTTTTGAAATGAATAGCTAGTTTTCTTAATGTCCTTTTATTTATATTTAATGTAATTATTATTCTTGGTTCTTGTCTTACGTTAATAGTATTATATTATTATTATCATCAGGATTAATATCAAAGTCACATAACAAGTTAGATATATATTTAATAATTAGTTAAATGTATTTCTTAACCACGTAACATTGAGGTTTGATTATGAGTAAATTAAGTTACAGGATCGCTTCATAGATTCGATTCAGGTCTCACTCAAATAATATGAAAAGCAAAAAATAATATTTTGAAGCTAAAATAATTTTCTTCAGCTTAGGAAATCACTAGAAGTAATATTAACACAGCCATGTTAGTCTAAGGCGATATTACTAATATGAGACAATAGTACCACCGTACTAAGCACCGTTAAGCAATGTAAGCTTAATTAAAAGAAAATTAAAGAACTCTTAAGAATTAATATAAAACAATAGTATTACTTTCATCATAACCCAACTACTTAAAGAGTTGCTTTAGTCCACACGTTAGTCAACTAAAATAGTTAAGTACATAATAATAGCGTTAACGTTAATTCCCAATCAAATAGTTAAGTACATAAATAGTAGCGTTAACGTTAATTCCCAATCACATATCTCACTAACCAACATAACGTAAGTGTTTACACCGAACACACTTAACACACACTTATATAATCTGACTGAAAGTCACAAACCCATTATAATACTTCACCCCGTTTTCCTCCAGCTGCAAGTTCACCTTCCCCAACTCCAAATGAGACTGATTTGAATGCCCACTACTCGGGTCTTATATACTAAACAATGATGGTGTAGGAACGAATCAGGAGGCGAGTGATGGTGCGCGCCCCTATCATAGCTCCTCGAGTTGCATAGCTGGTGCATGGACCAATGGAGTCTCCTGGCGTCGATCATACGTCATAGCATCGGGTCATCAAAGTAGTTTGCAGGGTCCCCTATGACGCACGCAGGTGTGAAGGCTTGTTTGCTGGTATGCGGACGAGCTGGTTTCCCACTCGCAGGTTCGCTCGCTGGTCTGCTTCGTCGCTTGGGTAGTTTGACACTCCTTCAACTCTAATTCTAACTCTTAAATTAACATACAGGGCTCCGTATGTCAGAATATATATATATAATTATATATATATATATATATATATATATATATATATATATATATATGTATATATATAATGTATATAGGGTTGGTGTTAAGAACGATATTACAAATAATATAGAGCGAAAATATATCTTCCTATTTTCGAAATATATAGGAGTAGGTTCAGGGTCACCAGTGCACTAACAAGTGAGCCCTGGAAAACAAGAAAGCCATATCAAGTACACGTAAAACGTCCTCCTGCGCCGTACCGAGTCTCACAGATGATTATCTTTTGTTAGAGACGACGTGGAGAAGAATCGGAAAATGAAAGAATAATAAGAATAAATGCAATAAGACAGAACAGAGTTGGGGGATCAAGGAGGAGGAACACTACCATGATGCATATAAAGGAAAACGTCAGGATATACGTAAAGATGACAGGTTTGGGTAACAGAATCAGGGAAATTGAACAACTATACGTAATCTCTATAACTAAATATATATAATCGTCTACATCATAAATGAACACCTACCTCCTAAGTGTTGGCAATTAGGAATAACATATATATCAGAGATGTGAAAATCCCAAGAAAGGTTTGGACTATATACAGTATATATATATATATTATATGTTTGATTCCCGGAGGGAAGTAGAGAAAACCTAATATTTAGTAGGGCCCTGTAATCATTGACGATATCGCCTATTAGTATAATAGTCTACATTCAACATCCCGCGACAGCATTTTGAATATACCGCTAGTCTCCATTCAACATCCCGCGACAGCATTTTGAATATACCGCGCGGAATTAGGTAGGCGCATGGAGGTACTCTTCATAAGTGCACGCTCAATTTCCTTATGGGATCGTCATTATGATCGGGTACCCTACAGAAAAAACACTGTAAAAAATAAAAAATAAAAAGTTTAACTTAATTTGTTATCATATGACTTTCCATATGTGGATTTCTTGCGTTTTGCTACCCTGACACCAGGCCCTCTAGCGGCCATCTTCGTCCTTCATTGAAATACCAAGATAAAACTAAAGAAATCAACGAATGGGAAGTGGGATGGCTGGGAGGGACATGTATCGTCAATGATTACAGGGCCCTACTAAATATTAGGTTTTCTCTACTTCCCTCTGGGAATCAAACCTATAAATTAATAGTGACCCCTTCATAATTGACGATATCGCCTGAATACCAAGACTGGAGGGGGACATTCGTGACAATATCCTTAACCTCAGGGGACAAACAATCCATATATAATTTTTTAAGTTTTATTGTATGCAAACAATATATATAAAAAATACAAAAGATTGCAAGCAGTGCGTGACATCAAGAAAGTCTGCTGACTCATGACCAGATCTTACTTCAAGATCTATGCATGATACTTTGTGGGGACACGCATGTGTTCCCTTAAATATAACTATAATTCTGTAGAATTCCGTTCTCACCTTAACACTATTTGTACAATATAAATATGTTTGTACAATCTGATAATATTGCATAGTTGCAACTAGGCTATGCTAGATTTCTTCTTAATCTTAACATAATAAATAAAATATATTGAACTGTATAACCAGTTCGATCACAGCTCGTGATTTATCACTGTCTCCGGCGGACGGGGACCTAGTGAAGTATGGGCTATTCCCCCCCCCCTCCCTTTTTAAACAAAACTTATATAATAGAACATAACCTACTGGACCCACAACCGACAGGTAACGTGTTAGGAAATTATGATTGGAAGCCCAAAGTTGAGTATTAGCAATGTCTTCTATAGACAAATTCTGAAAGAATCTAAGAGAGACTGCCCATTTCCTGATGTCGTGAGCCCTGCCCACTACGCCGGGGTTACTTTCCTTAATGACGTCTACTAGCAAGGATGCTAACTTTATTCTCGTAACACGATTACCTGCCTGATTCACCCACAGAGCTCCTGGTTGGCGAGGATGCGCAGCCCTCATAAACTTAGTTAAGGCCTACACAGGGCATAAAATATGATGAGTGTGTCCGCATTTCAATGCCGGAACAGAAAATTCAGAAAACACAATCATGATCGGAATGCTCGTTTTTTGCAATAAAGGTGGGAGACGGCGCGATTTGTACATGATCGTGTAGCCTCCCAAACCTAAGGTTGCTCATCGCCGCCAGCTCAGACACCCTATTTCCAGTGGCGAGAGCCATGAGGAATACAGCCCTCTTCAAGAGTGAATAAAAATCTGGCGTATTATTATATTTACGCGACTGAAGTAATGATAAGGCTTTGTCAAGTGACCAGGTGGGCATGAGCTGACAGGGTGGTGGGCGCAGCTTGAAACACGCCCTCATAAATCCTTTCTCCTCCGCCTGCGGTAAGGCCCGTGAGATAAAAAAAAGGGAGTTCTGATGGCAGACAAGTGAATTTTTAATGTGATTACTGAAAATTGTTTGTGCTCAAATAGATAATCTAGGCATTTGAAAATCAAGGCTCCCGAGGCATCTGTTTGCCCTGACTCTACAATCCAGGTCGTAAAAGTTTTCCAATGTGACTGGTATTGTCTCCTGGTAGACAGGGTATTTATTTGTGACACTTTCCCCAAATTGAGCTAACCATTTTCCCTTGTAAACGTCCATAAGGCAAAACTGAGCGAGGTCCGAAGGTTGCCAATCATCTCTAAGTGGAAGGCGGAGACCGGAAGCGACACCGGGGTCTTGCACCATTCCTGCAATTGATGGTACCACGCCTCAGCCGGCCATAACGGCGCGATCATCGAGACTAAGCCCCGGTAACCCCTCAGTTTGTGAATCACCCTGCACATTAGTACAGAATCTGGTGGAGGAAAAAGATAAATTGAAGTCCACTTGTTCCAATCCTCCAACAATGCATCTGGTCCCCCCCGCCGGGGTCACCCCTCGGCGAGTTAGGAAGAGAGGGAGTCTGTGATTCCCCTCGGATGCGAACAGATCCACTTGTGGACGGCAAGGCCTTGCAATCATCTTGTCGAAGACGGTTTGTTTGATAGCCCATTCTACTAGGGTGCTCCGCCTCTGAGACAGAGCGTCTGCCTAGACGTTCGACACGCCGGGGAGATATGCTGCATGCGGATGAATGCCCAGCTATTCAGCCAGGGCAAAAATCTGTTCTGACAATTTTAGCAACTCTCGAGACCTCACTGAGCCCTGCTTCTGAATACAATGGACTGCAGTTAAGTTGTCCATACGGAACGCTATTGATTTTTTCTTGCAAACACATACTGTGATCTTGGAGGAAAAAGAGAGGAACTAAAAGCTCTTGCTTGTTGATGTGACAAAGAGTGTCTTGGGGCCAAGCGCCTTGCCCTTGATGGCCTAGATTCGACTGATAGCCCCAACCTAGAGCTCCTGAAGCGTCTGTGTCTACCTATACCGTAGGCGGGGGAGAAACCCATGTCGTTATCAAGTAAAGTATTTCCGGCTTGGCCCAGACCGATAGCAAGCTGTGGATTAATGGAAGAATTGGCCATAATTTCTTCTCCGGCGAGAGAGGAAAAACTTTGTTGCCTTCCAAGATTAATCTCTTTACTTGCCAACCAGCCCAACTTCACAGTCAATTGGATCCAGTTGAGAGAGCCGATCAGGGAATCCCACGTTTTCCTGGTCGTATTCAGACTGTGGAGAAAGCGGAACAGTTTCCTGCGAAATCTGTCCCGATTGTCCACACTCTGACTAAGAGTTAGATTGGTGGTGTCCCAGACCAGCCCTATCCACTGAATATTCCTTGTGGGAACAAGGAGAGACTTCGCCAAGTTCACCTTGAACCCTAGGTTGTGCACATGATTTAATACTTGGTTTACATGGTTGTGACATAACTCCTCTGACTCTGCCACCACCAGCCAGTCATCTAGATACCAAAACACCTGTATGCCCTTGACTAACAATGGCAAAAGGGCTTGCCGAACTAATTTTGTGAAAATTCTCGGTGCTAGGTTCAACCCAAAAGGCATTCTTTGAAAGACATAAGTCTCTTGCCTGATCCTCAGAGTGAGGAATTTCTGGAACCTTTTGTTTATAGGGACATGCCAATAGGCGTCTTTGAGGTCTACTGAGCACATCCAGCCTTGCGGCGGAAGAGAGCCTGATCTGATTGACTGTAAGCATCCTGAAGGGTGAATTTATTATAAATGTGTTCAGACGCAAGAGATCTAATACTGGTCGCATTTGCACACTATCCCTTTTCGGCACTAAGATAAGTCTGGAGGTGAATACTGGGTAATTTGGTTTGACTGGGACAAGGACCTCTTTTGAGATAATTTCTTGGACCATGGCCTCCACCTCCTGTGATACATTGTTGCATTCCATCGCCTGACGCAGTCGAGGCCGCCGGAGCCACCGCCAGGTGATTCCTTTGCTTTCACCTTTCCTGGGCCACGTTTTCCTGGGCCAGGCTAAGCGGAATAACTGGAACGACCCAGTCAGTAGACCGGGCCTGTTCTGTAAAGCAACTTTCGAATCCGGCACACCTAAGCACGGCACTGGGGGATTGAGAGTTTGGGTGGCTAGTTTTTTGGAGGGAGAGGTGGGTTGGTATCAGACGGCTGGCTAGTCTTGGCTGACGTCTGCAGGTGATTTGGCTTCTGGTGGGGCTTACCTTTATATCCTGAGTATTTACCCTTGTTTGGGTTTGGGCAGATTACCTCCCGGCTGAGGAGGGGTTCTGGGATTTCGAAAGGAGCGTTTAGCATGCGGCTGGTTAGGCTTACCTCCGCTCTTTGGCTTGTGAAAAGGTTTCTTATCAGGTTCCTTCTTAGCTTGGGAGGTAACCTTCTTCCACCCATTTACCATATTAAAAACTATACTCCAAGTTTCTGATTTAAGAAGGGAGGCAGTGAGGACCGACGAAAGAGTTACCCGGCGACCAATGTCATCCGGTAACTTCTTCACTAGGTGCACTCTCAGATCCTGGCGGGCTCGAACCACTTCCATGATTGCAATTCTGATGTCTCCTTAGGTTTGAATAGAGTTTTGCAATAAAATTCGTCTAGATAAATCAGTGGCCTTCCTAACCTGAGGGTCATCAATGGCCGAGATAGTTCTGGTAAGTGAGACAGCAACCTGGCGACTAACTAGATACTGAGAGAACATCCGGTAGGCTTTATTTCTTAGTTTAAAATCCCTTTCAAGGTGAGCCGCCGGAGAAGTACAAAATGGTTCATCTAGAGAGTTTAGGGCTACTTTGGGTGCCGCCAGGAAGGCAAACAAGGCTGGTGACACCCCATCAGCCTTAGTGACAGGCAACGAAAAATAATGATGCGTTTCCTGTGGAACCTGATGTGAGGACTTAGACGTGATTGTTGAAGCAGATAACCTGAGCCTCTAACTCCCAATCTACCCAGGGACCTACCCCTATCCGCCCCATCTGCAGGACTGGTGTATGCGTTTGGTCTAGTACCGGAAGTGTATCCATTTCCGGCATAAGAGCATTTAAAGCCTTGACATCATTGACGCCATCAGCTTTTGACCAGTCTGCAAAGAGTCGTGCAGAAGCGGCGGAAGGGACTGCCGGGGCAGCAGTATACAAAAAGAAGTCTGGATTATATGAACTGGGGATAGCCTTAATCGATACATCCAGCAACCTCCCTGCCTCATATTTAGCTCTAAACTTCCTGCTCTTGTTAATCTCAATTTTCCATTCACTAGGGACCGGTAGGTCCCCTGAAATGGTGGGTTGCGCTAATTGTGGGTTCAGAGGCGTCGCCTGGACCCAAGAACAGTCAGGGCCATAGAGGAGAGGCATGGGGCCTTTCTTCTGTGGTGCCTTATCTAAGGGGGGAGGAGTGATATCTGCAATTACCCTCACATTGTGGTAGTAAGCATGGCCGGCACTGTAGTACCTGGAACCCCGGATACCGCCGGAGTCATGGTAAGAGAAGGAAGAAAACCTGGAGGCTCTAGAGGTCTTATCATTGAATGACTAGGGGCAACTAACAGTTGACAAGCAGGAGGATCAGAGGAGACAGGGAGGTTATACTGTTGCATAACTTTATGTAAGAGATCACTGATTTCATCCGAAGTAACACACTTACTGTGAGAGCCCCTCGAAGATTGGGAGCTTGCTTCAGTCTCCTCACCTGTAATAATCTGTTGAGCCGGGGCTAAAGGCACTTCCTCTGGCTCCCTACTTAACTCAGAACTATCCTGTTGTGCCTCCGGTACCTGCTCCGCCGGTGGCCACATTAAATCAGGGACTGATGAAGGTAACATGTCCATAATACCCTCATCCCCTAGTTCCTGGAATCCCCTTATGTTACTATGAGAAGGTTCTGACTGACGCCAGCACCCCCCTGCCGCGGGTGGCTGAGAGTCCTGAATTATTTGAGAGCTATCAACAGCCTGTGACCCTGACAGAAAACCCCTAAAATGTTCAGCCAGGACCCGTCTTGGGCCGGCGGAATGGACACTACGTAGCACATAATTTAATTTAGGGATTGCAAAGGTAACATGAGATGGTACACTTAATGATTGTTCATGACTAGGAGTGGAACCTGTGGCCTCTATCCCCACTTCCGAGTCACCAGAATCGACGAGAGGCGTGTCAGACGCAGGGGTAGATGGAGGCGGCTGCGGGGTCTCCTTCCGGCTCCCACTATGCAGCGTACCAGCCGATGACTTAGAGTCTTCTTTCCGGCGCTTGAGGGACCGGGAAGATTCAGCTGAAGAGTGCCGAGACTGTCTCCGGGGGGATCTAGGCCTGGACCTAGATCTCCGCTTCGGAGAAGGTGATCGTCTCCTCTTCGGACGGTCGGGGGTGGGATCCTCGGTAAGTTCGTTGTCAGTGCCACTACTGCTACTCACTACCTCTTTCACGAGGGCTTTTGACCTTACTTTAGGCTTAACAGATTTACAGGAGGCGGGTTTAACTAGAGGCGACTTGATAATAATCTCTTCCCAGAGGGCCTCGTCATCGCAATGAAGCGCCTTCTGGGCTGTGTCTTTGGCATAAGAATTAAAGGTAGCTTTTATCTCTTGTAGTGCCACCAAGCACGATAAGTCTTTCTTTGTGAATAAAGTGTTTTTCAGATCAGAGCATACAGAGCAACGCCGCGACACCCACAAGCCTCTAGAGCGGTCTAAACATTTGACACATTTCAAACATAATTTATGAGCGAAAATGGGCAACAGTGAACAGGTAGGAGTAGCGCATAATTCAAACCGAGGCATGATGGATAAAGGCCCTGCCCCCCCCCTCCCCCCCCCCCCCCCCCCCCCCCGCAGGAATCAGTCCCCCCAACGTCGCCGGTTCTGCAGTCATGAAGGAGCCGGGGATTCTGGAAATAGAAAATTTCCAGGAATCAATGCTCATAAGGATAACCTGCGAGGTGTTAATACATCCTACCTTGAGTCCGCCGGAAAATTAGCTATAGTTCCGCAACTACTCTAACCTTCCGCTGGACTCGCCGTGAAAAAACCTAGGGTTTTTTCGTATAACCTGATTGAAACTGCTTACCTATGTCAAGTGCCACAGGCCCATTGACCAGTAGTGTCTGATTATCTATTACTAAAGCACTAGAGAGATAATGAAACGAGTTTGCATAACGAATCTTAACACTTGTACACTCGACTGGCAAAGACTTCCTCGCCCTACGGCGCGCAGGGCGGGGAAGTCTTTGCCGAGTAACTATTATGGTCAGGGCGAGTCAACTCAGCGGGCCGAGTTCTAAGCTCCCGTGGGAATCTGCACTTCCGCCGGAAGGGATGTGGTTCAGCCTTACCACGCCGGGACATTTGGTTGTTCCCTACCCGTTTTGAAGACGGGTAACCTGGGCCCTGCTGCAAGAGGCCGCCGGAGAAAACAATCAAAATTTTAGAGAGGGGAGACAAATGCACAGCTTCCCTCTCCAAAACCCACCTTAAAATTATATATATATAATTATATAGGGACGTCTCCCAACCCCCAAAACATGCAAGCACACATGTCCATTACTAGGGGCACACATAGGCAAACAATAAATACAGATAATTCAGAATCCTAAATTACCTGTAGCCTACACTGGAGACCCCTAACCAGGCTGACCATGAGGTCCGAAGAAATATCACAGCAGACGACGCTCCAATGACCCAGCAACAGCACACCGACGAGGGGAGGCCCACGATAGGGGCCTATAAACAAATACGAACTCTGGAAGATGGAGCACCACGTGCAGGCATCCTTAGACCAGAGCATTTGCTAAATATTATAATAAAATATATGCCACTGCCTCAATATTGACGGTCTGCAGCAAAAAATTGTAGAATGGTAGCCTCCTAGCTATGGTATCAAAAGCTAAAGGCGCAAACACAACATAAAATAAACACACGTGGCGCGAAGATCCTGGGATACGTAGGCACCTGTTACAAAAGTACCCTAAAATTACACACTTCCTGCGGACATACCAATGGGGTAGCCGTTGCTAGCTAATCTAAACCTTGTTACTACAATGCAGGTGTATACAAATGAGCAAGGACTCACTAGAAAGCGCTGGAACGAAGAATGAAGCAGAGCACGGCGAAACCCGTGTTGCTAGTATGGCCGCGGAAGGAGGAAGGATGAAGATGGCCGCTAGAGGGCCTGGTGTCGGGGTAGCAAAACGCAAGAAATCCGCATATGGAATGTCATATGATAACATATTAAGTTAAATTTTGTCTTTCTTATTTTTTACGGAGTTTTTTTCTGTAGGGTACCCGATCATAATGACGATCCCATAAGGGAATTGAGCGTACACTTATGAAGAGTACCTCCATGATCCTTCCGCGCGGTATATTCAAAATGATGTCGCGGGATGTTGAATGGAGACTAGCGGTATATTCAAAATGCTGTCGCGGGATATTGAATGGAGACTATTATACTAATAGGCGATATCGTCAATGATGAAGGGGCCACTATTAAATATATATATATATATATATATATATATAATTATATAGTCGGCATCCCTATGCCTCTCTCTTCCATGATTGCCTGATCTATATAAATATTCAGTTTACTATTTACTGTAGATACGAAACCGACTTTGTAGAACTACTAAGTTTTCATGATAACACTGCTTTATTTTTCAAAAATAAAAATATCAGTCTCATATTATACTTTATATATACCGTATATATATATATATATATATATATATATATATATATATATATATATATATATATATATATATATATATATATATATATATATATATATATGTATATATACGGTATATATATATAAAGTAGATAAGCCCTCCGCCAATCACTGCGCTCCCTTTTACTTGCTTGCACAGCCAGCTGATTTTAACAGCTCACGGCTGCAACGTGTCACGCCCTGCCCACCAGCCAATCAACGGCCTCCATTATCGGAGCGCGAAGCTGGACTTCTCACTCCACCTCAAAAGTCACTCTCTTTCTCTTCCCGAAGAGTTCCTGCTGATTATCCACTAAGTAATACCTCGGTGCCAGCCCTGTACTCCCGTAAGCCGCCAAAAGAGGTTTATAATCAGCTTCCTGGGACTTATTTTCAAGAGAAGAAAGAGGAGGTGAAGCAAGCAAGAATCCAGAGCGAGCATGTCTCGGCGCGTGCCAGTCAGCCAATCACAGCGCGGGAGAGCGGAAGGCCTGACTATAAAGGCTGCCGCACGCGGGCTCCAGGGGTCACTCACCCCTCAGAGCCCACCGGGTTAACACACTGCAACCTACTTGCTCTCTCTCGCCCGGGCACAAAGGAGAACCAGGAACCCACCTTTCCAGTTACCTTGCCCTCACCTAAAGTCACAACCCAGACCACCCCTGACCTCTCCTCACTTTCGCCCACTCGGAGGATGCACCATCAGTATCCTGCCGCCTGTCGTCACGTTGCTAGTCTGCACACATACAGTCAAGCGCTTCAAGAGGGACAACAGAAGGTGGACGGAAGTGAGGACTTCCAGAAGAGCTACTGGCCAGCTCTGAGGTGGTAAAGCACAGTTCCAGACACACACACACCTGATCCAGCATACCAGAATATATTTGTTTAAGGACCCATATTGGGCCCGCATATGATAAAGAAAGAAAGAGAGAATGGTTGACTAACCTGGTGGTTTCTATCAAAATTGATGTTTCCTTCTAGGGAAAGACTAAAGGAAAACTAATTTAGACTCACCTGAATATATAAAGAGGATGATGTGTTATTAATTAGTTATCTTTAGCAACGGCGCCAAGCCGAAAGAGTTATTATATAGGATCTGATAGGAGAGATTAAAGATTAAAAGAGTAAAAGTAAAGAGGGGAGGGAAAGAATACTGTTGTTATTAAATGAGGCAACCAGTAAGTTAAAGAGGGAAACAGTTGTTTAGTTGCCTAATAGATTAGCTATAGCTAGGGAATGACACTAGTCCATATGAATCATTCATTAAGTTGTGTAAAAAGGAAACTGTGAAGAAGGACACTAGTCCAATGTGAGTTGCGTTATTATTAAGTCTAAAAGAGCTCTTCCGTGTATGCGTTTGAGGCACGGTTCATCTTTTGTTAGAACGATTATTGATTAAGGTACAAGGTAACATAGCGTGTTTGTAATAGGGTTACTTGAGGGTAAATTCGGAAAGTGTCATTGAGATAAAGATTGTAAACCTATATTGTGAAGTAACTGGGTGACGGAACCCAATAGTGTCATTGAGATAAATAATGTAAACCTATATTGTGAAGTAACTGGGTGACGGAACCCAATAGTGTTATTGAGATAAAGATTGTAAACCTGGATTGTGAAGTAACTGGGTGATGGAACCCAATAGTGTCATTGAGAAAAATAATGTAAACCTATATTGTGAAGTAACTGGGTGACGGAACCCAATAGTGTTGTTGAGATAAAGATTGTAAACCTAGATTGTGAAGTAACTGGGTGGCGGAACCCATATTATATGTTAGAGAGACCTTGTAATCTCATTCGGTAATTTTTACGATGTTATGTCATTGTACAAAGGAGTACAAAGGAGTACAAATGAAATCAAGTAACAACAGGTCTAGTGACCCTTCTAGGCTGCTTGTCCTCCAAAACACTGAGGATGAAGTGTCCAAACAGTGGTTTAGAGTGGGTAAGGGAACATTGGAAAGGGAACTACTGCCATGGAACTAATGTCTGTGGCAGTACTAGTAGGGGACATATGGGTTAGTAACTGAGGGGAGGATAAAATAAAGTTATTCATTTACAAACGCAGTCATTCGCGGGTTTGATGCGAGATATTTGTCTAGGCGGAGTTTAAATGAATCAACAGTGCTGCAGTCTATAACGTCTCGGGGAAGCCCATTCCACAAGTTGACAACTCGATTGAAGAAGAAATTCTTAGATTCGTTTGAGTTAAAAGATTTACCAATAATTTTGCAACCGTTTCCCCGCGTGTAATTAGATTGGTCGATAGTGAAGTACTTACTACAGTTCATATTGTTTTCTACTATACAGTTTTCACGGTGTTTTGTGCCGGCCATGGTTGACTTGTGGAATAAGTTGCCAAATGAGCTAGTCAATTCAGCTAATATCTCCATTTTTAAGTCTAGAGTTAATGCTTTTTTGCAGCATTAATTCTAATTTTTAAACTTATTTTATTCTATTTTATTGTATTATATTTAAGCTTGATATCCTCCACTGCATAATATGTTATCTGTGTTTAATATGTGTATATGTACAGTACAGTATACAGTGTATGTTTTTATTTTTTCCTAAGTTGCCATAGTCTCTCTCCAGTGCCTCCGGGTGTTTTGTGTGGATTGATCTTGATGGTGTTTCTGCACCCTGGTTGGAGATTTCGGCATCTCATATAATAATAATAATAATAATAATACCTTTGATGATTTTGAACACTTGAATTAAGTCACCTCTTAATCTGCGCTGGGTTAAAGGATATAGATTTAATTCTCTAAGACGCTCTTCGTATGGTTTGTTCTTTAGGCTAGGTATCATTTTGGTAACTCTACGTTGAACTCGTTCTAGCTTGTTTATGTCTTTTTGGTAATAAGGGCATCAGCATTGAACGCAGTATTCCAGAAGAGGGCGGACTAATGAATTGTAAAGGGTTAGGATAACGTCTTTGGATTTATGCTCAAATGACCTGCCTATAAAGCCAATTATTTTGTTTGCCTTCTTAACAACTTCTGAACATTGTTGACTCGGTTTTAGGTTACTCGATATTGTTACTCCCAGATCGGTTTCTCTGTTTACATTCTTAAGCTGAGTGCCATTCATCGAATAGTTTGCTTTCTCATTTAGGTATCCGATATGTAGTACTTTACATTTATCCGCATTGAAACTCATTTGTCAAATTTGAGCCAAATGTGACAATTTATCTAGATTGTGTTGCATATCGTCAACTTGATCTTTTGACAGTACGCTATTTGCAATTTTTGTATCGTCAGCAAATTTTGAGATTGTACAGGTGAGACCCTCATCTATGTCGTTGATGTAAATTAGAAAGAGAATTGGTCCTAGTACCGATCCCTGGGGTACCCCGCTACTTACATTGGTCCATTTAGATGCCTTACCGTTTATGACTACTCTTTGCTTTCTGTCGCTGAGCCAATTTTCTATCCATTTCAACACACCGTCTTGTATTCCATGCGCTTTTAGTTTTATCAGTAAACGTTTGTGGGGAACTTTGTCAAAGGCCTTTTGAAAATCAAGGTATATAATATCTACAGCTTTACTCTCATTGTAGAGGTTGAGGATATCGTGGAAGAAGTCTAAGAGGTTTGTTAAACAGGAACGTTTTTTTACGAAAGCCGTGTTGAGTATCTTTAAGTACTCTTAAGTACTGTGGAGGTACTTGTGTAGTAACGACGGTTGTGTCAAAGGAATAAATCGATTCTATGTATTGAGGAGATAGATTATATGTGTTATAGCCTTGGTATTAAGAAAGGATACAGAAGGCTCAGTAAACGTGGGAAAACCTATAGAGTAGAGGAATGAATATCACTTTTGTTTTCGTTAGGCAATGAGAAAATGGTTCATTAGGCCCTGGTCTCAATAAAAGACACAGCAGGGTTTTGATTTTTAATTATTTAGGATTAATCACTAATAACGGGTCGTAGGATCGAAGCCGACTTTGAGTCAATACCTGAATAGCGGGGATTCAGTTAGGGAGTAACGGGAACTTTAATCCTTGTCTGGCGGGGGTAGACTTAAGTCGGTCTAGAGAACCATGGACTATGTGGCGGGGACCGACTTCAGGCGGTGTGCAATTCTGAGCAATATTTGGCTCTGAGAGAGAGACGAGCGGGGGGAGGAGCGTAGGCCGATTCTGACCGTTCGGCACGGCTCTCGTGCCAGCACTGGGCCCAGCTCCACACACACCCACACTCACTGCCTCGCTACACAGGGAATTATGTAAGGAAATTACCGTATTTTAGGGATTTTTCCTTCGTCTTGTACGATCGTTGCAAGAGAACGCATGGTCGTAGAAGGATGGTTCTGGTGTCATTGGAAAGCTCAATTATCGCCCTTTCAGGGATATATAATTGTATTACGCTCTGGCTCGTGTCTATGCATGAAAAAGAGCACGGAAACAAGGTCGTTTAGGGTAAAACCACCCGCTTGACGGGTAGTAGAAGTTACTGACGGGCCCGCTCGTAAGGCGTTAAGGGTCCAAAGTGCAACCTAGCATGAATCAACGTAATATTCAATCTGCGTCTTGAACTCATCTCGGCCCGAGCCAAGAACCTATTATTAGAGTAGTTAGGAAGTCTGTTAAATAAAATATACGAACTTCTAAATGACTGTCGAATTATCCCCCGTAGTAGTAGTAGCATAACAGATTTAGAAATAAATACTACAATATATATATATATATATATATACTCTCAGTCTTTCTTCTACTCAACAGCTGAGCTCTGAAACTCTCTCCCAGAATCAGTCTTTCCCTCTTCCTATGACTTAAATTACTTCAAACTCCGTGTGTCCAGGCATTTTGGCTCGAACGTCCCTTGATTTTGGCACTGTCACTCTTTCATCTATGGGGGAGGCACTCGCTATATGCAGTTCTGCCTTTTGCCTCCCTCAATCACATAGAAACTAAATATATATATACATATACAGTATATATATATATATATATATATATATATATATATATATATATTAATATTTTCTTTAACTAGATGGGGTGGCAGATTATATAATTCTACAGTTAATAATAATATCTTAATATGATGGCAAGTAGTGGCTCCTGTATGCACAAGCAATCCCTATTCCTCCAGTATTAATACTGCAACCTCTCTACAGTGGTATTACGTCAAATTAACTACACAATTGTGTAAGAGACCAGTCTTAAATTGTATCTTGATGACAACTATTATCATGGGTGTATTCGTTTGGCCTTGGGTTGGCACAACCAGTATTTTCCGTTAATTCCGGCGATTATTGAGTACGGCACCAAGCAGTTGTCTACTTATTCTTATTGTGTGTGGCAGTCATACTACTTGTATTACAATCAACTGCAGCTGCGACCCTATAATTGGCGAACCAGAATTATGGTGTGAAGGATTGCCTGACGGTGGGCGAGTAGTTGCGACCAAGAAATTCATCTGACCGGATTAGTGAGGTGCTCTGTGGAAACGGATGAAGATGGTGCCGGGGAGGCTTTAACCTATACTGTACCGGTGACATTAGTGAGGTGCTCTGTGGAAACGGATGAAGATGGTGCCGGGGAGGCTTTAACCTATACTGTACCGGTGACATTAGTGAGGTGCTCTGTGGAAACGGATGAAGGTGGTGCCGGGGAGGCTTTAACCTATACTGTACCGGTGACATTAGTGAGGTGCTCTGTGGAAACGGATGAAGGTGGTGCCGGGGAGGCTTTAACCTATACTGTACCGGTGACATTAGTGAGGTGCTCTGTGGAAACGGATGAAGGTGGTGCCGGGGAGGCTTTAACCTATACTGTACCGGTGACATTAGTGAGGTGCTCTGTGGAAACGGATGAAGATGGTGCCGGGGAGGCTTTAACCTATACTGTACCGGTGACATTCATTACATTATACTCTGGCAATTATGAAGATTATTTTAATCAGCTTAGGAAGGACATTTACCCATTAAAAGTTCACAGACTATCTAAATTAATCCTATTAGCGACCATATATCCTTCCTAAGTTTCAGAAAATACTCTAAATGCAGGTGAAATCAAAACAAAAAGACGTCGCCGGTACTGTAGGGGTTAAATATCATCCCACAGCCAGCTGGCAGCCCAGTGCTCATTACAAGTGCCACTAGGAGGGATATTGCTTATTCGGTCCGGCGATTGCAGCAAAGGAATGGTGTTATCTCCAAGATTTTTCTGTTATTCCTCTCACTAAAAAATATATTCTTAAACAAGGCCTATGATAGCGCAGTTGGAAAGTACATGTGTACATGCTTAGATTGATATGCAGGATTCGAAACTGCATAATAAATCGTAGGCTTGTCCACCATTCTTTAACTGTCTTCGTAGCGCAATGGATAAATGCACTGAATTTCGGTGTGAGCATCCTAGGTTCGAATCCCTGGACTGCCACATGTATTTGTTGATTTCATTAATTGAGTTTAGGAGTAAAGTCGGTTGGTGGAGGTAACATAATAATACACATTGATTCTATTTACATTTTCAAGATAATGTTTGTAATATATTCCAATCAAGTAAAGGAAATGCTACTTTATATTTCGCTAACAGCTGATTGTGCAAAATGTGTGTGCCAATATTATATAACATGTATGTACATTTTTAGAGCAAGTTTATATGCCGTAAATATAGGTAGGCATTTTTGTATTTCTTGTACAGGTATTTGATTTTGAATATTTGATATATACTAATTATATTGTGAACATTATATTCATGTATACTGTATATACTGTATATATTTGTGTTTATCTTAATGCACTCAACTAACTAATCCTTTACTATTTGATATATACTAATAATATTGTGAACATTCTATTCATGTATACTGTATATACTGTATATATTCATGTATACTGTATATACTGTATATATTCATGTATACTGTATATACTGTATATATTCATGTATACTGTATATACTGTATATATTCATGTATACTGTATATACTGTATATATTCATGTATACTGTATATACTGTATATATTCATGTATACTGTATATACTGTATATATTCATGTATACTGTATATACTGTATATATTTGTGTTTATCTTAATGCACTCAACTAACTAATCCTTTAATCCCATGGTATCATTCTCAGGGTGTGGACAATCGTCTAGGGGTAACTAAAATATAATGGAGAAAAGCGACATCTTATTGAAACGGCTAAAACGAACAAATTGTGAAACATCTGGGATATATAGAACACTGACATTGTATTGTCTCGTTTGGGTTCTATACAGATTCAAATTGAAGTATAGATATTATGATTTACGACAGCAGAAGCTTATGAAGAATGTTGCAATGTTGTTAACCCCTTCTGTACCGGCGACGTCTTTTTAATATAATTTCAGCTACTTTTAGATGATTTAATGAGGCTTAGGAAGGATATGTGGTAGGTAAAAGGATTCATTGGGATAGTTTGTAGCCTTTTAATTAGCATACGTCCTTCCTAAGCTCAATGAAATCGTCTAATAGTTGCCAGAATATAATGAAATGTACATCATCGGTACAGAAGGGGTTAATATAAGTTTTATCAGTGGCATTTACTGCTTTGTGGGTACGATTGTTGTACATAATTATATACATATATTCTGTGAACATGTTGGAAAACGTGTGACTCATCCATGACCCATCAACGTTCTTAATTATCTAAAAATTGACAAGTATGAAATTATTAACAGCAAAGTTCATGTACAGAATATAATTATTCTGTTTTAATATTGATGTAGTCACTATTGCATAATATATTGATGTAGTCACTATTGCATAATATATTTCATCAATGTTTTGCACATGGCTGACGGGTATGAAATTCCCACTGATCTATCTGTGTTAATATAGATGTTTATGTTTGTGTTTGGTATGTATTTCCGTGAATGATGTATGTATCACGTATTTATAGATGCAATTCAGAATGGATATATTATATTTAAGTGCTAGGAAGTTAGTAATTGTCAATGAAATGTTTGTGAATTCATATTCCAGTGTTTCAGTTCTACAAATTATATATGATCCACCTCTATTACAATTAGTATGCGCAAATCAAGCTGAGACAGGCAGACAGACATACAGAAAGGCAGTCAGACATAAGGCAGGAAGATAGACAGAAAGGCAGATAAACAGACTGGCAGAAAAACAGCAAGGCAGACACATACAAACAAACAAACAAGCAGACAGACAGGCAAGCAAAGAATAGACAAAATAATGCCTCCTGATTGGCAAGTTGGGGCAGAATTGGTGATGAGACCTTTAAACAGAATAAACACTCCTGAAGTTGGTGGTGTGTTCGGTTTAAAGTGCCTTCATTAAGTTTTCATAAACTCCAAATGAAGCTCTCTGAGCAACCAAAGTTTGGTCCAGTGTGCTCGCCTTTGTTGCTGTTTTTATTTGTTTCCCTGTTGCAACTGTCGTTGTATTGCTAGTTCCAATTAAATTATTTTAATATTCAACTCTCACTCCAATCGTAACAAACCCATAATAGTGAATCTACGGTAATGACGTTTACTGTAGACAAGCGCAGCAAGATGTTGTCTGGTCACTAGCAAAGCTAAACGTGTGTAGGTCTCACGATTCATCACGGTTTAAGGTTCGTGGCAAGTCGGCCCTATATTCTTGGAGATGGGAAAGGTGCTTAATGCATGCTACGCCCCCCTGACTCAGCACCCACCAATAATAACTCCTCCTTTACACAGTTTGTCATAATTACTCATGCATATTAATGAGGGCGAGTGTACACATTACCCAGTGTCAGCAGAATATCATTACTGCCGCTTAATGAAAGAGATTGAGAACACAACTCTTTGGAAAAGCTTGACGTGTGGTATCTTGGCATGTAAGACTTTGTTACATATCATGAACATATATTTATATAATGCTATGAATCTTATGATTTTCACTAGAACACTTTATTTACAAGGGTTCATCAACTGGATGAACCAATTCATAGAACAGATGCACAAATATAGGACATATCATTTATTTAACCGAAGAAGTAACTTGGACATGGGGTAATAGTAGTTCACAAATACAATGACAAGGTAGGAGAATGCATTACAAAAATAAAATTGAAATTTGTACCTGTATGTTTTAATGGTAGGGAGTTATTTCAAATATGTATTTATATAACGTAGGGTAGGGGTGGAGGCATGTATATACAGTAACTGAATCTAGTTATATCCTTCTCAACGTCAACGGAGTCGTGAAACGTGAGAGGGTTAAGGTATAAATAGATCAGGCATGTATTAACCGTTACACTCACCAGGCAAAAGTTTTGAATGTTTTGATAAGGTTTATTATCTTTTTCATAAATATTATCGTCTATCCAACTATTGCTAATTTCTCACCCACAATTATCACCTTAACCATAATTTACTTTACATCAGAAGATAAAGGGAAGGCAATACTACAATATTACTGAAAACAAAACATGAACCCTCTAATGCCTATCGTGAGCAATTCATATTTAGACAGTTTTCCCCAATAATGAATTATACTCCCTTAAATTCAAGATATTTCGGAAACTCACTGAATAACACTTTTTTATACTTTATTATACATACATTAAACGAGGAAAGGGTAGACAAAATAGCAAAACCTGAAATTATCATCATGAAAATGTATGCTGAACAAATTCCATCCATGCGTAATTGAACATACAATTCCATCCATGCGTAATTGAACATACAATTCCATCCATGCGTAATTGAACATACAATTCCATCCATGCGTAATTGAACATACAATTCCATCCATGCGTAATTGAACATACAATTCCATCCATGCGTAATTGAACATACAATTCCACCCATGCGTAATTGAACATACAATTCCATCCATGCGTAATTGAACATACAATTCCATCCATGCGTAATTGAACATACAATTCCATCCATGCGTAATTGAACATACAATTCCACCCATGCGTAATTGAACATACAATTCCATCCATGCGTAATTGAACATACAATTCCATCCATGCGTAATTGAACATACAATTCCATCCATGCATAATTGAACATACAATTCCATCCATGCGTAATTGAACATACAATTCCATCCATGCGTAATTGAACATACAATTCCATCCATGCGTAATTGAACATACAATTCCATCCATGCGTAATTGAACATACAATTCCATCCATGCGTAATTGAACATACAATTCCACCCATGCGTAATTGAACATACAATTCCACCCATGCATAATTGAACATACAATTCCATCCATGCGTAATTGAACATACAATTCCATCCATGCGTAATTGAACATACAATTCCATCCATGCGTAATTGAACATACAATTCCATCCATGCGTAATTGAACATACAATTCCATCCATGCGTAATTGAACATACAATTCCATCCATGCGTAATTGAACATACAATTCCATCCATGCGTAATTGAACATACAATTCCATCCATGCGTAATTGAACATACAATTCCATCCATGCGTAATTGAACATACAATTCCATCCATGCGTAATTGAACATACAATTCCATCCATGCGTAATTGAACATACAATTCCATCCATGCGTAATTGAACATACAATTCCATCCATGCGTAATTGAACATACAATTCCATCCATGCGTAATTGAACATACAATTCCATCCATGCGTAATTGAACATACAATTCCATCCATGCGTAATTGAACATACAATTCCATCCATGCGTAATTGAACATACAATTCCATCCATGCGTAATTGAACATACAATTTCTAGGATATTTTTCAGTGACAACATAATTTTTGGGGGAGTAAAGTAAATGGTATGTTTTAAGGGGAGGTAGACCGTTTTTCTGGATCACTTTCTCCCTAATGTTTAGCCCCACTAGTTTTGAGATTATAAGACGTTCGGCCCATTAGTTTGGCGATTTTAACACCTTTTGCCCCATTTCGTTGTCAATTTTAAGACCTTTTGTGCCATTTAGGTGTCGATTATTTCCTGGCGAGCGATAGCGAGCCTGCAATTTTAAGAGGAACCGGCCTTCGGCAGGGATTTTTTCTAACGAAAAATGTACAAATTTATCTTGATGGGGGTCTAGGGGGTGTTTTTCTAAGCTGAATGGAAGTCTAGGGAGGAAACTAAAATAATATATGAATAAATTAATTATTAGATCAAACAAACGGTCAGCCTCCCCTTAAGCTCTTTATATTGGTATCATACAAATGTAGGTCCCATACTTATTTGATTTGAAATTAATATTTTCATGCCCGTTATGCGAAGAGTTATCACAAACAAAAATGCTTCACTGTATGCGCGCATTTAACCTATGTGGTAAATGATATGTGGCTATGGAATATAGTTCCAGACTTATGGCAATGATTAAGGAAGCTTTGAAAATAAGAACAAAGTTTCTACCACTAATACTTGATTTTATGCGAGTATATTCATATCATATTGGTCACTGCTAAATGTGATACTAGCCTTGTCAGGTCTATGACAGGCCCTCATGCTAGTTTCGCTACTAGCCCTGCTGAGTTAAATACTAGCCCTGATAAGTGTGATACTAACTCCGTCAGGTCTAAAACTGACCCTGCCAAGTGTACTGGCTATAGGTCGTGTATGACACCAACAAAATTGTTACCTGTGGTACATGTGAGGCAGAAAGCTCACAATCCGGGTCATCAACCGGACACACTGGTTAACAGAGTAGAGGATAAACTCTACACCCACGCAGGTCACATTGTAGTAACATCAGAACAAGCAGAACAATTGATGAGAACATTACATGAACACAATGGCATCCATCTGCGTCAAAAGAAACTAACTCACCCAGTCCTTCAACAACATTTACGGGACTGCCAATCCAACTGACTTTGAAAAAAACATACTTGAATCTTGCAGAGCCTGTGCATTGGGCAAAGACACCACCAGAACACCAGGACCGTCTTGGAAACTGGTTGCATCCAAACCATGGCACATGCTTAATCACGTAATCTCCTTTCTCAAGCCATTCATTCAGAAATCGCTCCTGAATTTCTAGGACAAGTATGGGCAGAACTGTCCAACCTGTTTGGATATAAAATTTCACATTTCTCTCAATACTGGCCAAAAGGGAACTCTGTGTTTGAAAGAAATCATCGCAGTCTTGCCGATCAATTACGAACCAGATTAGTCATGGTACTAAACACCGACGATTGGGCTGCAAAGATAAAAATCATTCAATGGGGGATGAATACCTGCCCACGCTAAGACAAGACGGTAGTACCCTACACGAACGCATATTTGGGAAAGCTCCACTCCTAATCCCTTATCGTCATCTAGCCACTACACCAAGCACTACCACCAAGACAAACTCTCTGCAACTCTTCATAGACCGCCTACAATAGCTCAAGTATTGCCAAGGTCTACAGCAAGATGAGCCCCCACCAGACAGCCCTTATACACCAGGCGAGCAAGTCATGTTAATTACAGTTGTTCTCCTCCAGTGATGGCTGGTAATCCTTCTCGGGCTCTTCATCAGATGATTCTGTATCACTATCCTTGTAATAAAAAACATTGATATCGCCTCCTCATCACTCACTTCACGGTGTAAGGCACGGCGTCGAGAGCTTTGGCGGTCGGACATGGTGTGTCACTCGCGAGGGAAATCATCTACTGAAACGCTATGCCTCACGTACTCTCACGCCCGCCTAGCCGTACTTGGAGAGTTGCCAACTGCTGCTTTTGTTGCGCGGTATCCTAAAGTAGTTTCCATACGAATATCAACCCTCTACATGTCCTATAACAGCAGTAAATAAGGGCGAGAATAGCCGTCGATAGAGTATCGACGCTAGGGCTGGAGGGGTTAATTGTGTATGTAGGAGACAAAAGGTAAGCTGCCTGTAAAGAGTGACTCTCCCAAAGCTAATAGGGTAACAGAGAGCCAAATTCAAGGGAGGTTGGGGTCAAAATGCCTGGACACACAAAGTTTAAAGCAGTCAAAGTCATAGGATGAAGGAAAGATTGATTGCAGAAGAGTTCCAGAGTTCACCTGTTGAGTATAGGAAAGACTAAGAAAATTTTGTTTTAATTCTTGGGTGGGAGAGATGGACAGAATAGGAGTGGGACTTGCATCTCTTCATCCCAAATTAACTCACCCATCTTTACGGCATTCCCCCCATATTTGTATGCATCTCTAAATATCAAACCGGTTAATCATATTCTAATTAAGTATTCTATCTTGAGATTTGGACAAACACATCCACCTCATCATTCTCATTTCGTTAAGTATTATTCTTTTGATTCAATCCAATTTAATTGGTCACGTTTCTGAAACAGATAATTACGCTTCTAATACACTAACTATACACGTTTCCCTTCAAGTACAGTGGAATGCAGTTTATGGTTAGAATCGACAGCAGTTCTCTGATAATTTTGTCAGCAATATTTTATTCTGACTATATTTGACACTTCAGGGAAGGTCTTTCAGCACGAATTCCCACTTGTATGCTGTAGTATACGTACACATGTTTTCAATTTGAAACTTTTTCCTTGGTAGAGTTCCTTCTTAGCCTAGTACAAAGTTTGTTCCCATGATGTACCCAATAACAATAGAAGCTATATTGAACTACTCAACTATGCATGATTTTGGTTATATTCATATTTATCCGTAATCTTTTATTTGCCATGCCTTCCCACAAGCTTGACCCGTGTAACCTGGGCATTAACAGCAATAAGACATCAGTGTATACCAGATTTCAAGCAACCCTGTTTCTAAAATCCATAAGTAAGGGAAGGAGGGTCGGAGGGAGTCTGGATAGTAGGTGCTGAAGATGCACTGGAATAGGATGTGAAGATGCAAATACAGTGAAGAATCTCTTAACTTCAAAACGTCTCGGATATACTACTGAATACCAAAGTAGAGACATTAATAAGATGTATGTGATACGGATCGATCGAAGGTGCAAACAAAGTTAAACTTGGCATTACTGAATATGGTTGCCTTAATATTTTGCTTACTGGTATGACTTTAATTTCAGAATTCTTAAAGGAAAGTTAATATGAGCCGATATAAGTATGTTAGTAATCCAATGTTCACACCTATCGATACAATATGAGGTGTTTGAACTTATACAATTAGTTCCTTAAATTCATGGTCTACTGTCCCCCAGAATCGAACCACGGACCATCATGACGAGAATGAATACTTATCATGCCGTGCAGGAGTGGGTTAAAGGTATTTCACTACTGTCTCTGCTTTCGGGAGTAAAATAAGAAAATTGAATTGAATTGAAACTGTTTATTTAGCCAGTAGAACATACACATGATAATCATAATACGAAATTAACATTATATTGGCTGAGCCTTGTGAGAGGTATCTCTCTTAAAGGCACAGTTATCTCTCTTAAAGGCACAAAGAGACGTCTTGAAGTTTCGAGATTAATGATTTGTCTCTGCATTTCCACACCCCAGTCCAATACATCTTCAGTACTGACTATCCACACTCCCTCTCTTTCCTCTTTTACCGTTCTTTTCAAGAGTTGGTAGCCATGCCTGTGGCATTCTCGAGTCTCAATTCTTCATTCCCATTCCTGGCACGCTGCTCTAGCACGCTCTGGAAATCCCTGACGGGAGTATAAATGGTCTTGTTGTCCCTGTAGGCCAGGTGAGCTACTTTCTCTGGGAAGACTTCTAGCAAGGCAGTCTGGCGGGAGAATCATAGTCATCTTTTTCACAGTAGGGCCCATGTTCAATTCCCTGTTGTATGTATACATCAAAGATCGAAGACACGTCTATTGTTGTCCATTTGATCAGAAAACGGAAACATAATACTCCAAAGCGAATCCAAAGTAAAGTATAACACCGGGAACCTAGATTTATCTGGATGGTAAATTAATAATAATAATAATAATAATAATAATAATAATAATAATAATAATAATAATAATAATAATAATAATTAAAGTTGCAAGCAACGTTGTGCGGGGTTCGAGCGGGGTTGCACGCAGGGTATTGTGTTGGATACAAGGGCTGTGCCACATATATCAAAATATCATGTATCTCATCGGGCATGGAGAAAGTACAGAAGGAATATAGTGTAGCCATTTTGGCTATGGCCACTTAGACCATTAAGGAGTGTGACCATTTTGGTTAAAGCTATTAATCCTGTACGAGTTGTTGTTGTTGTTCCCTAAGCTGCCTGGCCGAACAGCCGCGAGTCCCTGAGGAAGGCCATGGCCACGATCGGGCCTTCCCACAGAGCTCTTATTGAGTGTAGATTGTGTTGTTGGCGTAAGTGGTTGTGTGAAATGCAGTCTTCTATTATGTGTTTAATGGTATGGGGTGCTGTGTTACATCCCGGGCAGGCATCGACAACGGAGTCATCCAGTCTCTTCTGATACCTCAGGAGAGCTGGATGGTGTCCGCATCTCAGCCTGGCCAGGTGGACTCTGTCCTCGCGAGGAAGGGAGGATTCGGAAGGATGGATTTCGGGAGGTCGTGCTTGCAGCTGCGTGTTGTCTGTGAGTGAGTGGATGGATCGGCGAGAGATATGAGTATGGATGTGCTTCTGGAAGGTGGTTCGGGGTGGGAGAGACGACAGTAATTGTGTGTGATACCGTGTGCTGGGTGTTGTTTTGATATTTCTTGGTGTCTGTGGGTGTGTTGCCATGTAGTTTAGTGGGTGGTCTTGGTTCGTGGAGGCTACTGCCAGGAATTGAGTGCCTCTCATGATCACTGATCTTATGTATTGTTTATATACTGTGGTGGTAGTTTCTTTGTTGTGTCCAAATTTTGTGTGAGCAAGTGACCTGAGGGCGTTAAGTATGGGTGTCATTTCTTTTTAATGTTTGTGGTGTGCTGTTTGAATGTCATATGAGTATCATATGTTACTCCTAGGATTTTGGGTGTGTGTGTATGTGTTAGGGGTGTGTTGTTTATGGTGAGTTGAGGGATGTATTTGTGTTCTCCTGTCCAGCTTGTGAGCAGGGTTGCGGTGGATTTGGCTGGGGTAGATTAAGTCTGTTTGTAGTGCACCAGCCATGTAGTGTGTTGAGATAGGGTTGAAGGAGATCTGTTGCTCTTTTTGGGTCATGGTGTGTGCATGTGAGTGTTATGTCATCTGCATAGGAGGCTAAGTTTATTTGGGGCGTATTGGGTGTAGTTATATCGTGCATGTACAGATTGAAGAGTGCGGGCGATAGGACGGATCCTTGTAGGACTCCGTTTGGAAAGTTTCTGATTTTAGATGACTGACCGGCAAAAGATATGTGTGCACATCTGCCTGCTAGGAAGTTGGCCAGCCACCTTTTTGTGTTGTAGATTTTGTTTGTTAGGTTGTGGCGGGGGATGGCATCGAAGGCTTTACTAATGTCGAGTGTGGCTAATAGTGATCTGTGTGGTGGTCTTGCTGATTGATGCCGTCAAAAGCTCTTTGTGTAAGGTCTGTGAGAAGAGTGTTTGTGGAGTGCAGTGGCCTAAAGCCATGTTGTGTTGGAGCTAGGGGTAGGTCGGGTGTAATTAGTTGTAACACTAGGCGTTCCATGACTTTGGAGGGGGAGCAAAGGAGTGTGATGGGGCGGTGCGAGGAGGGTAGCGTGGGGTCTTTGTTGGGTTTGGGGAATGTGGTGATGAGACCATGCTTCCAAATGTCTGGTATTGTGTCGTGTGAATAACTGTAGTTTGATATGTTAGTGAGTGCTTGTATGCCTTGTGGTCCCTGGTGTCTGAGGTGTATGTTGCTTATGTTGTCTAGGCCACAAGCGGGTGAGTGCTTAAGATTGTTGATGATATGCTTTGTCTGGTGATTGGTGAAGGGTGTATAGTCAGGGTCTGTGGGGAATTGTCTCTTACGTCGGATGACACGTCAGTCGTCTTTGTGAGGTTTTAGGTGACTGACATGTGAGAAGTGATTGATGAGAGTGTTTGCTTGTTGTTTACATGAAGGAGTAGAGTCTGTTGTTGTGATTGCAGCATGTGATTGTGTTGTGTTGCTGTTGGAAAGTGTGATGCTGTTTAGTGTTTTGTAGAGTTTTTTGGGGTTTGTTTTGTGATCAAGTGTTTGTAGGAAGTTATTCCAATTTAGTTTTTGTTGTTCTTGTATTTTGTTGTTAGTTTGGGTGTTGAGTGCTTCGATTTGTTGTGTGATGTCTTGTGTGTGGGGTGCTGGGGAGTGTTTCAGTATGTTGCGTTGCCTGATGAGGTTTTGAATTTCTGGTGTGACGTTGGGGTTGTGTCATTTTCTGTTACCTCTTGGAATGTGTTTTTTGTCAGTGTTTTGGATAGTTTTATTGAGTATGTGTACAGCATTGTTGATGTTAGTGATGGGTGTACTGTTTAGAGTTGTGAAGTGTTGGTCTGTCTCATTTTTTTTTTTTTTTTTTTTTTTTCTATGTGATTGAGGGAGGCAAAAGGCATAACTGCCTATAGCGAGTGCCTCCCCCATAGTTGAAAGAGTGACAGGGCCAAAATCAAGGGACGTTCGAGCCAAAATGCCTGGACACACAGAGTTTGAAGCAATTTAAGTCATAGGAAGAGGGAAAGACTGATTCTGGGAGAGAGTTCCAGAGCTAAGCTGTTGAGTAGAAGAAAGTTTGAGAGTAACGTTTCACTCTTGGGTTGGAGAGTTGCACAGAGTAGGGGTGGGATTGAGTTGCAAGACGGGTACCACGTGCCCTACGTAAAGGAGGTGGTATGCACTGAGATAGCTCTGAGGAACACTGATTATATAGTAGCGATAGAATAGCGAGAGAGATGCAACATTGCGGCGGAGAGAGAGAGAGATTGCAGAGAGTTGGTGAGTGGACGGGAGTTAATGATACGAAAGGCCTTCCTTTCAACTTTGTCTAGGAGAGCAGTGTGAGAGGAACCTCCCCACACATGTGAACAATACTCAATACAAGGGCGCACTATGCCCCTGTACAGAGCAAGAAGCTGTGCAGGGGAAAAGAACCCCCTAAGGCGGTTGAGCACACCCAGCTTCTGGGAGGCTGCCTTAGCAAGAATGGTAATATGGTCCTTCCAAATGAGAGCAGAAGAAAAAGAGACACCAAGAATATTGAGAGAAGATGAAGGGTTGATTTTTGTATTGTTGAAGAATAAGGGATAGTCCGCTGGGAGATCCTGACGGGTAGATAGATGGAGAAATTGGGTTTTGGAAGCATTAAAGTTAACAAGGTTTTCTCTGCCCCAATTGGAAATAGTATTTAGATCAGAATTTAAGAGTTCTATAGCTTCATTACGTTTGTCGTTGAGGGATTGCTGGCTGGGGCGTTCTGAAAAACTAATGGAGTAGTGCAAGGTTGAGTCGTCTGCATATGAATGGATGGGAATTAAGGTACAGTTAAGGAGATCATTTATAAAAATTAGAAAGAGAATAGGAGATAGGACAGAGCCCTGAGGAACACCGGAGTTTATAGAGTGAGGAAGTGAACAATGGCCGTCCACAACCGCGGCTATGGAACGGCCGGAAAGGAAATTAGAGACAAAGGCACAGATGGAGGGATAGAAACCGAAGGAGGGTAGTTTAGAAATTAAAGATTTATGCCAGACTCTATCGAAGGCTTTCGATATGTCTATTGCAATAGAAAAAGTCTCACCGAAGTCCCGAAAGGAGGATGACCAAGAGTTAGTAAGATATGAAAGAAGATCACCAGTAGAGCGACCCTTAAGGAAGCCATACTGGCGATCTGAGAGCAGATTATGAGAAGAGAAATGCTTAAGAAATTTGGAAGCAAGAATAGTTTCAAAAACTTTAGAAAGACAAGAGATAAGAGCAATTGGACGATAGTTGGAGGGTTGAGAGCGGTCACCCTTCTTTGGGACAGGTTGAATGTGAGCAAACTTCCAGCATGAAGGGAAGACGTTAGAGGATAGACAGAGACGAAAGAGTTTGCCTAGGCAGGGAGTCAGCACGGAAGCACAGTTTTTGAGAACAACAGGAGGAACACCGTCCGGACCGTACGCCTTATTAGTGTTAAGCCCAGAGAGGGTAGAAAGTACATCTTTAGAAGAGATTAGGATATTAGGCATAAGTAAGAGAGAGGAGGGCGGAGAGGGAGGAATAGCACCGGAAACATCCAAGGTGGAGTTTTCTAGCAAAAGTTTGAGCGAAGAGTTTAGCTTTGTCAGAGGAAGAAGTGATGGTTGTGCCATCAGAGTGGGAAAGGGGAGGGAAAGACGAGGAAGAGAAATCGTTGGAGAGGTTTTTGGCTAGATGCCAGAAAGCTTGGGAAGAGCTAGAGTTGGATAGTTCAGTGCATTTATTATTGATGAAAGAGTGTTTGGCAAGTCGAAGAACAGATTTGGCTTGATTCCGGGCAGAAACATATGAAGAATGAGAGTCTTGAGTTTTAAGGCGTCGGTACCGTTTGAATGCTTCCTCCTTATTGCGGACAGCAGTAGAACAGGCGTGAGTAAACCAAGATTTTTTAGCATTAGTCTGAGAGAAAGAGAATGGAATGTATGCTTCCATGCCCGATAGGATTACCTCGGTAATGCGTTCAGCACTCTCCTCGGGTCCTCGGCCATGGAAGCAGAAATCATTCCATGGGAAATCAAAGAAGTACTGTGAATGCTTCCCAGTTAGGTCTTTTATAATTGGTGTATGTGTGTTTGTGGTTAGCTGGGGTGAGTCTGGTTTTGGTGGTGATAATGATCGGGAGGTGGTCAGAGCCTAAGGTTCTGACCACCCTCCAGGATGTTGTGGGGGCGAGTTCTGGGGAGCAAAAGGTGATGTCTGGAGATGATGGGTTATAGAGGGCTTGGTGAGGAATATGGGTATGTTGATGGATGTCGTTAAGGATGATGAGGTTATCTGTTTGGTTTTGTAGTACCAGCCCTCTGGCTGTGTCGGGGTTGTCGACAAACCAGGCCGACGTCTTGGCGTTGAAGTCACCACCCAGGATGATGTGTGGGGTGTTTGTGATGTATTGTTAGTGTGGTCTGTATTCATTTGGTACTGTAGGGGATGTATGTGTTTATGATGGTTATGTTGGAGTTGTTGCCAGTGCGTATTTTAATTGATTGTATTTCTGTTGTGTTATCATTTGGGGGGAGGAGGGATTTGGTTTGTACACTGGTAACTATGTATGATATTTCTTTGTGTACCAGGGTGATGAGTCCACCGCCTCCGCCGACAGCCCGGTCTTGTCTGATGGTGGTGAAATCATGAAATGTGGGTGTTTTTTGTGTTGTGCGGAGTTTTGTTTCTTGTAAGATGGCAATGTGTATGTTGTGTGTTTGATGAAGTGTGAGAGTTTCTTTGTGTTGATGCCATCTATGTTCAATTGGAGAATGTTAATGTTATGTGCACGATGTATGTTGGGTGCTGCTGCACGAGGATGGGGTGGGGGTGAGGGAGGGGGTGGAGGTGGGGGTGAGGAAGGGGCTGGGGTTGGGATGGGTGAGGTGGGGGTGGGGATTGGGGAGCAGATGGGGGTTGGAATGGATTAGGATGGGGTGTGGTATGTTGAGTTGAGGATGTGGATTATGGGAAGGTTAGGTTGGTTAGGGAGGAGAGGTGGACAGGTTTTATGGGGGTGAGTGGATGATATGGGAAGGTTAGGTGGGTTGGGGAGAAGAGGTGGACGGGTTTTAGGCGAGGGATTTGACTGGGAGAGGGAGGGGCATGAGGAACAGGTCCAGGTGTTCGTGTAGTGTTTCTTGGAGGCAAGTGTTGTGCAGGTGAAGTGGGTCCAGTTCCTGCATGAATTGCAGAGAACTGAACCATTAGTGTGGCGACTCGAAGCGATGGGTTTTGAGCAAGTTGGACATATGTATGTGTAGGTGGGTCCTGGGTTGCTCTCAATGTCTCCGGCTAGAAGAAGTCTTCGAGAAATGACAGCCGGAGAGTAATTTCTCGGTGTAGGAAAAACTGTGTGATGTGTGTGTGTGGTGTGAGGTGTGGAAATTCCCGGCGCGCCCGAAGCCGCTCCTAGGACTCCTGTACGAGTAGGCATAATTGCCCGAAATTGCCTTCATTCCCTGCTCATTTTCATGCATAAGCAAAAGCCAGAGCGTAATACAATTATGTATTCGTGAAAGTACGGTAATAGCTTTCAAATTACTCCTGAATCATCCCTGTACGACGTCTGGTTTTCTTGTAAGGATCTTGCAAACGAAGGGCAAAATTGCTAAAAATTACCAAATCCGATAGGCCTAGGCGAAATCGCTAATAATTACCAATTATTTTCTGTTTTCGCTATGTGTGACGCTGCACATAAGTGAACTCTCTCTCACACAAACCTCAGTGTCATGGCGGGGCCTGTAGGCTCCGGCTGACGTCCATCCGTGCTGCTTGCAAAAGCTGGCCTGGCTCACAGGCTACAAAATAGCCGGAAAATCGTCTCCGTCATATGAGAGGCCCCGCGGGAATTGGGTTAAGAAGTGTGGTTGTTTTGATTATTTGATAGGGTCACCATAAGGGTAATGGTGTGGCATTTGTTCTGTACATAAGCTTGGCCTTTTTGGTTGGGGCTTCTTAGGAATGTGACCTTTTTCGTTAGCCATGGAGAAACTGCAGAGGTACAAATTATTATAAGCAACCTCATGTTAAAAATATTGTATTGATTGTATGCGTGTATGCCCCGACAGAGGATATACTTGAAAGAAAGAAAGAGGAGTTCTGGATGAATGTGGAGGCGTGCCTGGAGAAGTTTGACAAGAACGAAAGAATATTTCTGATTGGGGATATGAATGGTAAGGTGGGTGATAGGAAAGTTGAGGGAGTGGTGGGAGGGTGGGGGGTACCATCAGAGGTGAATGGGAATGGTAGTGCACTTGTGGATGTATGTGTGGGGAGGAGGCTGTGGATAGCCAACACCTTCTTCCGACACAGAATGATCCACAGGTACACGTGGAAACGGATGTTGACGATGAAGGATAAGACAGTGGTGGAACGAAAGTCATTGATTGATTATGTATGTGTGGATGAACGAATGAAGACATCTGTGATGGATGCTAGGGTGTATAGGGGTATTGGAGGGGGTCTTTCTGCTCATTATGTAGTGGTAGCTAAGGGTAGGATACAAAAGAAGTGGGTGAGGAGAGCTGGAGGGAGGCGAGAGGAGGGTAGAATGGTGAGGAGGGTGGAGAGGTTGCAGGAGGAGGAAGTCAGGGAGGAGTACAGGAGAGCAGTGGAAAGACGACTAGGTGGGTTCGACCTGGAAGTTATGGAGGAAGTGGAGGAGATGAGCAAGGTGTTTAAGGATGAGATCTGTGCAGCATGTGAGGAGGTGTGTGGAGTGAGGAGAAGAGGGAGGGGAGTGAAAGGTACAGCATGGTGGACAGAAGAGGTAAGATTAGCTGTGGAAGAAAAGAAGAAAGCATATAGAGAGTGGTTGGGTAGTAGAGGGAATGAAGATTCCGAGAGACAGAAACGAGCACCTGAGTATAAAATGGAGGGACAGTAAGAAACTGTTCTGGGAAGAAGACAAGAAAGTTAGGGAAGGTAGCAAGGGAAACAGTAAGGGTGTGAGAGATAAGAATGGGAGAATGCTAGCCGAGAAGCAAGAGAGAGTCGAAAGATGGAGGGAGTACTTCAGTGAGTTGCTAAATGTAAGGAATGAAGAGCCAGCAAACATAGCTGGATATGGTATGGGAGGGAGAAGAAGAGAAGTAGTGGAGGAGGAGGTGGGGATCAGGAGGTCAGAAGTGTGGGAAGCCATGAAAAGAGTGAAGTTGGGGAAAGCACCAGGAACAGATGGAGTGTGTGGGGAAATGTTGAGGTATGGTGGTGAGATAGTGATAGAATGGGTATGGAAAATGTGCAAACTAGCATGGGAGAAGGGGAGTGCACCCGATGACTGGAAGACTGGCATAATAGTCCCCCTATATAAGGGCAAAGGGGAAAGAGGAGTGTGTGGTAACCACCGAGGAATATGTCTTCTAAGCGTAGTAGGGAAGGTATACAGTACGGTACCGGTAGTGATTGAGAGAGTGAGAGTGAGAACGGAGAAATGGATAGGCGACGAGCAGGGAGGTTTTTAGGAAGGGAAGAGGATGTGTAGATCAGATTTTTACCCTGAATTGTGTTGTGGAGAAGTATCTGGAGAAGAAACAAAAGGTGCATGTTGCCTTTATGGACTTGGAGAAGGCCTATGACAGAGTGGATAGAGAAGGTTTGTGGAAAGTACTTAGAATATTACGGAGTAGAGGGCAAGTTGCTGAAAGCAGTGAAGAGCATGTATGAGGGTGTAGAGGCGGCAGTACGTGTGGAGAGTGAGCAGAGCGAATTCTTTGACCTGAATGTTGGTTTGAAACAGGGGTGTGTGATGTCCCCGTGGTTGTTTACTGTATATATGGATGGAGTCATAAAATAAATACTATCAAGAGCAGTGGATGTTGGTGTATCGCTGAAAAGGGAGAGAATTGAGTGGAAGCTACCTATACTGCTGTTTGCGGATGATACAGTTCTGATGAGTGATAATGAATGGGAGTTGCAGGGTCTGGTAAATGAGTTTGGAACAGTGTGCGAAAAACGGAATTTGAAGGTAAATGCGGGGAAGAGCAAGGTTATGGTCTTCGAAAGGGGTGAAGTCACAGAGTGTGAGGTGAAGCTGAACGGTCAGGCTATGGAGATCGTCAACTCTTTTAAGTATCTGGGCAGTGTGTTGAGTAAAGATGGGACTATGGATGAAGAAGTGCGGGAGAGGGTACAACAGGGGAAGAGGGTTGTAGGAACGCTAAAAGCAGTAACAAGAAATAGGGTGGTCAGTATGGAAGTGAAGAAGTCCTTGCATGACAGTGTGGTAATCCCGACACTGACTTACGGAAGCAAAGCATGGACGTTGGTTGAGAGACTCAGACCAAGAGTGAGAGCAGTGGAAATGAATTACTTAAGGAGTGCGTGCGGAGTTACATGAAGGGATAGACAGACTAATGAGGAAGTAAGAAGGAGGTGTGGTATGGAGGTAGATGTGCTGGAAAGTGTGAAAAGGAACAACTTGAGATGGTTCGGCCATATGGAACGTATGGAAAGCGAGAGAATGACTAAGAGGGTGTATGAGAGCGAGGTGGAGGGACAGAGAGGGAGAGATAGACCGAATGAGAGGTGGAAGGATGGAGTGAGGAAGTACATGAACGAAGGCGGTGCTGGTTGGGGGGAGGGGCGTCGACTGACTGGGGACAGAGGTGCATGGGGGCGGTTCGTTCTTGGCCAACCCTTCGGGAATCACGGCGTCAGGCAATAGATGATAGATAGATGTTAAAAATATCTTATATATTTTTGTTTAGCTTTACTTGGCATTCCTCTTCCTCTATGTATCTAGCAATTTAACCCCCTCAAACTCCTTATGACGCGATGGTGTGGTAATTACCCCGGGCCAAAAAGCTCTAAAAGACGATCGAGTGATAACTCAAGCGAGCTTGAAATACGCCGGCGTTTCGTTCATGGTCACCCCTTCGGGGATCAAGGTGTCCGGCAATATATACCGGTAGGCTATAGATAAATTCATTTTTGGGCTAATTCTTCCATTTTATTTATCCTGTTAATGTGCTTGATTGATTTTTGTGCTAATGTAGTTAGTATTTGGTGTAATTTCACATATTTCAGCTAAATCTGGAGAGCACATGCAATTTATTTGTGCATGTTCAGTAAGTATTGCTGGGGAAACGGTTAACGTATTCATCTTTTGGGGTATTTATTCTATGTTTTAATCCTGTTTCTGTGATTGATTGAGTTTTGTGCTAATGTAGTTGGTATTTGGTATAATTTTACATATTTTAGATAAATCAGAAGGGCACATGAAATATATTTGGGTATTTTCAGTTAGTATTGCTGGGGAAATGGTTAACATACAGTATTCATCATAGGAAGGGAATAGGATGTGTAGCTCAGATCTTTGCCCTGAAATATGTTGTGGAGAAATATCTTGAGAAGGGACAAAAGTTGTATGCTGCCGTCATGGACTTGGAGAAGGCCTATGACAGATAGTCCATGAGCCAAGACCCGAATTTTGGGATATCGGTACCACCCGGGGTGACTAATTCTCTTAGGTGTTTTTAGCTTGCTACATGTCTCTAGTTTATGTTTTGATATGATAGCCCTTGCACATTGGTAGCTTAATGGTCGTTATCACTTCTTGAATAGACATACCCTACCGAAAATTCCGAATTTTTTTAAAATGTCAAATTTGGGGACAGGAATGCCTAAATGTCAACAAAATGCATATAGTAATTGTCACATTTAATACAAGTCCTGTAAATACACACTAAGCATGCCATGGGCTTGTACATACTATTATGGCAAATTACTACTCCTAAATATCATCTACGTCAGACTCGGAATCTGACTGTTGTGCCACCGGCTCTTCTTCAATAGCCTTGTTCTGACATGTCTGTAACCTGCACATGTCCGTGCATTTTAGACCATTGCTGAGGCAAGTACACTTAGGGAGTTCGCATGACCGCACACACTTGCAAGACAGTAGCTGCATAACAGCATCTGGTGCTGGTGAGCCTCGCATCCAGTTGACGGCAAGCTTACCGTCCTCATCTGTCATCCAACCGCAGTCTGTTGGGTTCGCAACAAATGGCTGGCTCTGAAGACTTCTCCTCCAGATCGCAGCCTGGTAGTTTGCACGCAGTGCATGCATGAAGAGGCAGTCCTCACAAGGAGGGAGTTGACTTGACTCTACCTCTCCACGTCTTGCACAGAACAGCTCATACCGAAGCTTGTTTACCTTAGTTGTGTGGGTAGATGGTAGGTACATGTGGCAGGTGATTTCCTGTAGCTTCTCAAAGAGTTCAGGAGACACTTCCCATGAGCGTCCAAGTTCGTGAAAAGCATGCTGGTATGTCTTGTCCATCTTCACCTGCTTGAGTGTCGTCATCTTCCCTCGGCCAGCGAATGCACTGACGGTATCACAGCCTGTAAAGGCATGCATACCAATCAATGAATCACACACGCTGCCTCCCAGTGTGCGGCTCAGTGTGGTGATATCCAGGAATCTTGTCCGGTTCTTCGTCCCGCACTTCTGGAACAGATGGGATGGGATCTTGTGGCACATGCCAAGACACAACACCATGACGTCTGTATCTTCTGCAGTGATGATGACAGACTTGTTCCCAGATTCTGCTGCATGAAGTGCATGGAGAAGAAGGCGTGTGTCTGCTTCTTCTTGAGTTGACTTAAGCTCAGGAGCCTCTTCCCACTGCTCTTTGGTGATCTTGAAGCAGCGCTGCTCACATGTGACATACAGCTCCTTGTCCTTGAGCTTCTCCCTGTGCTGTGGTGCCTTCCATTCTTCTACCAAGAACTTGATAAGACTTGCCTTGTTGGAGGAACTACCGAGTAACTTTCTCCACTGCTGGATGTTGTGCCCAGGTTGAATGTTCTTGAAATGAATTCCTGTGCCTGCACTTCTTTTGGCTCGTTCTGCATCCTTGATGGATGTCTCCTTGTAGATATCAAACACAACATCAATGCGCCTGCTCTTAGCACCTTCATGAACAGCGTGACTCAGTGCTGTACCTGCAAGCTGTGAAAAAGTTTTGTCGTTTCCCTTCAGTTTGTGGACCAGGCTCATCCCATCAATTATGGTAGCAGAGGGCTCGGGTATCACTTCTGCAGGAGAAACATTCCTCTCTAACTCCTTTGCGAGGGCAGCCTTGTTGGTCTTGCGGAGAGACCCATCACCGCTGGCAAGTGCCCAAGGCAAAGGCCCCAGGGGATGAGCCAAGACATCACTCATTTTGAGCTTTCTGTTCTCGGCAACAAGGATCATCTGGCCAAATCGGTTCCTGTCAGCCTTTAAGATAACCTCCTTGGCATGGTCTTGTGAGCGTGGCTTCATTCTGATGTTAGTGAACGTTCTCAGTTTCGTCCTTCGTCATCGTGTCATGAAACTGTATAGTTGGCGTATCGATCTCCAGGCGCTCTTCCTTGAAGGCTTGATATGCATCCTCTCCTATTCTGTAGGCCCCTAGAAGGTCTTTGACAACTTCTGGTGGTGCCATAGTCGCAGTTGACACACTGACAAGATCTTCTTGCTCTGCGTTGAAGGGGTTCAACCAGCTGGTCTCCATCAGTTGAACTAAAGATTGGACATCGGCCTCATCTCTTCTAATCCTGGGCATCTGTAGGTCTGGGTGGCTGAAGTCAGTATACTTTTGGCCTACTACCATAGTCCTGAGCTGCCTTAAGTACCTGCTGCGATACTCCGATGTCAGGTAGTACCTGGCGACAGCTCCGCCTTTCAGGCTGAAGCCTTTTGTGCCCCCTGGTGTCTGGGTGTTTTTGTTGATCGTCTCTTCGATTGTCTGGTCCACAGGGATCCGTCCAAAGGGATTCTTGCTACCGATCTGGACCGAAAAGCCACCTTGCATGAAGTGTTCATGGACCTCTGGGTGTTCAATGGGCAGTCGAGACATCAAGGCATAGTAGTAGGTTAGGAACCGGGCATAGTTCACTTTGTCATAGGCAAAACACCACGGTATCATCTGTCGGATTGCTCCTAGGTGGAGCATCCAGTTGCCTTCTCTGGAGGCTCGAATTAAGTCCAGCATGATCTCAACCATGTCCAGGTATGACATCCAGAATGCTGAGAGGTTGTGTTCATCTCTGAGGGTCTCAAGATAAACTTGGAAAAGCTTCATGATATGTGTGCATGATTCACTCTCCATCAGCTCTTGAAAGAGTCCCTGAGACACATTGCTGTGAAAGCTGTTGATGTCCTTCAGTGTTTCATCTAGATGGTGTATGTCCCTTGAATGGTTTTCTTCTAGCCATGAAAGGAAGCCTTTCCATGCAAGCCTCATCAGTGCTTCATACACGAGCTTGTGTAGTCTCACTGCTCTGTTGTACCTCTTGCCGTTCATCACTCCTGACACTGATCCTTCTGCGATGATACCTGATTCCACACACAGATCTCTAAGACCTGCATCTTGAAACCTCTTTCCTATGGTGGAGATGAGATTACAGATTGTGTGGAAGACGCCCATCCTGATGATAATGTTCTTGAACTTCTCTTGTTTCCAGATAACTTCGGCAGCTTTGGCATAGAGTGCTTGATCAAACACGCACACAATCTTGTTAAGCTGTAAGGACTGCATGATAGCATGCGTTTGTTCCAAGATTTCATTAACCGTGGACATTTCTGTTGCGGGAGCATTGATAGTGGGCAGGTAGCTTACAGTGTCCTGAACCACTGCAATGTCTCTGCGCATTTTGATGTTGAACCCAGTCCAACTGCTGATGGACTGGTCCTCATGGTCTGACATTCGAGTAAGAAGCCAGATATGGTTCTTTGTCTTTGAATCCTGGACTTCCTTGGTAGTGTCGACATACGCAGTCTCAATCCTAGGTGGCCCTGCCCGCCGCCCAACATTGTATATTGGCAGCATTGATGATGTCTGAGTGATGCTTCTTATCTTGGACTTGGTAATCTCTGGCAGGACTTTCTCTGGCACAGAGCCTGCAACCTTGGACTGGACAGCAATGCCATTGACTCTATGAGAAGTACCTGCTCCACTTAGGGTCTCTTCAAGTCGGTCAATGTTATCCCAGGCCAGGGTTGTGAACACACCAGGGTAGATGTTTGCTGCCAGTGGAATGTCATCCTTTGAGCATTCCAGCTTCTGGATACAAAGGGCTGTATCGATCTCCTCAAACATTGAGTAAGACACACAGTGACCAAGACGATTCAGAGTTCGGATCAGTTCTGTGTTTCCTGTCAAAGACTTTACAGCATTGGTCAGCAGTACGTGCTTGGGTGGTTTTGTCTTGCCACTGGTAACAGCAAAGACCAAGTCACTGCCAAAGGAAGTGGCAAGACGTTGAGCTCTTTCAGAGGGAGTTTCACACTCACACTCTCCTGTCAGCAGGGTGTGCAGGAATTGAGTGACTGCTGCAGGAATGACATTCTGATCTGTATCGGGAGGCCATGGCTGACTCACATCTTGTTTATTGATCTCATTCCTCAGCTGCATTCCTGCTTTGGTTAAGACATCTTCAGAGTTAGCTGCTCTTGCTTCTTGCAGGTCTTTTGCCATTTTGTGTGCTTGCCGGGCAAGGTCGTCCATTGAGAGGCTGCGTGGATAGATTAGAAGCTTTCCTTTCTCATCTGGGACAAAGCGTAGTGATTCTCCAAACTCGGTTTCAATCTTTCGGCGAACATGTTTCTTTGTCGCTGGTTTCAGTTGGATAATACCACGGGACATCATGGATCTCTCAAGCCTAGATGTGAGGTTTGTCATAGGCAGTACCTCTGGGTTGGGGAATAATTTGGTCCTTATATACAAGCAGAGTTCCTCGAGGGCTTCTGTCTCAACCTCTTCGTAGCGTGCTTCCTCGCTTTCTTCCTGATTTTCACCTGCACCCGACCTGGCGGCCGCTGGGAAATCATCTTTTGTGAAGAGTTTGTAGCACGACTTGTGGTAGTGACCCTCTGCAGCAACAAGGTCTCTGCTAACTAAACCAAGGATTCTCTGGTTGAGTTTCCTTATTGCTGCTCTGCGAATCTTCTCATCTGCTCGTAGCTCAACACACTGTATGAGTGGCTCCCTTGTCTTTGTTGTTTTTATGTACTTGCTTGACTTCTCGCAGAAGATACATACTTTGGCATACACCCTGCTAGTACTAGGGGCATCCCTTGATGCCCTCCTCCTGGGGTCGACGCTTGCTGATTCTATCTTGACACCCTTGGCAAGGATAGAATCCAGTGACTTCTTCATTGTAAAGAGACTACGACATTTACGGTGATAATGTATGTGTGGTATTCCTCCTTCTTCAAGGCCCTTGGCTGCTTCCAGGACTGGATCATGCTGCCTGATTTCTGCAGCCCTGAGCAATGTGTTCCAGGAGTCCAAATCCTGTGGTGACACCAGAGCATCGCTGTCATCATCAGAGCAGTGGATGATACAGTCGATCCGTGCTCTCTTCCTCGCAGATGGTTCCATCCTGCCGTCAAACAGTCGACACACACCTGCAAAAAATATCACCATTAAACCATGAACAAACAAACACATTACATGGAAACCACTCTACATATGTTTGCTCCTTCCAATAATAAATTATCCCCAAAATATAACAAAAAATCCCCAAATATGAAATAAACCCCTAAATATGGAGAAACTTGAAATACACATCGGAATAATTCTTGTAGAGAATCAAATAAGCTACAAGAGCTGTTAGAATATATTTTTCAATGTTCCCCATATTTAAGGATTTATTCTAGATTTAGAGGAAAATACCCAAAATATAGAGTATATTCCGAAATATGAGGAAATTTGAAAATACCTAGGAACAACTCTGGTAGAGAATATAATTCTACATAGGTGTTCAAAGTTTCGCGATGATTGTGTGATGGATTTTAAAGAAAATGAGGAAAACGCCGAGCGTCACACTAAAAATCTTTATTTTTGGGTAGCGCCCCTATTGCATCAAAAAAATTAGACTAAGCTACCAGTGCGAGAAGGCTATCATATCTTAATGTACTTACAGTCACTCTATAAACATTTTAGTACCATTCGTGTTTAGTCACCCCAGGTGGTACCGATATCTGGCCTGGCTCATGGACTAAGAGTTGATAGAGAAGGTACCGATATGTAGAAAGTACTTCGAATATACGGAGCAGATAGCAAGTTGCTGAAAGCAGTGAAAAACATGTATGAGGGTGCAAAGGTGTCAGTATGTGTTGAGAATGAACAGAGCGAGTTCTTTGATCTGAATTTTGGGTTAAAGAAAGGGTGTGTGATGTCCCCGTGGTTGTTCAATATATACTGAACTGTATATGGATAGAGTCATAAAAGAAATGCAAGGATGAGCAGTGGATGTTGGTGTACCACTAATAAGGGAAGGCAACGAGTGGAATGACAGAGTTGATAGAGAAGGTATGTGGAAAGTACTGTACTGAGAATATATGGAGTAGATGGCAAGTTGCTGAAAGCAGTGAAGAGTATGTATGAGAGTGCAAAGGTATCAGTATGTGTGAAGAATGAACAGAGGGAGTTCTTTGATCTGAATGTTTGGTAAAGCAAGGGTGTGTGATGTCCAGATGGTTGATCTATATATACAGTATATGGATGGAGTCATAAAAGAAATACAAGGAAGAGCAGTGGATGTTTGTGTACTGTTGTTTGCTGATGATATGAATGGGAGTTGCAGGGTCTGGTAAATATTTTTGGAACAGTGTGCGAAAAATGGAATCTGAAGGTAAATGTGGGGAAGAGCAAGGTTATGGTCTTCGAAAGGGGTGAAGCCACAGAGTGTGAGGTGAAGTTGAACGGTCAGGCTATGGAGATTGTGAGCTCATTTAACCCTTAATTAGCGGCTCACCACATAAGTCGAGTTAAATAAAGCTGGACTATGTGGCGGCGCTCGACATAACTCGAGTGGCAATTTCAGCAAGTAATGTTGCTGAGAGAGAGAGACAAGTGGTGGCAGGAGACTAGCGAGCGTATGACTGCTCCAGACCACCGCAGCGAACCTACTGACACGAATCTCAGCTCCCTCCTCCCTCTCTCACTCGCTACATACTGAATTATATGGGGAAAGTACCGAATTACATGCTTTTTGCACTCGCGTTGCACGGTTATTGCAAGAAAACTAGCCATCATAAAAGGATCGTTATGGTGTCATTCGAAAGCTCTGTTTATGCCCTTTCAGGGATAGGTACTTGTGTTACGTTCTGGGTCTTATTTAGGCATGAAAATGATCACGTAAACAGCCCTATTTTGGCTAAAAACACCCCGCTGTGCGGTACATATAAATAAACCGCATAGGCCGCTCGTAAGGTGTTAAGTATCTTGGCAGTGTACAGAGTAAAGATGGGAGTATGGATGAAGAAGTGTGGGAGAGGGTGCAACAGGGGAAGAGGGTTGTAGGAATGCTGAAATCAGTAACATGAAATAGGGTGGTCAGCATGGAACTGAAGAAGTCATTGCATGACAGTGTGGTAATCCCGACACTGACTTACGGAAGCGAAGCATGGACGTTGTTGGAGAGATTCAAACCAAGAGTGAAAGGGATGGAAATGAGTTACTTGAGAAGTGTGTGCAGAGTTACATGGAGGGATAGACAGACGAATGAGGAAGTACGAGAGAGGTGTAGTGTGAATGTACTGGAAAGTGCGAAAAAGAACACCTTGAGATGGTTCGGCCATGTGGAACGTATGGGAAGCGAGAGAATGACTAAGAGCGTGTACGAGTGAGGTGGAAGGACAGAGGGAGAAATAAACCGAGAAAGAGGTGGAAGGATGGAGTTAAGAAGTATATGCGTGAAAGCGGTGCTGGATGGGAGGAGGGGCGTCGACTGACTGGGGACAGAGGTGCATAGGGGTGTTTCGTTCGTGGCCAATCCTTCGGGGATCAAGGCGTCCGTCAATAGATAGATAGATAAATTCATCTTTAGGGCTATTTCTTACATTTTCTTTATCCTGTTAGTGTACTTTATTAAATTTGTTGGTAATGTAGTTGGTAATTGGTGTAATTTTACATATTTCAGATAAAGGATGTCAACAGAATAACAAATGATGAGCTGAAGAGACGTTTAGGTATAAAGAGTATTAGCGAGGAGATGCGTACAAGTAAACTGGGATGGTATGGACATGTGGAGAGAATGGATGAACAAGATTGGGTTAAAAGATGCAGGTCTGCGATTGTGGAGGGAGCTGCACCAAGGGGTGGACCGAGTAAGACCTGGGATCAGACTATACGTGCCGATCTCAAATCCAAAAACTTGACAAGTAAAGCATCCCTTAACAGGGTTGCCTGGAGCGCCGCCATTAGAAAAAGAGACTGAAAACTGCACATCTGTGTGGAGCACTCAGTCTTAAAATGTTATGTACGTATGTATGTATAAATCTGAAGAGCACATGCAATCTATTTAGGCATTTTCAGTCAGTATTGCTGGGTAAAGGGTTAACATATTATTATTATTTTTTTTTTTTTTTTTTTTTTTTTTTTTTTTTCTATATTTCAACTTACTTCCTCTCGGGCATAGGCTGAGAGCCTTAACATTCACCGCTTTACAATGAACAGTGAAGCCCGTGAGGTCTTGTTCCAGTCTAGGGAGTGAGACATGTGAAGCACGTAGAGTACAACGAGCACCTGCCATCTTGCCTTCACATGAGGCACGGAGCTCACTCATGGCCCGAAACGACCCCGTCTCTGAAGCCACCTCGTTCCCGTGCTTCACTGTCTCACCCCTTACACTCGGAATCTCACACTTACACACACACCACGCCACCTGTTGAGCAGATAACTCACCAGGCATTGCACCCCTATAGCATATTTTGAATATGGGAATATTCATACAGTGCTATTTAATCAGGGAACAATGAGGGTATTTTATTGACGTTTCGGTGGGCTTGTGGTAATGCACTGATACTAGGTACAGCACAAATTCCATCCCAATAATATCTTCCCATTGATACATCGGGATTTGAACCCGGGACCTTTGGATTACCAGGCCAGTGGCAAGACCACTCCACCACACCTCCCATTTATTTATCCTGTTAGTGAGTTTTATTGATTTCAGTGCTACTGTAGTGGTATTTGGTGTAATTTTACATATTTTAGATAAATCTGAAGTGAACATGCAATATATTTGGGCATTTTCAGTCAGTATTGCTGGGGAAACGGTTAGCATACTGTAGTCATCTTAGGAAGGGAAGAGGATGTGTAGCTCAGATTTTTGCCCGGAAATGTGTTGTGGAGAAATATCTGGAGAAGCGACAAAAGTTGTATGCTGCATTTATGGAGTTGGAGAAGGCCTATGACAGAATTGATAGAGAAGGTATGTGGAAAGTACCGGTACCGGTACTGAAATATACGGAGTAGATGGCAAGTTGCTGAAAGCAATTAAGAGCATGTACAAATGAGTACAAAGGAAATCAAGCAACAACAGATCTAGTGACCCTTCTAGGTTGCTTGTCCTCCAAAACACTGAGGATCAAGTGTCCAAACAGTGGTTTAGAGTGGGTAAGGGAACATTGGAAAGGGAATTACTGCCCTGGAACTAATGTCCGTGGCAGGATTAGGAAGTTAGTAGGGGACAGATGGGTTAGTAACTGAGGGGGGGATAAAATAAAGTTATTCATTTACAAACGCAGTCAGTCGCGGGTTTGATGCGAGATATTTGTCTAGGCGGAGTTTAAATGAATCAACGGTGATGCAGTCTATAACGTTTCGGGGAAGCCCATTCCACAAGTTGACAACTCGATTGAAGAAGAAATTCTTAGATTCGTGTGAGTTAAAAGATTTACCAATAATTTTGCAACCGTTTCCCCGCGTGTAATTAGATTGGTCGATAGTGAAGTACTTACTACAGTTCATATTGTCGATGCCTTTGATGATTTTGAACACTTGAATTAAGTCACCTCTTAATCTGCGCTGGGTTAAAGGAAATAGATTTAATTCTCTAAGACGCTCTTCGTATGGTTTGTTCTTTAGGCTAGGTATCATTTTGGTAACTCTACGTTGAACTCGTTCTAGCTTGTTTATATCTTTTTGGTAATAAGGGCACCAGGATTGAACGCAGTATTCCAGAAGAGGGCGAACTAATGAATTGTAAAGGGTTAGGATAACTTCTTTGGATTTATGCTCAAATGACCTGCCTATAAAGCCAATTATTTTGTTTGCCTTCTTAACAACTTCTGAACATTGTTGACTCGGTTTTAGGTTACTCGATATTGTTACTCCCAGATCGGTTTCTCTGTTTACATTCTTAAGCTGAGTGCCATTCATCGAATAGTTTGCTTTCTCATTTAGGTATCCGATATGTAGTACTTTACATTTATCCGCATTGAAACTCATTTCCCAAATTTGGGCCCAACATGACAATTTATCTAGATTGTGTTGCATATCGTCAACTTGTTCTTTTGAGAGTACGCTATTTGCAATTTTTGTATCGTCAGCAAATTTTGAGATTGTACAGGTGAGACCCTCATCTATGTCGTTGATGTAAATTAGAAAGAGAATTGGTCCTAGTACCGATCCCTGGGGTACCCCGCTACTTACATTGGTCCATTTTGATGCCTTACCGTTTATGACTACTCTTTGCTTTCTGTCGCTGAGCCAATTTTCTATCCATTTCAACACACCGTCTTGTATTCCATGCGCTTTTAGTTTTAGCAGTAAACGTTTGTGGGGAACTTTGTCAAAGGCCTTTTGAAAATCAAGGTATATAATATCTACAGCTTTACTCTCATCGTAGAGGTTGAGGATATCGTGGAAGAAGTCTAAGAGGTTTGTTAAACAGGAACGTTTTTTACGAAAGCCGTGTTGAGTATCTTTAAGTATGTTATTTTCCTCTAAGTGATTTACGAGTCTGTCTCGTATGACCGTTTCTAGCATTTTACATACAACTGAGGTTAAGCTAATTGGACGATAGTTACTGGGTAGGGATTTGCTGCCTTTTTTTAATATCGGTGTTACGTTGGCTAGCTTCCACTGATCGGGCATAGTTCCAGACTGCAAGGATTTATTGAATAGTAATGTCAGTGGTTTAGAGAGCTCATCCTTAGCTTCCTTTAGAACTCTAGGCGAGATTGTATCAGGTCCAGGCGTTTTATTTACCTTGAGTTTATCTAAACAATTCAATACTTCTCTCTCTGTAACGGTGATATTGCTTAGAACATCTGAATTATCAATCTGAATCGGCGATGGTGTAGGGATATCACTGAGGTCTTCTGTTGTAAAAACTGATGCAAAGAAGGTATTGAGGGCATTACTCATTTGTTCTTCGTCTTTGGTGTATTCTCCATTTTCATCGACTAACGGTCCAACAGTTGAAGTAACGACTTTTTTCTTTCTGATATAACTATAGAATTCTTTCGGGTTTGTTTTACTTTGATTCGCAATATGTAACTCTAAGGTCTTTTTACTTTGCTTAATTAACTTTTTGGCTTTGCGTCGTAGCTCTACAAATTTCAGCCGTTCTTCGTCATTTTGTGAGGATTTTAATCTATCATTAGCAAATTTTTTAGCAAGCAGGCAGTTTGAAATATCTTTATTCCACCATTTGGGCTTATTATTATGGCCTGGACGCCGAGTTTTCGATGGTATGCAGTCTTGCACTGCTTTTAAGTAAGTGGCTTCGAATAACTTCCAAGATGTATTTATGTCGTTATTGTGAATTAAAAAGCTCCAGTCAGTTTCTTTAAACATAGCTCTAAGTTTATGGAAGTTTGCTTTCTTGAAATTAGGGACTTTTTCGATGCTACTATTTGGTTCGTTACTAGTAAACTTTAAAGTGAAAGTTATCGTACGATGGTCGCTGTTACTGAATTCATCACCAACATTCAAATTCTCTATTAATTCTTCTTTTGTTGCAAGTACAAGGTCAAGAACGTTATTACCACGGGTCGGCGTTCCAACAAATGATAAAGCGAACTCTCTTGCAAGTTCGTATACAAGTCATGTCCGGAGTGTGAAGTAAGAGTATCGCCCCACTTGGTCACAGGTAAATTAAAGTCACCAAAATTACGGTATCTTGTGAGTTACTTACATCTGCAATTTGTTCGTAAATTTCTCGGTCAGTTTGCACTGATTGAGCTGGAGGTCTGTATATTAATGCAAGTATTATTTTGGTACCTTTATTATTCTTTATTAGCACAAAAGATGCGCGACGTTCACAATTTGAGGTTTTGACAAGAGGGTAGGGTTAAGACTTTCTTTGATATAAAGTAAAACGCCACCTCCATTTTTATTTATTCGGCTTTTCTCAAACATTACATAACCGGGAAGTGAATACTCTGCTAAAAAGTCTCTATCTTCTGTATTGAGCCAAGATTCTGTTATGCCAATCACATCATAATTTTCTGTAAACACTAGCTCCTCTAAATCTGAAAATTGATTGCGTATGCTACGAGCGTTTGCATAGAAAACCTTTAAATTTGTTATTTTAGAACTCACGGAACGCTCTTTAATAATATTTTTGGTTCTTGTCGGATCTACATTTATGTTCATGGCTGTCCTCGGTCCTCGCTGTCTTCGGTCCTTATCGCTGGTGGTCCTCGGTTGCCTCTGTTTTTTTCTTGGCGTTGGATGATTTATGTCACTGCTGCTTCTTCTCGGAATGAGGGTGCAAAGGTGTCAGTATGTGTGGGTAATTAACAGAGCGAGTTCTTTAATCTGAATGTTGGGTTAAAGCAAGGGTGTATGTGATGTCCCGATGGTTGTTCAATATATACCAGTACAGTACAGTAGGGTCTCACATAAAACGAGTATATGGTCGATAAAGTAGGGCGTTTTATGCGATTTCGTTTTATGTGAACACAGCATTTTGGTGGCCCAATATCGTCAATGTTCACTGGAAGCGTAAATTTCCGTCAGGAGCGTACGATATTTCGTACGTTTTGTATGATATTTTGGCGTTCTATATGAAAGCGTACAATATTTCGTAAGTTTTGTACGATATTTCGGCGCTCTATATGAAAACTTCTCGGATTTGCCCCACTTTGGCGGTGGACTCGTTTTATGTGATCACATTCGTTCTGATCGAAAATTAAATATTAATATTTTAGGTCGGTCGTTTTAATCGAGACTCGTTTTATGCGACCACGTTTTATGCGGGACCCTACTGTATATGGATGGAGTCATGAAAGAAATACAAGGAAGAGCAGCGGATGTTGGTGTACCGCTGATAAGGGAAGGAAACGAGTGAAAGTTGCCTCAACAGTACAGTACCGGTACTACTGTTGCTGGCAACACAGTTCTGATGAGCGATAGTGAATGGGAGTTGCAGGGTCAGGTAAATATGTTTGGAACAGTGTGTGAAAAACGGAATCTGGAGGTAAATGCTAGGAAGAGCAATATTATGGTCATTGAAAGGGGTGCAACCATAGAGTGTGAAGTGAGGTTGAACGGCTATGAACGGCTATGCAGTGTGTTGAGTAAAGATGTGAGTAGGCCTATGGATGAAGAAGTGTGGGAGAAAGTGTAACAGGGGAAGAGCGTTGTAGGAACTCTGAAAGCAGTAAGAAGAAATAGGGTGATCATCATGGAAGTAAAGAAGTCCTTGCATGACAGTGTGGTAATCCCGACATTGACTTATGGGAGGGAAGCATGGACGTTTCTGACTGGGATTGATCATTGATAATCATCGGTTATGCTAGTTGGAAAATTAGTGGGGTAGAATGTAGAGTTCGGGTGTATCGCCAGCCTTGTTTACACTATGCGGAGCGGCGGCGGATGCTGGCCATCATGTTCCCGTCTATTTGACTGGTTTTGGATACAATAATAGGTTGAGGGGGGTCACCCCCCCCATGACATATTGTCATCATCATATATATTGCCAGCAGGAGGCAAATAACCGAAAAAAATGCCTTCAAAATAGACGCAAACTAAAGGCTGGTTCACACATAGCCGAGTCGGTGCGCAAGTCCATCACAAGTGATGAAATTTTGCTATTCAGCAATGACTCGTCGATACTCCTAAACACTCGTATAGACTCGTGCTACGCTCGTGTATACTAGACACACTCGTGGGTACTCTCCACGAGGTCCAAAAATTTCATGCATGAATGACATTTTTGGGTCCCGTGGCGAGTACCCATGAGTGTGGCCTAAATACGTGTAGACTCGTGTACATACGTGTTAACTCGTGTTTGACTCTGAATAACTCTTCGTTATTCGTGTTAACTAGTGTTGACTCGTGTAAACCCGTGTAACACTCTTTGGTGATTCGTCGCTTTTCGTCATCATTTCGACGTTGACGAAGCAACACGTGTCTACACGCAACAACACGTATGTAACACACATGCAACACGTATCAACAAGAGTAGAAAGCACGAATGTGAGTGCCAAAATTTGGTGCCCCCATGATGCCAGAGTTTACACGATTCAAACACAAGTGAAAACAAGAGTAAACAAGAGTAAACACGATCCACTGAGAAAAAAACATGAGTGTAACACGAAAAAGCAAGTGTCATTTGAAATACCGTTATTTCAAAAATGTAGGAAGAATCAACGAGAGTTTACACGGATGTAACACGAGTCAACACATGTGCAACAGAGATCCAACGAGTCAACGCATTGTCTTTCGTGTTGATCCGTATAAAAATCGTGTTGATCCGTGTAACAAGCGCGTTGACTCGTCCATACTCTTTGTTTACGTGCCCTGGAATGTGGCCATTATTTTTCAAATTTTTGACACTCGTGTTGGGTTCGTGTTACACTCGTTTTGACTCTCAGTTACTCGTACAGACTCTTGCATGAACACGTGTTGACTCGTATTGAATCGAGTTAACTCGTGTTACACTCTCCTTGACTCGGGAACAATTGCTACTCGCGGCCGACTCAGCCTCCAGCGACGGCGATAATCGACGAGTGTGACTCGTGTTGGACTCGCGCACCGACTCGGCTATGTGTGAACCAGCCTTTAACCACGGTGATCGACATATGTAAACATTACGGCGGCGGTGTCGGCGTCGGACACTTGCGATAATGTTACCCTCTATTTTGAATGCCATTGGATACAATAATATGTTGAGGGGGGGCTTTGCCCCCATGACGTGTTGTCATCATCATATATATTGCCAGTAGGGGGCAAACAACCAAAAAAATTGCCGCAAAGCCCTCCCCTCAACATATTATTGTATCCAATGGCAGTCAAAATAGACGGGAACATGATGGCAAGCTTCCGTCGCCGCTCTGCGCAGTGTAAACAATGGTGGCGGTACGCCCGAACTGTACATTCTACCCGGCTACGCCTATATTATAGGCTACAATAAATAAGTAGGCTAGGCTATTTTTTTCTATAGGCTATGCCTAGTCTAATATTACAATTTAAGGTAGCATTCAAGTTGACTACAGCAGGACTTACCCTTGACCAGGTATAGGCTATCCTAGTGTTTAATAGGCCTATACCCCTTTGAAAGGACATTAGCCTAGTCTAACCTAACAACCTTACCTAACCTATTATAGTAGGCTATTATGGGTGGGGGCTGCTTCCCCCACACCCCAATTTTTGGTGTATTTGTCTATTTTGTCTGTGAAGTGGGAATGTTTTCAATTTGTCGAAAACGAAAATCCTCCATGCGGACTATAGCTTATGGAGAAAAATATGGCGAATCTATTGTTGCCTATTATCTCTAATAAATTGTTTCTCATAATGCTGCAGTAGTGTCGTTTAAACTACCAACCATTTAATTGTGTGCCTTTAAAAATTACCTAAATTAGGCTATAGGCTACTGGAAGATTAGAAGAATCTTTAAGAAAGACTAGGTTAGGGTTATTGTCGTGCCAAAGCTAGATTATAGCCTAAATATAAAAGGAAGTGAATAAAATGAAATATGCCGAAAAAAATCGACGTCAAAATAGACGCGAAGTTAACCGCGACGATCGCCCTATGTAAACATGACGACCGTACACCCGGTAACTACATCCATCCCATTAAAAGTTACTGTGGGACACAAAATATGTTGAGGGGGTCTCTGCGGCTCTGCCCCCCCACGTCGGCCCGTCACGTATTATGATGTACGGTAAGTCATCATCATCTGTGCTAATTCATAGGATCCCAAATTAAGGACAAAGTCAATCAACAGACGAAATAAGCTCCCAAATTACAATAACATAGCGGCCCGCCGTTTATGGGCGACTTTTTACACGTCATTTTAAATGTTACTTTCCTGCCCTGGTCTAGGCCTAATAGATTTTTCCAAAGAATCAAACTTAAATTAAAAGGAAGTAGCCTAGCCTACAGTTTATAGGAAGGCTATTCCATCATGCATTCCAGAACTTAGGCTATATGAAAATTTGTGGGTGGTCTGCCAAAAAAGAATCACTAGGCCTATTAGGCTATGGGTAGGCTAGTATGGGGTGCATTTTGCAAATTTTCTGAACTCTTAGGCCTAGGCTAGGCTAAATTAAAACTCACAAAATCTGAGTAAAATCAGCACTAGAATTTTGTCTTGTCTTGGGGCAACCTCAGGCGAATACTCGCCCACTCCGGCCCTACCGTAGTCGCGGAGATCCTATGTCACAATTAAATTAGTTTATAGTTAAGGTTAAAATTCACCACCGTGTCACTTTCATTCTAGGTCATTCGTAGAACCGTAACACTGTAAAGGCAACAACCCAATAGCAGGTCATCAGGTGGTGAACCAGAGACCTACAAACCACTGTACTAGGGCCAGAGCAATGTCTTGAAGCGAGGTGCCCTTATCAACCAACCCCAGACAATCCAGTAGGAGCTGTCGGAAGGAATCCATCTTTGAAGCCAGAAAGGGATGCCCATCCACATGCTCAGTGACGGGACGAGGCGAGGCTTAGGAGGCATATGTAGAACGACCAGATGTAGGATGTGGAGGGGAAGGGGTACCGTACGACGATACATGGGATGCGGAGACAGCGGAGGGAAGAGCTCGTCAAAGTCATACGGTTCCTCAGGACCTCAACAATAACCGGGGGACGGCCGGTGCGGGCAATGGTCGATCGCCGTAGTTAATATAAGTTCGCGTCTATTTTGATGGCGATTTTTGTTGTAGTTAGGCTAGGCCTAGGCTATTTGCCCCCTGCTGGCAATATATATGATGATGACAATATGTCATGGGGGGCGATTGACCCCCTCAACATATTATTGTATCCAACGATCTCTAACCTCTGTATCTCAAAAAGGGCTAGAGCAAATTGGCTGTAAATTTCCACATCTAGGCTATTCCTTGACAGATTTGCTCCCTCCAATTAATATTTATTAGCATAAATTCAGCCTAGTTTAGCCTATAAAACAAAAACTAACATTTGTTTAGCCTAGGCCTACATATAAAAAGAAAAAACCCACTCGTACTGCAATTATAAGCGTAAATATGAGTATCTAAGTTACAAAGCAAATGTTTTTGTATAGCCTAAAATAAACCATAAAATTGTCATCTTTCAACTGTTGAGGTCATAAATATAAAAAAATATAATACATTAGGAAAAAATGCGTTAAGAGTTGTGTTAGCGGGCCTATCGTCCCCTTTATTTACGTAGTCGCACGCTCGCAGTTACATTCGCGTCTAATTTGACTGTGGTTATTTGCCCCTGCTGGTGATATATATATATATATTTTTTTGAGACAATGAACGGAGGAAGGAAAAACACAGATAAAACAAAAAGGTCCATGTGCCTAAAGGCATCCTCCATTCATAAAATGTTTGTAACAACTGGATTTAAACATTTGTAGATTGTAAGTTTGTGGAAAGAAATTCGAGGGAAGTGAATTCCAAAGAGTAGTAGCTCTGGGGATAAATGAATTCTGATAAGCAGAAGTTCTGCATTGTGGAGGAGAAAGTGTAAATTCATGGGCGCTCTCAGCTGCCCTAGTTCTACGGGGAAAGATGTGGAGAGGCGGCACAATTGAAGCAAGTTCCTCGGAACAATTGCTGTGAAAATATCTGTAGAATAATGCAAGGGATGCAACGTTTCTTCGTATGGAAGGAAGGTCCTGCGTGATTGCAGGGTTATTGATTAATCTAATAGCTTTATTTTGAATTTTGTCCAACTGCCTCAATGCAACCACTCCACTTCCACCCCACAGAGGTGAACAGTAATCCATCTGAGAACGCACATGACTTTTATATATCACGGCCAACTGCTCGTCAGTGAAGAATTCTCGAACTCTGTACAGGAGTCCCAGTTTTTTAGAGGCATTCTTAGCAATGCTTCTAACATAATGTGTCCAGCTCAAGTTAGTAGTTAATGTTACACCGATAATGTCAATACTAGGGGAAGTGGGAATATTTACATCATTATAAAATATATGGGAGTCAGTGAGATTCTGCCGGTTAGAAAATTGAATGTACTTGGTTTTCTGTGCATTAAAGGAAACTAGATAATTTTGTCCCCATCCATCAATTCTAGAAAGGTCCTGGTTCAGAGAAATTGCAGTGTTTATTTTTGAATTTATAAGATCGGGTTGGGTGAAAGAATTGGTAAATGTGAAGGAACTGTGGAGTGTTGAGTCATCTGCGTAGGAATGTATTGGATTATGAGTGGTAGATATGAGATCATTGATATGAATGAGGAACAGAATTGGGGCCAAAACTGATCCCTGGGGAACACCAGCATTTATTGAGTGAAATTGAGAATAAAGGCCATCTACCATTACACATATTTTTCTGTTATGAAGATAAGAAGAAATTAGTGGAACTAATGATGCAAGGCCGTAGTGTGACATCTTCGACAATAAGGATTGATGCCAGACTCTATCAAATGCCTTTGATATATCCAGTGCTATTGTACGTGTTTCACCATGTGGGTCTGTAGCTTGGTTGATTTGATGCGTAAGAAGGCAAAGCATGTCTGCAGTTGATCGACATCGTCTAAAACCATATTGCCTATGACTGATTAATTTATTATTCTCAAGATGCTTAATTATGTGATTATTTAATATAATTTCAAAGACTTTACCAAGAGTGGAAGTTATAGCTATTGGTCTGTAGTTTGATGGATCTGAAGAGGCACCTTTTTTAGGAACTGGATGGATGTTTGCTTCTTTCCAGGGTACTGGGAAGCATGAGGTATGAGTACACAGACGGAAATTTTTTGCCAATACAGGAGCGAGCACCAAGGAGCAATTCTTAAGTACTATTGGAGGAATTTCATCTGGACCATGAGCCTTATCTACTGAGAGATTCTGCAAAATAGTTTTGACATGTCTGTCTGTCATAGATGATGATGCCAATAAGTCATAGGGGGATAAAGCCCCTTCAACCCATTATTGTATCTTACGGCCAGGCGTTGGGTAAATTGTTTTGTTACCGGCCGGCGGATTGAGGGTGGCTTTACCAAGTTTACCCCAGCAGTTAAATTAGAAGCGAATGTAGGCCTAACTGCGAGCGTGCGACTAGGCTATATAAAGAAAGCTTTTGGTTTGCCCCACAACTACAACTCTTACCAAAACTGCAATTAGCCTATTTTTGTTTTGTTTTATCAGTCTAGGCTAAATTGGTGAGGCTAGGCTAAATTATTTAGCTGCAATTAGCCTAGCCTATTTTTGTTTGTTCTTTCAGTCTAGGCTAAATTGTGGTAGGCTAGGTTAAATTCTTTAACATGTGTACTATTGTGTAGGCCTGTGCTTTCCAATAGAAGTACAAATATGTAGCATAGCCTAATGCAATTTTACTAAAACCCAAGCCTACCTGAATATAGCCCTATGCAGAGCTCAAAAGCAAAAAAAGAAAAAAAAATATGTTGAGCAGTGAAATAAAATTAAGCTAGGCCTAGGCCTGGTTTCTCATAGGCCTAATAACCTAATGAAGTATACTATAGCCTAACCTAATTTAAGTTATTTCACAAAATACTAATAGGCCTACCAAGCCCTCCTCATGCATTATTTGCCATTGTAAAATAAGTTTGTGATACACTACGAAAGATTATTCAACATGGAATTTGAATGGAATAGAGAAGCTTAGCAACGAAAAGCCAATACTCCCCCCTCCCTGTGATTGTGCCAGCTTTTGTAAGCAGTGCAATAACTTAATGAAGGACAGAAAAGCTGCAGGATGCTCTGGCATTCTAGCCGAGATGATTAAGGCCTCAGGTGAGAAAGGAGTAGGTGTGTTCGATGAGCTAATTAACTTCATCATCAGAGAGAAAGTAATCTCTGATGAATGGCACAACAGTATATTATATACTGTATACGAGCAAAGGGGACTCATTGGATAGGGAAAATTATAGGGGCCTGAAAATACTTGATCAAGTTATGAAGGTCTGTGAGAAAGTCTTTCAAGGTATGATATTGACGATATGCAGTTTGGTTTCATGCTAGGACACGGCACAATCCAAGTCATGAAGGTATTTGTGTGATAATGAAGATGTATGAGGACTCACAAACGGCAGTGAGGGTGAAAGATGTACCGGTACTGAGTGATGAGTTTTCAGTTCGCGTCGGAGTCCACCAGGGCTCTGTGTTAATGAAGCCCTTTCCTCTTTTTTGTTTATGGTTCTGGAGGCACTATCTGGTGATTTCAGAGTTGGGCTCCCCTGGGAACTGCTATAAAGGGTCCTGAAAATGCTTGACTAAGTCATGAAGGTCTGTGAGAGAGTCTTAGAAGGTATGATAAGGGAAAGATACTGTATGTACTGTATGTACTTAAAAGATAGGGATCTGATGTTGTGTTTGCAGACCGGGAGAAGGCCTTTGATAAGGTGGCCAGAGAAGTTGTGCAGTAGGCTAGGAGAAAACTTGGCGTTGAGGAGTGGCTGGTGCATGTGATAATGAAGATGTACGAGGACTCAGGAACGGTAGTGAGGGTGAAAGGTGTACAGCTGAGTGAGGGACATATACAGTACTTCTTGTTGAGGATATAGGGTAGTGAAGCTGTGAAGCTTATGTCACCCTATCCGGGCGGAAAGGACCCCAGGGTGGAGAGGTTTCACAGGGAGGACGGGGACATCGTAGATTTCAGGGGAGGGCACCCATGCCCCGCAGTCGACGGAGACGCCCCGCCAACCTCAGGAACTTCTTCGTTAGCAGGAGGACCTTGGATTGACATTCCGTACGGTACTAGATACTTGGTAAGGGTTAGCTTTATATCCCATGTACTGGTTACTAGGGACATATACTAGGTGTTAGGTGGAGGTTAGTTTTGTATCCAAAGTACTGGGTACTAGGGACATATACTAGGTGTTACGTGAGGGTACTGAGTGATGAGTTTTCAGTTCGCGTCGGAGTCCAACAGGGAAGTGTGTTAATTAAGCCCTCTCCTCTTTTTTATGGTTCTGGAGGCACTATCTAGTGATTTCAGAGTTAGGCTCCCCTTGCAACTGCTATAGGAGGCCTGAAAATGCTTGGCCAAGTCATGAAGGTCTGTGAGTGTGAGAGAGTCTTTGAAGGTATGATAACTTCATAGTCAGGCAGCTGCAGGAAAGATATCTAAGGTGTTTTTCCGGTCCCGTCTCAAGACCACCGTCGCAAGATCTACCCGAAAAGCTATTTTTCTGGTCCCGTCGCAAGCCCACCTTTAGCAAGCGAGACACCAATATTCTCTTGCGACGGCAAGAGAGCTCCGGAGCGGGGTTGACGGCAAGCTGAAACATCTCACTCAACTTACTGTTTCTCCATTCTAATTTATTTTGGTATATTTGTTTATCAAAACATTATGTTATAATTTACTTGCCTATTATTAGGAAGTAGAGTAATAAGAGCCCACAGTAACGTATATCCAATTGTTGATAATAAATTAATGTGGGACAGTACGCTTGGTTAAATTTTGTCCACGAAACAATAACAAACCCCAGCTCTGACTAGGCCTAGGCTATGCTATTTACCGATTGTTTTTTCATATCAGAATTGCATTTATATAATCCTTATGATAATTAAATTGGCGGTGAATGTTATTCCGATGAAATGGAAGTTGTATAGCCTAGCCTATATATTTGTAAGATGTGTGCTGGCTTGGAGCAAGCCTGTGTTGTTTTTCCTGTCCTGTGATGATCTTGCGACGGCTCGGTTGAGACGGTGGTCTTGCGACAGGCCCGGAAAATCACGTCTCTACTGAAAGTAAGAAGTTGTGCAGTAGGCTAGGAGAACATTTGGCGTAGAGGAGTGGCTGGTGCGTGTGATAATGAAGATGTATGAAGACTCACGAACGGTAGTGAGGGTGAAAGGTGTACTGAGTGAGGGACATATGCTAGGTGAAGGTTAGTTTTGTATCCCACGTACTGGGAACTAGGGACATATACTAGGTGTTATGTAAGGGTTAGTATTGTATCCCAAATACTAGGTACCAGGGACATATACTAGGTGTTACGTGAGGGTTAGCTTGGTATCCCACGTACTGGGTACTAGGGACATATACTAGGTGTTACGTGAGGGTTAGTTTTGTATCCAACGTACTGGGTCTAGGGGGCGGCAGCCTCCACCCATAATACTAGGATAGGTTAGGTAAGGTTGTTAGGTTAGGCTAATGGGGATGGATGTAGTTTCCGAGTGTACGGTCGTCATGTTTAAATTTGTCGATCGCCGTTGTTAACTTGCCCTTCCTTACCTATCATGTGTTGATTGGTTGTCCATCTTGATCTAATTCTTCAGGCCAGCCCTATTAGAGTATTTTGGGGGAACTCAGTGGTGTGGTTAAACTATTTTTAATATATATTTTTTTAAATATGTAAGATATGCAATAAATTATGTAAAATATATTGTTTTTACTTTATACCTATACATATAATTGTCATTATTAACCATTATTTAGCGGGTGGTCAGGTATTTTACACTGTACCGCTCAGCGGGCATAATCCCAAAATATTCGCTCAATTTCACTCGCCCTAGCGCCGTTACTATGGCTCCAATGCGAACGAAATGATCATTTTTGGAAAGAGCAACTCTTCGTCTCCCCATATAAGTCTATGAATGGATGTTATGAATGAGTGTGGAGGGTGGGAAGAGGTGAGGAAGAGGAGGTACTTTTTGGTCTATTTCCCAGGCGCGTTCGGTTGCGTTCGCTTTGGCCTGACTTCGGCCTCTCGCGCGTCTAGTATTCCTTCGGTAATCGGTCTTATTTTTCTCTTATTTCTCCTTATTTCTGTATTCTCTCTCTCTCTCTCTCTCTCTCTCTCTCTCTCTCTCTCCTGTCTGTCTGTCTGTTTCTCTTTCTCTCTCTCTCTCTCTGGCTTGCTCGCTTTCCCTCTCTCTCTCTTCCTCATCCGTTTATGTAATTCTCATTATTATTTTCTCTAATCTGTCTCACTCCTCCTGTCTGTCTGTCTCTCTGGCTCGCTCACTTTCCCTCTCTTGTGCTCCCTTTCTCTCTTCCTCATCCGTATTATGTATTTCTCATTATTATTTTCTCTAACTAATCCCTCTATTTCATTTATTTGCTTGTAATATTTCTGTATTATTATATCTTTTTCACTCTGTCTTCAGTTCAGTTTCTGTATTCTCTCTATACGGTGGGAATGGTATTTCGTATGAGGGATGTGCAGCACAAATATTCAATCTTTCGTGGTTTGGTTGTTTGTATTACCGTAAGAAATTTACTGAACGCCTGCAAATAATACGCTATAAAATGCTTGCAATCAAACTCTCAAGCAATTTCAAGGTCACATGCAATTATAAATGTAGGCTATAGGTAACCGACCCAGAGAGGAAGAGACAAGAGAGAGAGAGAGTGTCGTGATAATATAACAATGTTACATATGTATCATATATATATGAAAAAATAATATATACGGTAGGCCTACATCTGTTCCCCACAATCATATAATGCCAAGCACAAATATTCAATCTTTCATTGTTTGTATTACCGTAAGAAATTTACTGAACGCCTGCAAATAATACGCTATAAAATGCTTGCAATCTCTCTATTTTCTCTAATCTCTCTCACTCTTCCTGTCTCTCTCTCTCTCTCTCTGGCTCGCTCGCTTTCCCTCTTCCTCATCCGTATTATGTATTTCTCATTATTATTTTCTCTAACTAATCCCTCTATTTCATTTATTTGCTTGTAATATTTCTGTATGATTATATCTTTTTCACTCTTTCTTCAGTTCAGTTTCTGCATTCTCTCTCTCTCTCTCTCTCTGTTTCGCTTGCTTTGCATGAATTTTGTTTTTGTTTTATATATAATATATAATAATTTACTTATCATTACTTACTATATCGTATAAACAATAGTAGGTAGCCAACTTACCATAATACCGATACACCAAACCGATCCGCATGCGGTTTTGTTTATCACCTGTTTACTAAAGTGCCACCATTATCGATTTTCTTGGAGCCGACTAGAGCGGGAGGGTTACCCATTGAAATTAAATCCGCTAGCATATATTGTTAGATGTAAGACATGATAAATACCACTAGAAATATGAATTGGCAAAATCCATATAATATCACTTCGAAATTGTTCTGAAATTTCAAAACAAAACCGCTAGTGTAAGTCATTGCTGCTAGATCGAAGTAAAGGTCTCTAGATCTAGCGGAAGTCGCTATACGTATTGGCAGTACTGCACACTCATTCATTTCATTCATTCATTTTCTATTGAGCTCGTCCTGGAATCTTTACGACTCTGAATCTTACGATTGCCGACGGCGATACGTTGTTGACATTGTTGTTGATGTTCCAGTGGAGGGATGAACAAAATATTGTCCTTGTCCAATAATAGCTATTTCATAGTCCCACAGGACTTATTTTGATATATTTATCAAATTTATTGAACGCCTGAAAATAATACGCTATAAAATGCTTGCAATCAAACTTTCAAGCAATTACAAGGTCACATGCAATTATAAAAAGGTATATTGTAGACCACAATCTTCGCCAAGCTTCGTTGTTGCTTGTATTATCGTGAGAAATGTACCATACATCCTGGTTATCGTGAGAAATTTACCGAACGCCTGCAAATAATACGCTATAAAATGCTTGCAATCAAACTCTCAAGCAATTTCAATGTCACATGCAGTATAGGTAGACCCAGAGAGGAAGACAGACAGAGAGAGAGGGGAGGTCAAAAACATCTGCTAGGTGTGATTTCCCCTGGGAGGGAAGAGATTAGTTAGGGGCGTGCCCTGGCCTACATCAGACAAAGAGAGTACAAAGGAGTACAAACAAAGAGAGTGAGACAGAGAGAGAGAGAGAGAGTAGTGATAATATAAAAATGTTACACATGTATCATATAATATATGAAAACATAATATATACGGTAGGCCTACATCTGTTCTCCACAATCATATAATGCCAAGCACAAATATTCAATCTTTGGTTGTTTGTATTACCGTAAGAAATTTACCGAACGCCTGCAAATAATACGCTATAAATGCAAAGGAAATTTTTTGTAGAGTGCAATTTTGAGGACGTAATGTGCTCTGAGAGAGAGCGGAGCGGTGATTAGGAGCATAAATTACCTCAAGACCGCTCGCCACACAGGGAATTCTATAAGGAAATTACCGTTTTTTAGGGTTTTTTCACTCGTGTTTTACGATCGTTGAAAGACAACCAGTGATCGTAAAATGATGGTTCGGGTGTCATTGGAAAGCTCAATTTACGCACTTTCAGGATACATACTTGTATTACGCTCTGGGTCTTGTTTATGCATGAAAAAGAGCACGGAACAACCCCATTTAGGGTTAAAAAAAAAACCGCTGGGCAGCACAGTGAAATATACTCCACCAGCCGCTCGTAAGGTGATAAAATGCTTGCAATCACATTTTCAAGCAATTATAAAATATAAATTGTACTTACCAACACCCACACCAGTATGTTCTTCATCAGGAACGTCTCCAATTTGCTCAAGGGTCTGTCCAATATCAACCACAACATCCACCCCACGCAAATTATGCTTGGGGTGAAAGCCTATGATCGGGTTATTTTCGTCTTCCGAGTCATCCACACTACCAAAACTCTCACCCAGACCTTCGACGGTTTCATCCAACAGCTTATTAGAAAGTTCTGAAGAGTTCAGCATGATATCTAGTTTCTGGGTGGTGAGCCGGGCGTGGTTAGTAGGGTGGCGCGACGCACTAGGGATTGGCGGCCACCGAATCGAACACGGGCAAATCTTGACCTTCCATTATGGCTGCTTGAGGGTCACTTAGTCACGGTCACGCAGTGGGGATGTGTGGGTGGGCCCTTGTAGTACACCGCCTGACCACCAAGTTTCGCTTTCCACCAAAATTAGGCCGGGAATACGCCCACGGACTTAAGTCCGACCCCGCCATTTAGTCCAATTTTCTCGTATCGGACTTAAGTCCGACCCCGCTAAATAAGGGTTAAGGAAATTCCATTGACTATTTACATCGCTAGGCCTAGCTTCCTTATTTCTATTAATTTCCTCCAGTTCACAATGAAACCTATTGCTAATTTCCTTGTTCTTCAGCAGCCGCGGCGGTGTCGGCGTTGGACGCTTGGGATAATGTTCCTGTCTATTTTGAATGCCATTCGATACAACAATAATATGTTGAAAGCCCCCCCTCACCCCCCCATGACATGTTATCATCATAATATTGCCAGTAGGGGGCAAACAACCAAACAAATTGCCACAAAGCCCTTCCCTCAACATATTATTGTATCCAATGGCAGTCAAAATAGACGGGAACATGATCGCAAGCGTCCACCGCCGCCGTCATGTTTACATGGTCGATCGCCGCAGTTTGGTTAGGCCTATTTGCCCCCTCAACATATTATTGTATCCAACGGCATTCAAAATGTACGGGAACATGATGGCAAGCTTTCGTCGCCGCTCCACCGCCATGTTTACATCAGTCGCATATTAGCTTGATCACTCTAGGCCTAGTTGTTTTTTAGTTACAGAGGTTATAGCCTAGGTCATGATTTCTTGCCTACTTAGAGCGAATAGACTAGGCCTATTGTAGATTGGTAAAATATTTGCTTAATAGGCCTAGGCTATGCAATTGTCTCGATTTGACTAATTTTACCTAATTAGGCCTAAAGCAGCCTCAGTCTATTCCCAAACCCCAAACAGTATCCCATGTTAAGCCCTAGGCTAGGCCTAGGCCTAATCCCACTCTCAATCAAAATTCGAACTGATAAATTCGTACCTACCGGTAGCGCTGCCTAGGCTAGGCCTATATTTTTTGTGAATAGATATAGAAAATGGTTTAAAGGAAAGAGCATCCTATATTATGTTCAAATAATATGTAATAGCACTGTGTATGGTTGTATTACATTTAAATAGTGATAGATGTGTATATTAATGGGATAAATACTCCGAAGTTCGCATACGTTCAGAAAATGTTGTGCAACACTGTTGCCAGATACTAATCAATCCCATTATCATTATATCATAATGTATTTTACTCATTTGCATAATTTCAAATACCTAGGACATTAATATAATATTTTCCTATTTTTTTTGTAGTGATATTTGTCTGATTTAGTGGTATATTGGCGTCTGTCTAGGGTTATAATGCATTGTGAAAGTTACCTCTGCATCTTTGACTTGGCTTAAGTACCCCTGCTTTCTTTGAGTACTACACGGCATGAGAAGCTTTCGGTTCTGTCACAGACTGTCAATTACTGTTCAAGGTAAACACAACTGCTAAATTCGACATCATGTTCAAATAATATGTAATAGCATTATCTATGGTTGTATTAGACAACAATCGTGATAGGTTTCTATTTTATGTGGATAAATAGTATTAAGCTGAATAAACTAAATACCGAAAGTTCACTAGAGTGGTTGTTGATACATATGAGGGAGGAAGAAGATAGGAAGGAAGGGCTAGGCAGTGTTGCCAGTTGTATCGCTAGATATTACCGCTAGATGTAGAGCTATTTACTTCAATTTAGCAGCCATTTTTTCATATCTAGAGAGATTTACTAGGGATAATTTAAAAATGTCAGACATTCTAGTCATATTACATTGTAAAATTGCAAAACAAACAAACCAAAACTCTTTAGAAATTGCAGCATTATTCTAACATTGTTTGACTATGTAGCAACATGCTAGCGACTTTTGAGAAAGTATCTAGCGGTATTTTGTGGAGACATACTAGGAGGGTGGGAGGGAGGTGGTGGTTGCAGTGTTGCCAGTTGTAAAGCTACATATTACCGCTAAATGTAGAGCTATTTACTTCAATCTAGCAGCCATTTCTTTTATATCTAGAGACATTTACTAGGGATAATTTGAAAATTTCAGACATTCTAGTCATACTACATTGTAAAATTTGCAAAACAAACAAACCAAAACTCTTTAGAAATTGCAGCATTATCCTAACATTGTTTGGCTATGTAGCAACATGCTAGCGACTCTTGAGAAAGGATCTAGCGGTACTTCGTGGTAACACTTTAGGAGGGTTAAAATACGAGTCACACGGGCAATTGCCAAAACTTTAAAGGTCCATGTCACTGTTATTAAACTAAGCATTTGGCAAAGGGAGGAATTGTTAAAAACCTTAGCCAATACTCTGTCATTCACCAAAAATAAATTTGAATTTATCATTATTATTTGGTAGGGTAGGTATGTATAGGTAGGTTGGCTAAATAATTGCTGGAATTCTTAGGGACTCGAACGGTTTTAAGAGAGTTAAATAAAAAAAAAAAAGATAGGACTGAATAATAAAGAGATTATGTTATTAAGCAAAACTGGGGGATGCGTGGAAGCCTATAGACTGTAGACGGTAAACTTTGTGTGGGTAGCGAATTCGGTTTTAAAGTAATTTAAGAATAGACAGTTTTCAATGCTGCGGCCAAACTATTCCACCCATTTATATTTTGTTGGTATCAAAACGTTCGGAATCGCGAGTCTCACCCAACTACGCAAGCATGGCTCTGATCATCGGCGTAGTTTTCAAGATGTGGAATTTTAAGTGGAATTCGAGGTTTTTTCAAGATTGCCGGAAAAAAACCCACGTGCAAAAGCAAAACCTTCTCTATAAAATTGGCGGAGCATTAATAGGGGTGTGCGTATGCCAAAGCCCAGTCGTTTCCTGTGAGTGGGAGAGACGGTATTTAAGCGTCAAGTTTTTCGGGAAATCGGCTGCCACGGACCTGTTTGGCCACCATGCCGGATGTTTAGCATATCAAAAGTTGCCCAATACAAAAACGCACCTCTTGTGAAAGTTTGATCCCGATCCAAAAAGCGGTTCTGGAGTTATTACGTCGAAACCGGCGCGTAAGAAGAATTTGGATGAAATTCCAGGTTTAATGATTACAATAGGGGTTCCCCGTAGGGGACGAACCCCTAATAATAATAATATGTATTGGCTTGCGACCCAAGCTGGGTATTAAAGTACAATATTGTAATACAAAATATATTTTACATGACAACCATATTAGTAATCATATAATGTGAGTTTTCCTCAAAATATGGAACAATATCTTGTATTAAATTTGCTGATTCAGCTAATGCTGTGTGTTATTAATATAAACTTAATCACCTAGTTTTATAACATTCCCTTGAGAGTAATAGTAGTTCTTAAGCAAAATAATGGCAAGTACAACTGACTGTGGCAGTGAAGGTAAGTATATATAATTTACTGCCTATAAGGATAAGTACATGTAACTGACATAATTTGTTATCAAAATGTGACACAATACATGTTATTAGTTTGACTAAATTTAGTAACTGCTGTATATTCTTAATATGAACTATATCACCTATTTTCAGGACGTTTATATGTTGTGTAATAATATTTCTTAAGGTATCTCTTTCTTTGAACGCAGAAGAATGGGCATTTACACAAATAATGAATTTCGTCACCTATATCATTTTCGTTACATAGTATGCATATTCTGTGCTCCAAATTAACGATATTATACCTTCCTCTAATAACAGGTAGCTTATGGTTTCCACACTTGAACTTACATAAAGGCAAGGAAAATGTCTTTGGAAGTCTTGAAAAATAGTCTTGTAATTCAATATGACTAGTCATAATTCTGTAATTGATACTAGGCGGAGTTGTTACTGACGTCTTCGGACCATTTTTGTTTGGATATATCTGAAGATCTAAGTTTAAAGGGCTCGCTTAGTGAAAGGCTTTCACTAAAGGTTCGACTTTTATACCTGTGTGGGTTATGTGGTATCGGTGTATTTGGCCCACATCCCCTCCTGCTACTGTTTTGCTTGTTATTGTTGTTAGTTGCGGTTTTGGTGGCGGTGTTATATTGCCACACCCTGTCTCCTTGTCAGCTTCTGTTTACCACACCACTCTATTTATGTTCATACATTTCCTGTAGCCCAACCCGTCTCTTGCCACATTTTACAACCTGCCTCTCACCACAATTTGTTCACGATACCCTGCCCCTCACCACACCCTGTTTTTTACCACACGTTTTTGGTTAAAACACCACACTCTGCTTCACCACATACTGTCTCACCCCACTTTGTCTCATACCACAATCTATTCCTTATCACACAGCTTGTCACCGCACCATATATAACCATACCCAATATATCACCAATCGGTCTAACTAAAACAATATTTCTCACCATACCCTGCCCCGCAAATCACCTTGTCTTTCATCATATCCTACGTCTCACTATGCCATGTCTTTCACCACAATATTATGTTTCTCACTACACCTAGGTTGCCTCAGCTTTTGATTTTATTTCGATACACAAGACAGTACTCGATACATAATCTGGGTATCTCACAAACATACATACACACAAACATACATTATACACACAATGCATGCACATAGACAACACGTTTTGCTTAGTGTATTCTTTTAAATTTCATATATTTAGCAAATATATTTTCAAAGTTATTTTGAAGTTATACAAAGTAGGTTTTTCTCATATCATAATTGGTAATTGGTTACAAACTTTGACACCTAAATAATGGATTGAGGTCTGGGATTAACTTGAAAACATTAGTGTGATTTCTAGTTGAATATCATTGCTAAGGTTATACCTGTCATTATTGAGATTATCAAATATACTTATGTCAATGTGGCTATTTATACACAAATACAACACAACAATACAGTGTTACATCATCGATTTAACACAATGTTCATATTATAAAATGATGTATTCGTATGATCATACCTAGTAATTTAATGCATCGCTCTCATAATACGTTGACCACATTACATACACATTACTAGAGGTTTGACTTTTGTACTCCCAGCAGTACCCAATACAGTGTGACAATTCACTGTTAGGATATAGTATTGAATAACAATACCATTTAAATTTATTGGCATTGAGTAAATGCCTTGTAAGATAAATTATTCCACATAGTTTATTAATTTTACTTACTATATTATATATATATATATATATAAATTCCAAGACAATTTTCTATCAACTAACACACCGATCCATTTGGTGTTTTCAGTTTTCAGTTTCCATTAATTTAGATTTGCCAATAGTTATTCCTTCCGAAGTGTGGGTGATATTTATATTTCCGTCGAAAATAATACTTGTACATATCAATATTCAAAGTAAGTGTATTGCTTGTTATCCAATTATTTACTTTAATTAGTTCCTTGTTTGTGACATTAACGGGGGAATACAGGCCATGATAGCTAGCGTAAAGTGTACTATACTCCCTAAATATTATATATTACAGTTGTCTACTAAAGTTTATGATATCATTTTTATATAAAAAGAATAACAAAGGTCCCAATATAGATGCTTGCCAAATTCCATACCAAATTGCTTGTGTGTCTGACTGGCGCTGTTTGTATTAGACACATTGATTCCGATTATTTAGATATGTCTTGAACCATGCTTTTGACTGCCCTTTATATAATAATATTGTGTAATCGATTGTGTCAAATGTTTTTGATAACTCTAGAAATGTTACAATCGTACAAAGTCTTTGGTCAAATGTGTGGTATCCGTCATTAATGAAAGAGAGAAGAGCAGTTTTTGTCGATTTGCCCTTTCTGAAGCCGTATTGTGAGTCCGCTATAATGTCATTATATTGACAATAATCGTAAATTGTATTATATTTAATGTTGCCAATACCTTGTTTATTGCAGGCAGTACTGATATCGGCTGATGATTTTGCATGGCTCTCCTATCTCCTGATGTGTACTGTATATTGGGGTAACTTTAGCTATCTTAAATTGGTAACGGAATATATCGTACACTAACCATACAGTTTCATCACTACATAGCACATCAAACACTAAGTGTCATTTATCACATCCTATTCTACCCACACGGATTAATCACTACATTTTTCTTAGCCATACAGTGTCATCAATACATACCGTACTACACTAACCACAGTTTCATTACCACAATGTACACTACTCACACGATTTCAAGTTTCACAACACATCCTCCCTTACTAATAACCAGTCACTCAATCCTACTCAACACACATCATATTTCCTCATTCTTACTACACTAGCAACAGGAATTGTTATCACCACTTCTTCAGGCTATCACTCGTTCATTAAAATTAACCGTGTCTTGGCATACTTATATCTCTGAATAGGTTAAAAGATATGTAATGGTACTTAGTTTGTAAGAGACAAATTTGATATTTGCTCAGTTAACAATCTGGTTTAAAGGAGGCCTTTTTAATATGAGTAATCCTTTCACTTAAACATTACACTATTCAGTGCGCAGTTGAGTCTGAGTACATGATTAGATTGGTATCCAATATTCGATAAAGGATATAATATCGTAGTCATGTACTTAACCCGGCGAGCGCGCGCAGGGTGTAGTGAACACCACACTTATGGGCGGCAATATTAAGCTCCATTCTCGCCTATAATCGTCATTTTACGATAAATATCGTTATTACTTATTCATATGCGCCTATTTTACGTTTAATATGAAGATAGAAACATGTAACAACAATAAAACAAGTGGGTAGTGTTAGGATGGTGAAAATCACGAATTATCGCCGAGCGTTCATTCATGAGGTGAGAGACAGGGGAGGCCCACACCCTCCTCTCTCGAAGCCTGGAGAGTGACTGAGGCCTGTCTCTCTCTCTCTCTCTCTCTCTCTCTCTCTCTCTCTCTTTCCCACGCATAGACACACACAAGACCACAGCCTAGGATCGGTTTGGAGATGTTTACACGAAAATATACCAATGAATAAGGGAATAACAGGGAAAATAGGTGATAATTGAAGGGGTGGGGGGGAGGGGGGGATTTTGACAGATGTGGAATAGTGATAGGAGGTATGGAGGGGAAATATCTCACTTAATAATCATTTAACCCCCCCAGACATAAATAGTTAACTTACTGACGAGGAGGCGGACGACACGGTATTATCCCCACAACTGTCAAAATCTCACTGAGGGACCGTTAGAAGTCGGAGGAACTTTGGGTTGCCACCATTCGACAGATTTTGATCTAACTTTCCTAACTTACTGAGCTCAATATGACGCTAGAGCATCATATAACTTATTAGAGAGATATTAAGATAAGTTCATATGACGCTCTAGCGCCATATGACGCTCTAGCGTCATATGAGACGGAGAGTGTTAACTTGTTTTAAGTGCTACTAGGGCCATTTAAAAGTTTTTTTTTTTAGGCCTTACCTCTTAAGAGGGTCCTCGCCCCTGCCCACCAAAACCTCTTAAGAGTGTTCTCGCCGATCCCGGGTTAACCTGTAACTGTCTTGATTGTGTAATGATTAGGGTGTTTAAGATCTGTAGGTTCGAATCCCGGGAAGATCACATGATTTCATTAATTTCATTGGGAGGTGTTTGGTGTGGGAGTGATATTAATACACTATAGATTATTCCTATATATTCAGGAACATTTCATAGAGAGGTCGGTCCTTAGAGATCTGTGCCCCAAAAATTATTCTTTCCTTTCACTTAACATTACGCTATTCAGTGTGCAGTTGGGTTTGAGTGCATGATTAGATTGATATCTAGTATTCAATAAATGGATATACAATCATACCCATATACTTAACCTTTAACAGTCTTGATGGTGTGATGGTTAGAGTGTTTGAGATCTTTATGTGGTAACCCAGGTTCGAATCCCGGGAGGATCACATGCTTTCTCTGTCAGGTCAGGTATTCCTGCTATCAGTAACATGTAATCTGATACTACCTGTTTCATGGTCGGATTGTCGGCGACTAAACCGGCTCCCCCTCCGGGTCCTCACTTGGAGGGTGGGTGGCTAGACACCCTGCAGGACTAAAAGCAATACCTGTCAAAGGGCGGATGAACTATATATTAGTCAACGGCCATCTAGCAAACCTATGGTATTTTACCATGGTGGATGTTTAAGTTGCTGCCATAGCCTGCACCAAGGTCTTCCATTGTCCGTTTTCATCCATCCCTGCTGTTTGGTGCTATACAGCAACTTTCCTTCCTTTTCCTGCAATCTCCTGTTTTTTTCCCCACGGTGGTTAGCTGGCTAATGAGGAAGACTTTTGAGTCTGGTGGATTTTCAGGAGATTTGGCATTCTTTTTCTGTTTCTCGTCTTTTCTAAACAAATAAAATCCACCGCTACTGCTCCCCCCTGCATATGGTGTCTTTGGGGCTTGTTTTATACCTTACTAAGATGTGACGGCTCCGTCTGGGTCGATCTGTTTATATCCATCTTTATGTATTTGTGTATGGATTGCTTTCAAATTTTTCTGTTTTTGTTTCTACTTTTGTCCGGTGATATAGAAGTTAATCCCGGTCCTCACAGACAACCTGTTACAAGTTGTTGTGTATTTTATTCCAATATTCGTGGTCTCTATAAGAACATCAAGGATCTTACATTGGCATCTGTTGATTATGATATTGTCTTTTGTTCTGAAACCCTTGTCTCTGGTTATAGAGATTATTCTGAACTTCTTATACCTAACTTCGGTAAACCAGTTCTTATTCGGCGTGATTCTATTCCTCGTGCTCGTGGAATGAGCTTGTATATTAGATCTGGGTATAATGCTCAGCACTTAACTAACCATATTTGTAAATGCCATGAGATGCAGTTAGTTAAAGTTTCCAGCAAGTATCATAATCATTACATTTTTAGCTGTACAGAAATCCTGATGTTAACAATGACATATATGACTGCCTCTTAACAGCCATGGCTTCAATACAGTCTGTAGATGACAAATCATCCTATATTTTTGTTGGTGATGTCAATGCGCATCATCAAGAGTGGTTGAACTCGGTCTCTCCAACTAATAGAAATGGTCTTGCTGCATTGGATTTTGCAAGCTTATCTGGTTGTGAACAGCTAATCCAAGGACCTACTCATATGTCTGGAAATTGTCTTGATCTAGTACTAACAGATATTCCTGGTGTTGTAGAAACCTCCGTTCTTGTACCTGTTGGCACTTCCGACCACAATGCCATCATGTGTAAAATTAATCTTGATTTTTCTGTTCCTGATATTACTCTCTCACGTAAAGTCTACCTTAAATCCCGGGTTAACTGGGACAACGTTTGTAATGATGTTTGTAATATTGAGTGGAATCACATACTAAGATCTCATGACCCGGTTTCAGCTCTCAACAATTCCCTTCTTGGTATTCTTCGCTAAAGAGTTCCATCAAAAACAATTAAGTCTCGTATCAGGGATAAAGCATGGTTTAATGATGACTGCAAGCGTGCATTTGATGACATACAGGCTGCATATCGTCTATGGAGGCGTAATCAAACCCCCTTGCATTGGGAAAATTATGTTTTTAAAAGGGCAGCTGCACAGAGAGTTTATGATGGTGCTGAGAGGGATTATAACTCCCATCTTCAGGATGTTCTGGCAGGAGCTACACAGCCTCATAAATAGTGGTCCGCTTTGAAATCATCTTTATTTGGAATAGATTCCTCTATGCCTCCTCTTTGTGATTCTGATGGCTCCATCTCTTTTGATCCATTATCGAAGGTCAATATTCTATCTAATATTTTTATTAACACCTTACGAGCGGTCTATGCGGTTTATTTATATGTACCGCACAGCGGGGTGTTTTTAGCCAAAATAGGGCTGTTTACGTGATCATTTTCATGCCTAAATAAGACCCAGAACGTAAAACAAGTACCTATCCCTGAAAGGGCATAAACAGAGCTTTCGAATGACACCATAACGATCCTTGTATGATGGATAGTTTTCTTGCAATAACCGTGCAACGCGAGTGCAAAAAGCAGGTAATTCGGTACTTTCGGTACATAATTGAGTATGTAGCGAGTGAGAGAGGGAGGAGGGAGCTGAGATTTGTGTCATTAGGTTCGCCGCGGTGGTCTGGAGCAGTCATACGCTCGCTAGTCTCCTGCCACCACTTGTCTCTCTCTCTCAGCCACATTACGTGCTGAAATTGCCACTCGACCTATGTCGAGCGCCGCCACATAGTCCAGCTTTATTTAACTCGACTTATGTTGCTCGCCGCTAATTAAGGGTTAATAAGCAGAGTAATCAGGAATTGTCCTTGCCATTGACATGTTGACCCAACCTCAATTCAATGGCATTCAAATCAGCTGAACTGAAAAGGTACTTGCTGGATCTTGATACCTATGGTGGTACAGACCCGGATGGGTTTTTCCCTCTCTTTTTTAAAAAGGTTGCAGTGGTCTTGGCACCTAAATTGGCCATGGTGTTTAGGTTGCTTTTGAAATCAGGTAGTTTTCCTCTTTGCTGGCGTAAGGCTATTATCACTCCTATTCCATAGGGAAATACTGCCTCATCATCTCCTAATGACTATCGCCCTATCTCCATTACACCTATCTTGTCCAAGCTCTATGAGAGGCTTTTGTCCAGACGCCTTTCCTCTTATTGTAATAGTCATAATTTGATACCAAACTCACAGTTTGGTTTTCGTAAGGGACTGGGTACATGTGATGCGCTTCTGACACTCACCCATGACCTGCAATCTTCATTGGACCAGGGAAATGAGTCTCATGTCGTGGCTATTGACTTTAGTTCTGCTTTTGATTTAGTCAACCATAAAGCACTTCTGTATAAGTTACAGCTCATCGGTATTGGTGGCAATTTTTTAACCCGGCAAGTGCTGGAAGACTCTTAACTCCCTCAGACATATTATGTTCCAGTAAGTCCAAGGAGGCACTTGACAAGTATTTTGGGTCTTGAATTTGGCTCATGAGTGTTGTCGAAGCCTTATATTTTTCGCGATTTCCATCCACCAGAATGCTGTTTATTGTGATGTATCATATATCAATGGAAAGAGAAATATTTAAAGTACATGATAAAATAAAAAAAAATGTAAATACATCGAAATATGAAAGTGTAAATGAGTCCGGAATACAATTATTTCCCATGCAATTGTCTTCACACCGTCCTAGCTCTAAATTATGAGTGATGACCATATATTTGTTTTGCTCAAATAATAGTATTTTTTCTCCTCTTTCCAAATCTGAAAACAGAAATTGTTTATCTTCAATAGTTCTCAAGCAGTGACCCAATTTTTTTTTTTTTTTTTATTTATATGGTTTATAACATTTTCAATTTATTTTGTTGCTACAAAGTGAATGGTTTTAAATTTAGGCTGTATGAATACGGCAAATAATGCTGATGAGTATAAAACAAACTAGAAGTTCCTAGGACAAATACTTTTTGCGCTATGAATATTTGAAATGAAGAGCCAAAATGCGAATATTTACGCTTCACCCATCTCTGTTCCGGCGATGCTAGCCGGGTTCCGAGCTGTTCCCCACCTCGTGGTTGCGTTATTTGCTCGGATACGTATATAACTGTATATATCACCGGAATCGGAAAATTGTGCTCTTTCCAATGGTGAAAACAAAAATAATATAGCGTAATTGGTTCGCGAGCTATGCACAATTGTTTCCATGCAGTGACCGAAAAAAAAAAAATCTGATTTTGATTGATATGGTTTATAACATTTTCGATTTATTTCGTTGCTACGAAGTGTATGGTTTTAAATTTAGGCTGAATGAATACGGCAAATAATGCTGATGAGTATAAAACAAACTAGAAGTTCCTAGGACAAATACCTTTTGCGCTATGAATATTTGAAATGAAGAGCCAAAATGCGAATATTTACGCTTCACACGTCTCTCTTCCGGCGATGCTAGCCGGGTTACGAGCTGTTCCCCACCTCGTGGTTGCGTTATTTGGTCGGATACGTATATAACTGTATATATCACCGGAATCGGAAAATTGTGCTCTTTCCAATGGTGAAAACAAAAATAATATAGAGTAATTGGTTCGTGAGCTATGCGCAATTGTTTCCATGCATTGTTATTGTTATGAAAATATATGAGAATGTTTATACAGTTGTATATCTTTGCCACAATATACACCCTTTCCAACGAGAAGGGAAATGGCTCCTGGGTTGACACTGAAAAAACAAAATAAGAAAGCCAGGTAATCTTCAGGTAATAAATTCAGAAATAATTCTATTGTACACGTAAATAAAATAAAGTAATGTATATATATATATATATATATATATATATATATATATATATATAAATTATATATATATATATATATATATATATATATATATATATACAGTATATATATAGACAGTATATATATATATATATATATATATATATAGAGGTGTGGTGGAGAGGTCTTGACACTGGCCTGGTAATCCAATGGGCCCGGGTTCGAATGTATCAATGGGAAGATATTATTGGGATGGAATTTGTGCTGTACCTAGTATCAGTGCATTACCACAAGTCCACCGAAACGTCAGTAAAATACCCTCATTGTTCCCTGATTAAATAGCAGTGTATGAACATTCCCATATTCAAAATATGCTATAGGGGTGCAATGCCTGGTGAGTTATCTGCTCAACAGGTGGCGTTGTGTGTGTGTGTAAGTGTGAGAGTCCGAGTGTAGGGGGTGAGACAGTGAAGCACGGGAACGAGATGGCTTCAGAGATGGGGTCGTTTCGGGCCATGAGTGAGCACCGTGCCTCATGTGAAGGCAAGATGGCAGGTGCTCGTTGTACTCTACGTGCTTCACATGTCTCACTCCCTAGACTGGAACAAGACCTCACGGGCTTCACTGTTCATTGTAAAGCGGTGAATGTTAAGGCTCTCAGCCTATGCCGAGAGGAAGTAAGTTGGAATATAAAAAAAAAAAAAAAAAAAAAAAAAAATATATATATATATATATATATATATATATATATATATATATATATATACAAGGTGCCAAACAAAATATAAAGAATGGTAAATGGTAATGGTAATGTATGTGTGGATATATTTATATATTATATATATATATATATATATATATAATATATATATATATATATAATATATATATATATATATATATATATATATGTTGGTAAAGCCAGGTAATAAATTTTCTTTAATACATACGAGGTTGAAAGAAATGGCAATTTCTGCGTTGGAAATTTTATTATTCAAAGTTTCCAGGTCTCTGATGAGTTTTCGCTGGGTGGCAGGAAGTAGATGAAGGAGATGAGCAAAATTCATGGTGGTACAGGGTTACATTAAAGTACATGAAGATACAGGATATACGACGCATTTCACTGGACAACCAGCATTATCAAGTAAGGAAGGAATGATATAAAAGGTAAACAGGGAGGATATATATAGAGGGTGGAGGATCAGAGGAGGCGTAAAACAGGGGGCAAAAGTCTGCTATTGGTGGAAGGGTAAACTAGGAGAAAGAAAGGGGGTAACCGCTTCACGCATGCGCACTGGATGCGGGATGGTGGTCAGTAGGTGGGGTCGAAGCTGATTGGCTGCGTGTCGAGGGGCGTGGCCTAAGTTGTGTGGCGCCTGCAGAAGACGAAGCTGAAGGAAGTAGCGCGGGGGGCTGCGTCAAGGGCACCGGTGGGCGAGGAGGGGTGTTAGGTCCTGTAGGGTAGTGCCTTTTGGCAGAAGGAAGGATCTGAAGGTCCAGAGTTTGGTTGTTGATGTTGGGATGTAAGGCTTGGATATATAAAGCTTCGAGTATAGGTAATCTCCTTGGGTCACTTTCTTTATCGAGTATGGTGGTGTGTTTCTCTAACTCGTTGCGTGTGAGGTGAGGGTGGTTAGGGGTGAGATAGTGGTCTTTGATGGCTCCAGCCTGAAGGTGAAGAGTTAACCGACGTGAAAGACGAGTCTGCGTCATACCAATATAGGAATGAGGTCCACAGTCCTCATAATTACAGGTATGTTGGTAAATGACGTGATCGTCGGTCATCGGGCTCTTTATCTTGGTGGAGGCTGGTTTGTTGCGGAGAACGGGGTTGGAGGTCTTGGGGGATTTGTAATAAATTATTAATATGATTTTGTTTTCCGGGTTGGTTGGGTGGACATGCTTGGAGATTATTTCTTTTAAGACGGCCTCGTCATTTTTGTGTTCAGAGGACATGTAATTGCGGTAGAAGATCTTAATTTCATTGGGGGGGTCAATGTGTACCATTCTTCAAGATGGTGGTTGATGGTGCTGGAGATGTCGGAGTTGGAGTATCCGTTATTTACTAAAACTTGGGATAGTCTTTGTAGTTCCTGGTGGGTGTCGGCCCAGGTAGAGCAGTGCGTGAGGGCTCTCCTAACATAGGCGGAGATGGAGGATAGAAGATAACGGCGGGGGCATTCACTATCGCCGTTGAGGCATTGTCCTGTGTTAGTTGGTTTAATGTAGACGGTGGTTTTGAACCCAAGGCCCTGAACAACCTCCTCACCCCCTACGTGCCCAACCAATTCAACCTTAACTCAGCCCACGATTTCTTGGAAATTTTACGAGACGCCCCCCGTAACAACAACCACACAATCGCCTCTCTCGACGTAGAAAGCCTGTTCACCAACGTGCCAGTGGATAGGACCATTGACATGATTCTACGTCGAATTTATCATTGCCATGATACACCTACACTGGACATCCCTGAGAAGGCCCTGAAAACACTACTGGAGCTATGTACCAAGGAGGCCCCCTTCCTTTGCCCCCGGGGCAACATGTACAAGCAGATAGACGGTGTGGCGATGGGCAGCCCCCTAGGAGTTCTTTTTGCGAACTTTTTCATGGGTACCATCGAGGAAGAGCTCCTAGCTGCCCAACGACCCGCCGTCTACTGTAGATACGTGGATGACATCTTCGTGAAAATCAAGGACCTCCACGAACTACAGGAACTCCAGCGTCGCTTCATGACCTCCTCCGGACTTAACTTCACCTTTGAAAAATCTAACAATGGACAACTCCCCTTCCTCGACATCCTCGTAGCTCTGAACGACCATGGGTTCAAAACCACCGTCTACATTAAACCAACTAACACAGGACAATGCCTCAACGGCGATAGTGAATGCCCCCGCCGTTATCTTCTATCCTCCATCTCCGCCTATGTTAGGAGAGCCCTCACGCACTGCTCTACCTGGGCCGACACCCACCAGGAACTAGAAAGACTATCCCAAGTTTTAGTAAATAACGGATACTCCAACTCCGACATCTCCAGCACCATCAACCACCATCTTGAAAAATGGTACACCCAAAGCCCTCCCAACATTGACCCCCCCAATGAAATTAAGATCTTCTACCGCAATTACATGTCCTCTGAACACAAAAATGACGAGGCCGTCTTAAAAGAAATAATCTCCAAGCATGTCCACCCAACCAACCCGGAAAACAAAATCAAATTAATAATTTATTACAAATCCCCCAAGACCTCCAACCTCGTTCTCCGCAACAAACCAGCCTCCACCAAGATATAGAGCCCGATGACCGACGATCACGTCATTTACCAACATACCTGTAATTATGAGGACTGTGGACCTCATTCCTATATTGGTATGACGCAGACTCGTCTTTCACGTCGGTTAACTCTTCACCTTCAGGCTGGAGCCATCAAAGACCACTATCTCACCCCTAACCACCCTCACCTCACACGCAACGAGTTAGAGAAACACACCACCATACTCGATAAAGAAAGTGACCCAAGGAGATTACCTATACTCGAAGCTTTATATATCCAAGCCTTACATCCCAACATCAACAACCAAACTCTGGACCTTCAGATCCTTCCTTCTGCCAAAAGGCAGGACCTAACACCCCTCCTCGCCCCCCGGTGCCCTTGACGCAGCCCCCCGCGCTACCTCCTTCAGCTTCGTCTTCTGCAGGCGCCACACAACTTAGGCCACGCCCCTCGACACGCAGCCAATCAGCTTCGACCCCACCTACTGACCACCATCCCGCATCCAGTGCGCATGCGTAAAGCGGTTACCCCCTTTCTCTCTCCTAGTTTACCCTTCCACCAATAGCAGACTTTTGCCCCCTGTTTTCCGCCTCCTCTGATCCTCCACCCTCTATATATACCCTCCCTGTTTACCTTTTATATCATTCCTTCCTTACTTGATAATGCTGGTTGTCCAGTGAAACGCGTCGTATATCCAGTATCTTCATGTACTTTAATGTAACCCTGTACCACCATGAATTTTGCTCATCTCCTTCATCTACTTCCTGCCACCCAGCGAAAACTCATCAGAGACCTGGAAACTTTGAATAATAAAATTTCCAACGCAGAAATTGCCATTTCTTTCAACCTCGTATGTATTAAAGAAAATATATATATATATATATATATATGGTGTCAAACCAGAGAAATATGTGCAAATTTATCGTTATTTTTTTAGAGTGGTTTCCCCAGGACACCACTGAAATCCACTGTAGTGCAAAATGTAGTAGAAATTGATTTTTTTTTTTTTTTTTTTTTTTTTTTTTTTTATGATGATGATGATGATGATGGTGATGATGATGATGATGGTGATGATGATGGGTGCATGAAAGTGGGTGAATGAAGGTGGGCCCCGAACCTTGGAAGTGATGATTGAATGAATGAATTAATTATTGAATGATTGAATGACTGAATGAAAGGGTGATGAAGGTGAATTATTGATGATGATGATGATGATGGATGAATGAAGGTGGGTGAATGAAGGTGGGCCCCGAACCTCGGAAGTGATGATTGAATGAATGAATGAATTATATATGGGGTGAGGGGGGTATAATGGGGGAAGAGGGGGAGGGTGTATAATGGGGGAGGGAGGGGGCATAACTTAGATAAATACATAAATACGAATGATATACTGTATATATATATATATATATATATATATATATATTATATCAATGTACAATTAGAAAAATAAAATAAAATAAAAATAAAAAATAACCCTCCCCCCCCCAAAAAAAAAAAATAAAAAATAAAAAAAAATATATATATATATATATGGGGGAGGGGGAGGGGGAGGGAGGTGAGGGGGGGGGGGAGGGGAGGGGGGAGGGGGGAGGGAGGTATAATGGGGGGGAGGGAGTGGGAGGGGGCATAACATAGATAAATAAATAAACACGAATTATATTATATATATATATATATATATATATATATATATATATATTATATCAATCTACAATTAGAAAAATAAAATAAAAATTAAAAATAACCCTCCCCCACCCAAAAAATAAAAAAAAATAAAAAAAAATTATATATATATATATATATATGGGGGGAGGGGGAGGGGGAGGGGGGGAGGGGAGGGAGGTATAATGGGGGGGGGAGGGGGAGGGGGCATAACATAGATAAATACATAAACACGAATTATATTATATATATAGATTATAGATTATATATAATTATATATATAATAATTATATATACATATATATATATAGATATACATATATATTTAGATATATATATATAATAAGAGTTTGTGGTGGGGGACATTTATGTTGGGTATAATAATAAATAATAATAATAATAATAATAATAATAATAATAAATTATTATATAATAAAGCAAAAATATAAATGAAATACAAATATAAATACTTTTTTATGGGTGATCCCATACACAGGAATAACAGGTATAATAATAAATAATAATAATACAAATAATAAAATAGGCCTAAACACAAAAATAATAAAAATAATAAAATGGTGGTGGTGGTGGTGGAGATGGTGGTGGTGTTGGTGGAGATGGTGGTGGTGTTGACACAAATAGGGTTGGGTTCATTTTCTGACCTGACCCACGGTCAGAAAAGGGACCCTACCCTATTGGTGTCAACACCACCACCATCACCACCATCATCTCCACCACCACCACCACCACCACCACCCCGACCATCACCACCACCACCATCATCACCACCACCACCATTACCACCACCACCACCACCATCACCACCACCACCACCACCATCTCCACCACCACCACCATCTCCACCACCACCACCACCACCAAAAATGTTGACTGTACTTACTCACACTGCTGAGATTCCCTCGTGGCCACCAAGCCGTATATGTAGAGTGCTTTTGCCCATAAAAAACTTACCTTCCAAGCACTTTCCACCAATAAATTATCGAGCAAAAATGCAAGCACTTTCCACCACTAAATTATCGAGCAAAAATGCACAGGGCTGAGGGAGCATGGCGACATATGCTCGACCAGTAATGAAAGTTTTTTCACTAAGAAACACTAATACAAGGTAAGATACACTACTTGAACGGATAAATAGCAATATAATTGACTGATATTTATATGAAAGTGTTCCACAAACAAGAAAAACGTTTGGCAAAAAGCATGGCCCCTCGTGGGCTCCACCACCTTGGTCACGTAGCCTACACCAGAGAATGCTCGACCATTAATAAAAGTTTTTTCACTAAGAAACACTTATACAAGTAAAATACACTACTTCATGTGATAAATAGCAATATAATTGACTCAATATGGTATGAAAGTGATCCACAAACAAGCGAAACCATGGCCCCTCGTGGAGCCCACCTTGGTCACGTACACCAGACTAGCAAACACTTCACTAACATGGTTTTTATACCCTAAATAAGAATAACACAATAATCCATCGACAACCCAACGATATAGCACTTTGTTTGGGTTATATTAGGGCGGTAATACCAGCCAGGGTGGGCAAAATGGAGGCCCCTTGGTTTAAAGGGCCGCGCACACCCACCTACTAGGCTGGCTGATGGGAAGAAACTGACTCTCTCTACCACCGCGGGGCCCTCACAGGGACGCTAGGGGGTTGCTAGATGTTTCCACATGTACATCTAACTTATCGGACTTACCAGCCAAAAAACCGGCTCAATTGCGTCATAAACTTATTTTCTAGCAATATAATAAGTCCATATGATGCGATCGCGTCATATGTGTTTTTGGTTCACTCTGCCATATGACGCGATCGCGTCATATATGTCTGGGAGAGTTAAGAGTTTCCCCTGGCGACTGCGGGAAGACTCTTAAGATCCTGGGCCTAAAAAATTCCATTTAAAACACCCCCAAATATTTATTTATTTATTTTTTTTGCCTCTGGGCCATGCCAAATATCACTCCTCCACATCCCCTCCTTCCCCACTTTCCTCCCCTCCTTCAGTTATCACCTATTTTCCCTGTTATTCCCTTATTCTGTGGTCTATTTTCGTGCTAACGTTAGCGAGTTGGAAGCAGGGCATTGTCATCACTGTTACCAAGCGTGGGAAAGAGCGAGAGAGAGACTATTGCGTAACAGTGTCTCTCCAGACATGAGGAGGGGAGGGAGGTTGCCTCAGCCATACATTATGCAACTCCCGGCCTGTATCGCCGATTTTGACCATCCAAACGCTGTTTCCACTTGTTTTATTGCTGTAACAGGTTAATACCTTTATAATCAACCTAAAATAGGTGCATATGGGTAAGTATTAATGCTATTTATGGTAAAATAACGATGTTAGTGATGGAAACATCTCAAATACGTGTGCACAGGCGTGTGGTGTCTCATACCCCCCATGCACACATCTTAGGTTAAGGATCTTTGAAGATTTTTTGACGAAAAGATCTCAGTCTGTGGTCATTGATGGGTGTCATTCCCCTTCTGTTACTGTTGTTTCTGGTGTTCCACAAGGCAGTGTCCTTGGGCCTTTGCTTTTTATTATTTTTACTGCTGACCTGTGTTCCGAGCTTGAAAATAAACTAATCTCCTATGCTGATGATACAACTTTATATGCGTCAATTCCATCACCAATAGATCGACACGTAATTGCTACTGCTCTGAATAGGGATTTAGCCAAAATTACATCATGGTGTGAACTTTGGGGCATGAAACATAATGCTAGTAAAACACACTCCATTATCATCAGCAGATCTCGTACCTTGGATCCTCCCCATCCTTATCTACAAGTTTCTGGCGAGCAAATTGAGAATGTGGATACTCTGCGTTTGTTAGGAGTTACTCTTGATCCCAAACTTACTTTTGAAAAGCATATTCGTTCTTTCTCCTCTTCCATTTCCCAAAAAATTGGTCTGCTTCGCAAGGTTTATAAAACATTTGCTTGTGACGCCACAGTTATCAAGTCTTTTTATGCTTTTATTTTGCCACATTTCGAGTACTGCTCACCTGTCTGGTTGTCAGCAGCTGACTGCCATCTCAAGTTGCTTGACAGGTCTCTAAATTCCATCAGTTTTATTCTACCTCATTTGTCTCTTGATCTGTGTCATCGACGTAAAGTTGGTGCCTTTAGTCTTTTATTTAAAGTTTTTAACAACCCTCAGCATCCCTTACATGGGGTTCTGCCTGGTCCCTATGTCCGGGCTCGTGCAACTAGATTCACAAGCAATCTTAATGATCTTGCCATGAGCCGTGTTAATTTTTCTACTACACAGTTTTCACAGTGTTTTGTGCCGGCCATGGTTGACTTGTGGAATAAGTTGCCAAATGAGCTAGTCAATTCAGCTCATATCTCCATTTTTAAGTCTAGAGTTAATGCATTTTTGCAGCATTAATTCTAATTTTTAACCTTATTTTATTCTATTTTATTGTATTATATTTATACTTGATATCCTCTACTGCATAATATGTTATCTGTGTTTAAGATGTGTATATGTACAGTATACAGTATATGTTTTTATTTTTTCCTAAGTTGCCGTAGTCTCTCTCCAGTGCCTCCGGGTGTTTTGTGTGGATTCATCTTGATGGTATTTCTGCACCCTGGTTGGAGACTTCGGCATCTCATATAATAATAATAATAATAATTTAATTAATTTCATTGGAAGGATTTTGGTGTTGAGAGTGAAATTAATAAATCAGATTATTAAGAAAGAAATGTATCACCATTCTACTTCTCTCCTATTTATACTATTATTTTTTTGGTCGTAAATTGAGATATGCTATGCCAAAGATATCATCGTGTGTTTTATCCGTACATGAAAATAATCTGAAATTATGAATGAAGACAGTCGTATTACTGAAAGACATAACATACTTTTTGTTCCACTTCCATAACCTGCCCTGAAATCAAGTCCTACTGTGTTACATTCAAATGACATTTTTCATATGTTGTCATGTAAATTAGACAACAGGTTCCAAGATAATTTTTGACCAGCTGCGCTCAATTTCTGTGAATTTACTATGTAAAGTCGACTCTCGGAAACAGGTCACTAAGTCGATAATAACATATTATCCCTGGCACTCTTTTACACCTTCCACATGACAGACGAGTTCGCTAGAGATTGCGCCGACGAGCAAAATACTCGACGATAAATAATGACAGGACGGCGGACGAGTATTGGTTAACATACTAATCCAGTTCGGTGGTTCCATTAGGCGTTTCATAATATTTTGACAGTGTAGTAAATTGGTATACAAATGGCGCATATGTGTTTAGTATGTGATACAAATGGAGTTACTGTAGAGCTTGTAACGTGACTGAAATATACCGTTAATATCTTTGTTTATCTATCGATTTCGAAAACCATTTCAAGCATATCTCATTGACCTCCACATACCGGCAAAGCACTAAGCTTACTCAAACTGATTTGTGCTTTAATTCACCTGATAAACTAATGTGATAAATGTACAGCCCAGTGATCGTGTGTGTGAGATTATTATTATTATGCACAGTCTTCACAGACCTTTGTAAACTGTCAAGTCACTCACACACTATAAGTAGCCAAGTCGTCTTTAGCCATATAATAGGTGGAGTGTATGAAACAAGTCCTATACTATAAATGAGCTCGCTATTTTAAATGAAGTGGAAGACATTCTTATAAGAATAACCTTTCACCTCCATATCGATATGGTGCACTGATTAACTACAAGCTTCTAGTAAAATTATGAACCTTCGCCAACCGTGCAAACCACTGTAAATTATAATTTCAAATTGTCCAGTCCGTTGCTGGGTTGGTCGAAGACTGACTGAGTTCTAGGACGAGAAGGGTTGAGGCCAATATGGGTAAAGCCGATTAAAAAAAATTGCCCATTTATGTTTCATTCTACGGCTGTTTTGGTACACAACAGCTTTCACCTGTGGCCATTGCGGGCACAGCTAAATGGTTGCATTAATGCTATTTGTGTAGCGGAGCAAACATTTTGGTAGAAGGCCGTGCTAAACAGTGTATTTAGATGAACCATATTGATCTCGGAATGTTCCACAGCATTTTAGTGTGGGTTATCTTTGCCCGCAACTGATTTGGTCTGTAAGCCGAATAGTTAAATTTATCTGTTTTATAGAGAATGAGTGGCTATTTTGGTCCGCGGCTGTTTTTGTTTGTGGCTGTTTTTGTGAGTGGTTGTTTTGGTGAGGCCCACGGCTGATTTGTTGCGCTGCTGTTTTGGTCCATGGCAGTATTGTGTCTTTTGTATCTATTGAATATTTTGTTCAGTTCTGTCCAAATTATTTTACAGAAAATGGCATTATATATTTTAAGAATGGACCCCTATACCCCCCAAAGAGAATACCGAATCATCACCATTTGTTGTGTGAAGCCTTATTGTAACCAGTATGTTTGATGGCAAGTCACGTATCAGACAAAAATATTATCATGGTTATTATTTGGGGGTTTTGTTTTTGGGGAGCTGGGGACCGTGGGGATAAGCGGATTTAATCCAAAACTTAATCGTTTAACCCTTCTTTAGCGGCCTATGCGGTTTATTTATATGTACCGCCCAGCGGGGTGTTTTTAGCCAAAATAGGGCTGTTTACGTGATCATTTTCATGCCTAAATAAGACCCAGAACGTAAAACAAGTATCTATCCCTGAAAGGGCATAAACAGAGCTTTCGAATGACACCATAACGATCCTTGTATGATGGATAGTTTTCTTGCAATAACCGTGCAACGCGAGTGCAAAAAGCATGTAATTCGGTACTTTCCCCATATAATTCAGTATGTAGCGAGTGAGAGAGGGAGGAGGGAGCTGAGATTCGTGTCAGTAGGTTCGCCGCGGTGGTCTGGAGCAGTCATACGCTCGCTAGTCTCCTGCCACCACTTGTCTCTCTCTCTCAGCAACATTACGTGCTGAAATTGCCACTCGACCTATGTCGAGCGCCGCCACATAATCCAGCTTTATTAAAAACTACTTATGTGGTGAGCCGCTTTTTAAGGGTTAATTAAACAGTGTGGGTAGTGTAGGATGTGATGATGAAACTGTGTGTTTTGTGTGCTATGTAGTGATGTAAATTTAATTAACGTAGTATGTAGTGATGAAACTGTGATTTTCTTTTTCACCCTTGCCGAAAGGCGATTTAAACCTTCCCGCAACTGCTGGAACTAGGAATTTCGTCGAATTCTCTGCATTTTGGTGCGTTTATAATTACACAAACAAATGGTCTAACATAGGTTATATATATATATATATACATATATATATATACAAATGGTCTAACATAGGTTATATATATATATATATATACATATATATTATGATGTTTTTTTTTCTTCCCTACAACCACGATTCAACTTTGACTTGTTTGTTTACTCGTTTGTTTATTTTTAGGAATATATGTACTGTGCAGTTTATTCTATTTCGTCCTCGGTGTCTTTAGGAATATATGTACTGTGCAGTTTATTCTATTTCGTCCTCGGTTACTTTAGGAATATATGTACTGTGCAGTTTATTCTATTTCGTCCTCGGTGACTTTAGGAATATATGTACTGTGCAGTTTATTCTATTTCGTCCTCAGTGACTTTAGGAATATATGTACTGTGCAGTTTATTCTATTTCATCCTCGGTGACTTTAGGAATATATGTACTGTGCAGTTTATTCTATTTCGTCCTCGGTTACTTTAGGAATATATGTACTGTGCAGTTTATTCTATTTCGTCCTCGGTGACTTTAGGAATATATGTACTGTGCAGTTTATTCTATTTCGTCCTCTGTGACTTTAGGAATATATGTACTGTGCAGTTTATTCTATTTCATCCTCGGTGACTTTAGGAATATATGTACTGTGCAGTTTATTCTATTTCGTCCTCGGTTACTTTAGGAATATATGTACTGTGCAGTTTATTCTATTTCGTCCTCGGTGACTTTAGGAATATATGTACTGTGCAGTTTATTCTATTTCGTCCTCTGTGACTTTAGGAATATATGTACTGTGCAGTTTATTCTATTTCATCCTCGGTGACTTTAGGAATATATGTACTGTGCAGTTTATTCTATTTCGTCCTCGGTGACTTTAGGAATATATGTACTGTGCAGTTTATTCTATTTCGTCCTCGGTGACTTTAGGAATATATGTACTGTGCAGTTTATTCTATTTCGTCCTCGGTGACTTTAGGAATATATGTACTGTGCAGTTTATTCTATTTCGTCCTCGGTGACTTTAGGAATATATGTACAGTGCAGTTTATTCTATTTCGTCCTCGGTGACTTTAGGAATATATGTACTGTGCAGTTTATTCTATTTCGTCCTCGGTGACTTTAGGAATATATGTACAGTGCAGTTTATTCTATTTCGTCCTCGGTGACTTTAGGAATATATGTACTGTGCAGTTTATTCTATTTCGTCCTCGGTGACTTTAGGAATATATGTACAGTGCAGTTTATTCTATTTCGTCCTCGGTGACTTTAGGAATATATGTACTGTGCAGTTTATTCTATTTCGTCCTCGGTGACTTTAGGAATATATGTACTGTGCAGTTTATTCTATTTCGTCCTCGGTGACTTTAGGAATATATGTACAGTGCAGTTTATTCTATTTCGTCCTCGGTGACTTTAGGAATATATGTACTGTGCAGTTTATTCTATTTCGTCCTCGGTGACTTTAGGAATATATGTACTGTGCAGTTTATTCTATTTCGTCCTCGGTGACTTTTCCCACATTGTACACTCCGGTACAACAATTTTTATTCACCATCATTTTCTTTAGTATTTACTACATGATTTGTATTATTTCAACTTTTAATTATCATGGTAATAGTATCCCCTACGAGTTCATATTATACTTCGTAGTATACTTTATTTCAAGTATCTACATGTAGGCTTTTCTTTGCTTTTAGGCTGATGATGGCTTTTGTTAGCCGAAACGCGTTCCACCAATAAAGATGTTCATCACAACGCTGGTTTTACTCTTCATATTGCGCCTCCGCTTCCCTCGTGATGAGAGTATTGCTTCTATATAATTTATATATATATATATATATATATATATATATCCAGCGGCAGTATTCGTTGTTATCTTTCGATGGATGAAGACTAGTAGTTTCTAGACTAAGTGGTTCAGGTTTTATGGTGAAAATAAATAGATCAGTTATGGCGGTCGGTAGCCTATAAACTGTGTTTACTCCCGGTTTTCGTCATTTACCGATACTCGTATCTCTGAAAAAAAAGGCCTAACCTAGTTTATATACATACCAGAGGCAGTAATCAGTGTTTTCTTGCGATGAGTGATGACTAGAACACTGTACATTGAGCAGTTATTGTGTGAGGTGGGAAATAAGACCGGCTGTTTTGTTGTGATACTGAGAACTGTTCAAATGCGGCAACGTAGTAGTTACAGCCAGATGTAGCTACGGTCTATTTACATTCGTTCAACAATTAATTATTAATTATTGATTATGTAGCCTATTATGTAATAATATTGATTATATTGATTATTGATTACTGATATATTTCACCATTGTAACCATTTCTAAGTCACTGTCATCTGCTTGCATACATCGTTTGGGACTCAGGTTCAGCAAGTACCAGCTTTCGTAAGGCCTGCTTGCGAGCAGGAGTCACATGACTGACTGTCTACAGTATGTGTTCTTGTTCTTGTTGGTTATACAGACCACCCACTAAGGCTACAAAACATTTTCTAGTGCGGTTTTAAATGGTTTTAAGCAATGAAATAAGGCTAGGGACAGGGATACAGAAGCGCTTCCTGGTCCTGGGTGCCCTGGCGCAGAACTCATTAAGTTGTCCACGAACCATGGAATCTCCTACGATCCGAATTTCTTCTACTTCTTCTTCTTCATCTAAGTCCGCAAGAATCTGGTAACGGTTCTGGCACATGGTTTCGGTGATGATCTTCCTTGCAATGGGGCGAACGTTGTTTCTCACAACGCGGAAGTTGTCCTGAGGGAGAGCAGAGTTATTACTTGAATTTTCCTGATGTGGTGCTGAAGCTGGTACCGCTATAACAGGCGTAGTAGAGCTGTTGGAAGATGCTGCGGTGGTAGAAATTGCTTCATTTGATGATACTCCTACGTTCAGCGTTGCAAATTCTTGGAGTGTTTCCAGCTTCTTGGTGAGGGCGTTAATCTTGACGTTAGCTTCATCAAGTTTAGCTGCCAAATCTTCTCGGAGCTGGCAGAATCGCCAGACAAACATAGTAGGGCCAAACCTACCGGAACAGGTCGTGCAGGCGCGAGACATGGTGACAACAAAAATTCAAATCACTTCACTCACTTCAAGTCACTTCTAATCACTTGTCTCACTTCAGATTACTTTATTCACTTCACACTCTTCAGATCACTTTATTCACTTCACTCACTTTAAATCACTTCACTTCAGTTCTAATACAATTAAAGCCTGAAAATTTTACATTTACATCAAGTCAATAATACACCTGGAATGAAAAGAAAAATGACGACACAAGATTTACTAGAAAGTACAAAAGTAAATGTGAATGGGAGGTTAAATTAACCTAGTGACAAACTGGAAAAACAATAGTAGTTAGTCTATACAGTTTTCGACACAACAAAATAATGGAATTGGTAATATCCCTGACAGAAGTGTAATAGGCCTATTAATATGATGGTAAGTATCTGAAATGCGCTTAAATAGGCTATCAAAAAGTATCACAGTAACTAAATGATTCTAACCCTATATTAATACTATTTTAACAAATGTCAGTGTGTGCGATGTATATAATCAACTAATATAAAAAGTTCAACTAGGTACAGTTATGGCTAGACTTTGATATATAAAGTACAAGAAGAGGGTTAATTTGTTTATGCGAACACAGGTGGCATTGGTGTCGGTGGCGGCGCTCTATTTGGCAAAAAGATAATTTTGATAAACCAACGTTTATCAGTCAAAAATACAGGTGCAATGTCATGCAAGATAACTACTGAGTGATTTACTAAGCACTTAACTACAGTGAGGGCAAAAGTTACTACAGCAAGGGCTAGAACAATATAATATGAAACAAGCAAATAGTGTGTTTACAATTGTGCGTCGATCGTCACTACCCGGTACCAATGTAAACAATGGCAGTCTTGATAAACAAACGTTTATCAGTCAAAAAACAAAGCAAAATAACATGCAAAGCAACTACTGAGCGGTTTAACTAGCTGTTAGCTACAGTTCGTGCAAACAAATAAAGGAATGAACAATGTAATACTCAAAATATGGTCAAATTTCAAACGGCGGCCGAATTTCTGTTGAAGCTTCCAGTTGAGCCGGCTGAGTGTGTAGTAGGAGATGAAGGCGTCGGGGCTTGACCCAACCTGCGTGAGTTGTGGTTTGTGTACGAGGAGGGAAGGACAGACAGGACGGACTAACATAGATAGACAGGGAATATAGTAAAGATGAGACAAGTAATCAAATTTACCCCAGGATACGACCATGACAAAGCCAATTTTACACTCCAGGTACCCACTTTTACGTCTGGGTGGGACAAGGCTAACACGAGAGAAAGCCAGCCCCAATGACTTATGAGCAATCCTGGTGGCTAACCAAGTTCTCATTCTCGTGTGTTTGATTGGTTGCAGGAAGCCACCAAGCAGGTCCCTGGAATCATTTGAGCCACAACGAATCAAGGTACTCATTTTCGTCTGAGTGAGACGGAACTACACAGGGATTGGAGTTTGTTCAACACTCCTGGGCTACTTGGACCCTGGTGGCAAGCCAAGGAAATTTCACCCATCCCATGTATGTGTGGCAACATCTGGTCTGTGCTGGTACCGGGCGTTTAGCCATCCAGCTACTGCTGTCCTGGTACCGGGCCCCACAACCCATCCAGCAACTGCTGTGCTGGTACCAGGCGGTCACCCATCCAGCTACTGACCAGGCCCCGCCCACCTCCCTTTATATCCCTCCCTCACAGCCCGGGGCCCTGTAATTGGCCGAGCCGTGCGCCCAGGAGGAGCTTCTCAGCTCGCTCGCTTTGAAGTTACCATTTCCCCTCCTGCTTTATTCCATCTTCGTAATATTCTCTTGGAAGCTTGTTGGAGATGTTCTGTAGTGGCTGACGGGAGTGAGAAGGTGGCACCATTGTAATAGGACATCTGCGACCAGAATAGAATATATATGTGTGCAAACTGAGAGTGAGTTATGTGGCGAGCATTTAAAGGGAGATACAGCTGGCTCTGGTTGTTGTGTCACAGGAGGCCGTTGATTGGTCGAGAGCGAGGGTGTGGCAGGATTCTCCCTATGACAAGATTTAAAGGTTAAACCTTGCCTCTCCACCTGAGCTAATCCCGTCCCCTGATTGGCAGACGGAATTACTCTTTTAATTAATATTATTATTATACAAATACAGAAGTCTCCCAGTGGAAAGGACAAGCCTACAAGACGATGGGTGGCCCCGCTGGGAGACATACTGTACGGGAACAAAAAAGGAAAACAATGAAAACAGTTAAGATCTGAATTGATTAAACAATAAGCTTATTTATTTTAGATTTTAAATAATGTAATATCAGAGGCTTATATACATTCTTCTGGCAATTCATTCCACTCCTTACAAATATTAGGAATGAAGCAGCGTGAAAATGGGGATGTATTACATCTAGCAACAGAACACGCTTTGCTGTTTCAATTTATAATGTCATTAGAATGTCGTGTAAGGCGAGCAGCTGTAAAAGGCTCCGGAACAGCAGGATGAATTAGATATTGATTATTCTTTACAACCTTAAATACAAATGATAGTGACTCAACCAATCTACGTTTCTGCAGGTCAATAGTTAGATTGGGCAACAAATATGTTATATTATTGATTGCTCTATCATGTAACCTAAGATGACAATCAGCATCAGACATCCACACAGTAGAGCACTATTAACATTTTGTCAAAATTAATGCAAAGAAGAAACGTAAAACAGCATCATGATTACAAAAAGTTTGTCAGCATTTTTTAAGTAATCCAGTCTTCTGAGCAATGGACGAAGAATCTGAACGAAGATGAGATTCAAAAGTAAGCTTACTATTTAAAGTAACACCAAAGTAGATTAAGATTATTAGAAGAATCAAGATAAGTAGTGTTAAGTATTAAAGGTGGATGATTGTTATTTAAAGTTCTACTACGGCTAACGATAATTGATTGTGATTTCTTAGCATTCAAATCCATGACCTAATTAGTAAACCAAATAGATGTTTTTTGTCAAATCTCTATTTATAGAATTGGCCACGTCAGCTCAATGTCTTGGTGAAGGAATAAATGAGTACACTTATGTGTCATCAGCATAGGCCATTAAGTAATTCTCTAAATTCTGCCACACGTCAGCAGTATATAATGTAAACAAAACAGGTCCAAGGAGACTACCCTGCAGAACACCATAAACCACATCAACCATCGAATTACATTTCCCATCAAGAACCACCCATTGCTTCCGATTAGATAAACACTCATCTAAAATGGAATAAAAAGGGCCAACTATGCCCATTCATTTTAGTTTATATAACAAAGCTTCAAAGTTAACTCTATTAAAGGCAGAACTGAAGTCCAGCGATACTAATCTGGCTTCAAATCATGCATCGATTAAACTGCAGCTGGTAAACCAAATAGGACAAGGCATCACAGTGGAAGGTAGTACATTTTGTTTTGTAATAAGCTTATTAAGACGTCTAGCCAATAATTTCTAAAGAATCTTTGATATGACAGGTGTTATTGAGATAGACCTATACTCAGATGGTAAATGAGAAGCAGATGCACCTTTTGGAACAGATGTTACGTTGGCAGTTCTCCAACAAAGCGGGAATTTACCGGCGCGAATAAGAAGTATAAATAGGTTAGCCAGTTTAGGGGCCAATATTGCAGCATTGTTTATAAAAAATAAAGGAAACATGCCAGTAGGGTCTGTACCACCATACACATCCAATTCTAGCATATTAGACTTTAATTCAAACGATAGAAAGACACACATTCAAAACTGGATCAGGAAAGCAGATAGGTTCAAGGTTCTGATGACATTGTTTCCTCTGAAAGAACGATGACAGAAGTTCAGCTTTCTCTATCGTGGAATATATAGGGACACTATGCTCATTACGAAAAGGAGGAAGTGATGGATCTTCCCCATATATCAAATATTTGAAAGTGGACCACCATTTATGTTGTTGTGTGATGCCAGTTAAATTTTCACAAATATGTTCATTGTATTCAGCCTGGGCTGCATCATATATACCCTTTGCTTCAGATCTGAATTGTATATATTTCTGCCAATTATTAGGTATTTTGCTCCGAGACCACTGATGATAAGCAGCTTACTTATGATTAAAAGCATCACAACAAGCATCGTTGAACCAAATTTATCCTGTGACCTCTTTTTAATTATTTTAGAAGGAATTCTTGATACAATTTGGATAAGAATATCTTTTAATGCAACATCAAGTTAGTTTATCTAAAGTAAGGGTGTGTGATGTCACCATGGTTGTCAATACACACACACACACACACATATATATAGATATAATTGTCACTTCCCCCTGATATTTCAGCTGTAAGTGTTTGTTTAACTTGTATATAGCCTAGTTGGGGAGTCCTGCTTTTCTTTCTTTGCTTTCCTTCTTTCTTCTGTTGCCACGAGGGGTGAGGTGTTGCCGATGTTAACCTGCCATACCGGGCAACGTTGTTTGTTGCCATGAGTGATTAAATAATTATTTAGTTTATTTAGCCCTTGTGCGATTAATTTAGTTTATCATAAGTTTGCACAATGATATCTTATATTTATTTGATTACTTTTGTGTTGTTAATGAGAACACAGGCGCCTGATATAATTACGTAGTCTAACGGCGCCTGGAGCCCTTTCTTCCCACGCGGGTCCCTGGCCGGACTCTCGTGGCTGCATTAGTGTCACTCCCGAGACAAGCATTGTATCGACCACATGTACTGTCCAGTCTGTGGTGGGCTTGCTAGCTATATCCCTTAACACTCAAGCCGCGGCGCCCGATATATGTCGGCCGAGAGAACAATGGCCACCCCTGCGGTGCCCGACAATAGTCGGAAGGGATTTTGAGCACATTATCGTCTCTGAGAGAGAGTCCACGCGTCGGGAGGACGATAGGCGGGCTCTGACCGTTCGGCACGGCCCTAGTGCAGAGCTCCCTACTGCAACATTCCACACCCATGGCCTCACGAGACCAGGACAAAACTCGGGAAATTACCGTATTTTAGGGTTTTTCACCTCTCGTTGCGCAATCGCTTCAGGATAACCCGTGGTCGTACAAGGATGATTCAGGTGTCATTGGAAAGCTCTATTATCGCCCTTTCACAGATACATAAATGTATTATGTTTTGGCTCTTATTTATGCATGAAAAAGAGCATGGAATGAAGCTCGTTTAGGGTAAATATGCCCGTCTGGCAGGTAGTAGAAGTTACAAACATCCCCGTCGGTTAAGAGTTAATACGGCATATATTTTCTTTGGTCCTTGTTGTATCGAAGCATAGCAAGCCTGGAGTCAACTTAAGCATAAATACAATTGTATAACTGTTTACCTTGCATATAGGACATTTCTCCGTTTCATTGAGCACTGCACTGACTAGCACTCTTGTATTCTTTCTTCACACCATTTCTCCAATTATTTTCCTTTATTCTGCTGCATTGTGTATCATTATTATATATGTATATTATTCATGGCTGATATCTATAGTGATTTTGTGATTGGTCTGCCCGGTATCCAATTTTGCTAGGCCTTTGAGGACAGAGGTTGCTGGGTGTGGGTATCGGCTTGCATTGCTATTTTTCCCACCACACAGCATCCTCTAACTCGGGCATTATTTAACCCTTTAGGGGTGGCAGCCAGTCTCCAACCCACTAAGATATCAACCTTTGTGCCTTGTGTAGTTTTAGCAGAAATACATCCAGTGCAGTTTGGGACTAGGGGAGGAGACCGTTAAAAGGTGTGGTGTCCCCATTGCACTCGGGTGTATTGAGCTAACCCCAGATGATGTTGTAAGAGATAAAGTATTATATTCGTCCCTTACAACACCATCGCCGTGCTGTGCTGAAGAGAACCACTTGGTGTATTATTAGGACATTAGGTAGGGATAATAGGCTTGGCACAGAGGCTACTGCATGAGACTTTTCCCCATGTTTTTGTTCTGTATTATTCTCAATTCCTAAGCAATTGGGCATGATATGGAGTGTTCTGGGAGTCTAGCAGTATTATGTTTTGGCAATTTGTGTGCAGTTTAGAATAACCATAGAAGTTCTCTTGAAATACTAACAGCACTATCAACCAGACTCGGAGACAGTAGATATTTGTGTGTCTCCTTGTATTACTGCTTTAATAGAGCAAAGAGGAAGATAACCCCTTTTCCTAGAGGACCTGCGTGTCTTGGTGTTTGAGTTAGATATTAAGAGCGTGCCTGTTGCAGGGTTGGTGTAGTACGGTGGGCAGTATTGGGTGCATGACTTACAGCATTGTTGTCTTTTTTGCTACGGCGTTTCTTTCTTGGACAGTGCTGTGGGCTAGGCTATTAGAGCATCTGCTTTTCCCGAACCTCCCCTCGTAACAATATATATAAATATATATATATATATATATATATATATATATATATGTATACCGACATAGCTGCAACAATGTGGACTGCGGGCCACTTTCATACATTGGGATAACGCGGACACAACTGACAAGACGTCTTACTACCTCCAAAATGGCGCCATAAAAACACACTACAAAACCCCCTTTCACCAGGCCCACTCGACCAGAGCTAGACCAACACACCACCATACTAGACCAAGAAAATTACCCCATACGCCTAGCTTTCCTTGAAGCTATATACATCCAAACTCTTTGTCCCACTTTAATCATACAGGTAGAAGATTTTCAGGCCATCCCCAGCACTAAACGCCACCCATCCTACAGTAGCGAAACACCCTCCGAAACCCTAGCCCCTCCTATATCACTAGCCAACCAGCGACCTACCCCTCCAAACCGCCACCCCAAGTGTAGCCCCGCTCCTTACCTATCTCAGGTCAACTTCAGATCACACCAATGTAAACCCCGAGAACTTCACATCAAACCATTAACTATTCCAACCTGAAAATGGAGACGGCTATCTCCGAAACGTCGTCAAACATAGGCCAACTACTGCAGAACATAAATGAAGACCAGAGGAAATTTGTTAGAAAAATTGAAAAATTAAACAATATACTTACCAATATTGAAATTGCTCTCTCATTTAACCTTGCTTGCCTTAATGAAAATATCTTCCCTGGCTATACAAACCTAAAATTACACTCCTACACTCCAGTTCCGGAGAGAACTGGTGGAGCATGAAACTACAGAAAAAAAATAATAACAGCAAACAACCTACAGAAGGAGCACGGCGCCCTCACCAAGAAATGGAATAATGAAACCGTCCCCAACCACATCAAGACACAAATCAACGGGAAGCTGACCAACCTACGAGAACAACACAAACGCAGCACAGAGAGCACCGCAATCAAGAAACCATCATAGTTATACGGAGGTATCATCAAACACCCAAGACCCACAAAAGAATACATCAACTTATCCAACCTAGAATTAACACCCGACCAAGAAGACCTACTAAAGTAAGGACTAAACTGCCACTACCAGACTAAGACCCGACCCCACCGTAGTATTAGCATTCCCCTGATATCATAAAGCAGTGTTTCCTGGTGGATGGAACTCGATAGCCTTGGTGGGCAACCCATCTAATGATCCACCCTGTGATAGGGTTGTGTTAGCAGTTCCCCTGATATCTGAAAGGGGTGTTTCCGGGTAGATGGGACTCAATAGCCTTGGCGAATAAACCAAAAAAAAATTACCGATGGGCGACATACTAATCGGTGCCACTTGCAGGGGGCGATCTCTATAACAGATAACATATAACAGATGGGGAGATTGCAGGCACCAATCGAACAAGGTAATACCCAGGGGAGGCCTATAGGCATTTGATAAGGAGTTGCTGGAACTCCAGTTTCATTTATCTGGCTTACCTTATTATTTCTGTTTGTGCCTCACCTACAAAAGAGTGATCCAGCTAGCTCTCACAAACATCTTCAACTGCTATCTACTTCACTACACTAAACAAGCACACCACACTTCTTTCTGCAAAAAAATACAAAAATAAATACAATTCTCGCTCTTTCAACTCTGGGGGAGGCACTTGTCACACGTAGCTGTATTTTGCCTCCCTCATTCACATAAAAAAAATAAAAACAAAAATAAAAATATATATATATATAAAGCTTTGTATTAACCAAAATACCTAAATCCTTCTTTTGTTCTGACTTTCGTAACACTGCACACACACGCAAAGGTGCACATACACACACATCATCATCATCATCCATAATTATATCCGAATCAACTGGAATGAGAGGGGAAGACACTCCTTCACTGCTGGATCTGGTGTTTACATTGTGTGACATTGAGGTGAGGGAGATGAAATATGAACTACCAATCGGAAAAGTGACCATATTCAGAATTACTTTTATATAAAATTACGACCTGCAGTTAGGCACTGAAACAATCAAAGATATTGCAAACAAATTATAATATACTAGGTAATGATATAGTTTGTGCTAGTAGAAACAGCATAGTATATTATCTAGTCAGATATAATGAAACATTTAGTTAAGATAGTGCAGTAGAAATCATGTTAATATTGTGGCCAGGCTTAGACACAAACATAAAGTTAATTAATAATCAAGTAACTCCATGGCTAACAAATATACATAATTTACTGTACAAATTAGGCTGTGACGCCCACGTTATCATTTGACCTACGCTAAAGTTAATTAGATTTGCACATCAATTAAACACTTGCTGAACATGACTTGATTAATACAATAATCATCAATAACAGCTCATTAAGCTAATTTAATTATTAATTTACTACTAAAGAGAGGACATAGTGCATTTATTTAAAATGTATTAGAGATCATACAATCTTATTATATACAACATTGGCAAACTATATGGATACAAATAACACAATGTATTAGAGATCATACAATCTTATTATATACAACATTGGAAAACTATATGGATACAAATAACACAATGTATTAGAGATCATACAATCTTATTATATACAACATTGGCAAACTATATGGATACAAATAACACAATCATAGCGTTCTTTCGAGCTATATACTGTATATATAACATTGCAGCACTCTACATTAATTAAACTATATGGATACAAATAACACAATCATAGCGTTCTTTCGAGCTATATACTGTATATATAACATTGCAGCACTCTACATTAATTAAACTATATGGATACAAATAACACAATCATAGCGTTCTTTCCAGCTATATACCGTATATATAACATTGCAGCACTCTACATTAATTTACTGTAAGTCTATCTCTCACACATACTTACACCTTCGAGAGAACAAGTTAACCAAGATGCCTTAATGCTTTGTTGTGAATTCTCAGACATCAGCAGACATTAACTTGTGTGGAAGCCGGCCCTCTCACAAGTTTGTTGTGACTTCCTTGGAGCCGCGGGCGTCTTAACCCGTCCAGCCCCGGCTAGTTTTGTAATGTTTGTTCACCAAAACCCGGCCGGTTTTCAAAAAATTGTTTTATTCCAGAAACAATAGCGAATGGGTTAGGAATGAAGGAAAAACCACGAAAAACCGCTCAAAAAGCTTAAAGAATGGTCCTACAGAGCCCCCGAAAACGTATTTTACAAGAGTAAAAAATTGAAGGCAATTACCCCAAAAAAACAGGTTATTGCGCGCTCACGCGCACGCACGTGGACTTTGAGAGTTTTCAACCATCGGCACGGTTGCATGGGATACGTACACAGTTCCCATACAAATCTGAGCCCTCTTGAGTGGCTACACCTGAGGTTACGGTCGGCGCAATTAGGGTGACGCGCCAGGCGCGTCTCTGGGGCTGTGCGTTACATACATCGCCGACGCATCAGGCGCGTCGCTGGGGCTGTACGGGTTAAGGGGAAGTTTTTAGTTTGCTCCCTAGACCTCCATCAAGCTTAAAATAAATACCCCCATGACCTTCCTTCGAGATAAATGTCCCGGCCAAAGGCAGTTTCCTCCTAAATTACAGGCCCGCTATCGCTCGCCAGGGAAAATTTGACACCTAATTGGCACGAAAAGTCTTTAAAAGTAAAACAAATGGGGCGAAAGGTTTTAAAATCATCAAACCAATAGAGCAAACGTCGTAAAATCTCGAAGCAAATGGGATTACCATGAGGCAGAAGGCGGTCCAGAAAAATAACCCTCTTAACCCCTTTCTGTACCAGCGACGGCCGGGAGCCGTCAGTAGATAAATCACTCCCCAGTACCAGCAACGGCAGGGAGCCGTCAGTATCAGGCAGTGCCTGGTACCACGACCGTTTGAGCACTGCTCTAGAGTTGGCAACACTTCTCAGCTTATATCCAATACTCTGCAGGCTGGGAGAGCCAGTATTCCTTCATCTTTTGAGGTGGGAGGTTGTTCTATCTTGCCATTTTGGCCACATTGCTTGGGACTGGGGGGACTTTTTTTACTGTACCCTACAGTACAGTAGGGATTAAGTAAAAAGCTCCCCTTACCCTCTCTTATTCGCCCTCTTTTAGGTCTTATTCTATTCGTCCTCGTCCTCATCGTCGTCATTTCTTCTTCATAATTCCCCTCAACATTCCCATCGCCATCCCCTCTCCAACTCCCTCCTCTTCCCCCTCATAATACTACCATGCACTTTAATTTCTAAATCTCATATCCCATGATTTCCCTCTTATCGTGTTTGTGTTCTGATTATGATTACTATTAGTTTGTTATTATCATTATTATTATTATTATTATATATTATCATTATTATTATTTTTTTGTTATGTGTAGTATAATTCTTAATTTACTTCTTAACCCGTACAGTCCCAGCGACGCGTCTGACGCGTCGGCGATGTATGTAACGCACAGCCCCAGCGACGCGTCTGACGAGTCACCCTAATTGCTCCGACCGTAACCTCAGGTGTAGCCACTCGAGAGGGCTCAGATTTGTATGGGAACTGTGTACGTATCCCACGCAACCGTGCCGATGGTTGAAAACTCTCAAAGTCCACGTGCGTGCGCGTGAGCGTGCAATAACCTGTTTTTTTGGGGGTAATTGCCTTCAATTTTTTACTCTTGTAAAATACGTTTTCGGGGGCTCTGTAGGACCATTCTTTAAGCTTTTTGAGCGGTTTTTCGTGTTTTTTCCTTCATTCCTAACCCATTCGATATTGTTTCTGGAATAAAACCATTTTTTGAAAACCGGCCGGGTTCTGGTGAACAAACATTACAAAACTAGCCGGGGCTCCACGGGTTAATAAGATAATTATTTGTATTACTACCGGATCTTATTATTTCTATTTAGGTAGTTTCCTATATTTAAGCATATACAGTATATACTTCTCATTGTTCTTTATGTCTCGTTCCTAATTTTAGGAAGCTGCTTAAATCTTGCTCTCGCACTCTCTCTCTCTGTCTCTCTCATTTCTATTTTGTCTATTCTTAATATCAATCCCAGAGTCACCCATTATTTCTGCTCTATGTGTTCCAATTTATATTTATTGGGTACAAAGTCACTATGTATTGCATTGTTATATAGAAAGGCTAATTCTGTTGATGTCTCACCTTGTAGTTCTATCAACCTTTATCGAAAATAGGGTTGGGTCCATGGACTTTCGTTTGTACCGTTAATACATATAACTATGTAATCAATATGAGAATTCGCACATCATTGTTGAGTAAACAATGCCCTGAATACAAAACTGAAAATCTAACTACACATATTGAGAAGTTTCAAAGGCAAGTTTCAAAGTTTCGGCCGCAGTTGAGCATTCTTCAGATGTGGTAACAAAATAATAGAAATAATGGACTCACGTAAATATAAGAGTATAGGAGGAGGCACTGAGAGCGAAGTATGTGTGTGTGTGTGTGTGTGTGTGTGTGTGAGGGAGAGAGGGAGAAACAGGCAGAACAGTAAAGAGAAAAAAGTGAATAAATATTGAGAACATTTAAAAACACTAATACTTTACTATTAACATTACAAATAGAAATAAGAATATTATCTGCAATTGGACCTGTCTTTGTCAATCCACAAATGGTAATAGTGAGTGTAATATTTGTTTCACGCCATAGAAGTGTCAAGCTATTGCGTTTCCTTCACTTTTTTTTCACAATGTTTTACATCAAGGTTTTCGTTGAAATTTTGACTTATACTTTACCATAAGTACAGTCGCAGCCATATATAAGGATGTAATCACCCACCTTCCTCTCCCTCTCCGAGCTTGATTTGTTAGCTTCTATCCTACTAGTGACAAAGTAGGATAGGTCCCGTCTCGAGCCCGACGCGCCAACCCGCCAACAGCACTTCGCTCTCGCTGCTCGAAATTTGACCATAACTTGAGTACTCCATTACTCATCCCCTTATTTGTTTGCATGAGCTGTAGCTAAGCTCTAGCTTAACTGCCCTGTAGTTGCTTTGCATGTAATTTTGCTGTGTTTTTTACTGATAAACGTTTGTTCATCGAGACTGCTTTTGTTTACATTTGTACCGGTTAGTGACGACCGACGCTCTAAAGTAAACAAACTACTTGCTTGTTTCATATTATAAAGTTCTAGCACTTATTGTAGATATTTTAGCCCTCACTGTAGTTAAGTGCTTAGCAAACCACCCAGTAGTTATCTTGCATGACATTGTACTGTAGTTTTGACTGATAAACGTTTGTTTTTCAAAATTCTATTTGTCAAGTTAGTAGAGACGCCGCCGATACCAGCGCCACCTGTGTACGCATAAACAAACCCTCTTCTTGTATTTTATATATCAAAGTCTAGCCAATACTGTACTTGGTTGAACTTTTTATCTTGGTTATCTATCTAAATCGCACACACTAACATTTGTCAAGATAGTTTTAATATTGGGTTAGAATAATTTAGTTACTGTAATACTTTTTGATAGCCTATTCATTAATCGCATTTCAGATACTTGTCACCATATTAATAGGCCTCTCACACTCTTGCCAGGGATATTACTAACTCCATTATTATTATTATTGTGTCGACCACTGTATAAACTAATATACAGGCTTTAGCCTAACTGTGTCATACTGCTAACATAATTTTATTTTTATTTTCAGGCATAAAATTGTGTTCTATTGCTAACATATTCTTTTTGTGATTAACATATTCTTTTGTGATTTACAGGCATTAATTGTACCATATTGCTAACCAATATTTTTTGTTACTGTACTGTATACTGCTTTCCAGTTTTCTCACTAGGCTAAATTAACCCTCTCCCACTTTTTTTCCAGTAAATTTTGTAAGAAATTACTAGTCCATTTGCAATTTTTAGGCTTTAACTGTGTCACTCCGCTAACATAAATTTTTGTTTTATTTTCAGGCATAAATTGTGTTCTATTGCTAACATATTTTTTGTGATTTACAGGCATAATATTCTTTTGGTGATTAACATATTCTTTTTGTGATTTACAGGTATTAATTGTACCATATTGCTAACAAATACTTGTTGTTACTGTACTGTATACTGTTTTCCAGTTTTCTCACTAGGCTACATTAACCCTCTCCCACTTTTTGTTTTTTCCCCGTAAATTTTGTAACAAATTTCTAGTCCATTTGTGATTTTCAGGCTTTAACTGTGTCATACTGCTAACATATTTTTTTTTTCTTTTTTCAGGCATAAATTGTGTTCTATTGCTAACATATTTTTTGTAATTTACAGTCATATTAATGTTATCATATTGCTAAAAAAAAAAATTTGATTTTCAGGAATTAATTGTATCACATTGCTAACATAAATTTTTTGTGATTTTCAGGCTTTAATTGTACCATTTTGCTAACATAAATTTGTGTGATTTTCAGGCATATTGTGATTATATCGTCATGGCGCCGCAACGAACCTGCACGAGTTGTTCCAGTAAATTTGGCCCTACCATGTTTGTTGTTACTGATGTCCAAATTTGTAGATTTTGCCAGCCCCGAGAGAAGATTGCGGATGAATTGAATGCAGCTCATCGCAAGATCGATGCCCTAACTACGAAGCTTGAATCCCTTCAAGAATTTGCCACACTCAACGTAGGAGTGCGCCTCGGCCCAAGAAACCACTACAATGTCAACCGCCATTCCAGTACATACAGTACCGGTACCGGGACCCACACCAGCAGCTACCTTAGATGTTGCAGAAAATAATAATGACTCTACTCTCACTCCCCCCAGGACAACTTTCAGTTAGTGAGAAACAATGTGCATCCCAGTACCAGTACCAGGAAGGTCATCCCGACAACATGCCAAAACCGCTTCAAAATTCTTGCTATTGATGAGGAAGAGGAAACGGAAGAAGTTCGGCTTGTGGGCAACTCCATGGTCCGTGGCCAATTAACCGAGTTCTGCGCCAGGGCACCCAGGACCAGAAAGCGATTCTGTATCCCAGGTGGCGGCGTGGACGACATTGTTGCGGCTGTGGAAGAGGTTTCCAGGCTTGCCCCCGCAAGCACTACGTACATCATCCGCGTTGGATCTAACGATGTCCAACGGACGCGGTCAGAGGAACTACTTTGCAAATACCGGCGGCTGATCAGGTCCTTCAAGGAAAAATCTAATAAAATCTTAATTTCAGGAATTGATCCCCGGATTGATGTAGAAAACCGATTTTACAACATAGCTACCAGTACGAATCGCCGACTAGCCAAACTCTGCAGGGAGGAGGACATCGGCTTTGTCGACACGTGGGATCATTTTTACTATGATAAATCTTTGTTTTCAGGAGATGGTGTACATCTCAATGAAGTAGAAGCTGCACGTCTTGGTCGTCTGCTGAACGATGCAGTCAAGGATTTCCGTTAAAAAAACGGGGTCAACCGGGGGTATCCGGGGGTAGTGTTAGTCAAATACGAACTGAAAATTCAGACAATGCACAATCAGTAACATCCAACTCTAATACTCTTAAGGTGTTTTATGTAAATGCTCGTAGTATACGCAATAAACTTTCAGATCTAGAGGAAATCGTGTTTACAGAACATTATGATATTATTATTTTTATTAATCTCACCACCACATTGGCATTACAGAATCTTGGTTAAATACGGAAGACAGATATTTTTAGCCGAATATACGCTTCCTGGTTATACAATGTTTGAGAAAGGTCGGATCAATAGAAATGGAGGAGGAGTTCTGTTTTTTATAAAGGAAAGTCTTAATCCCGTCTTAATGTCAAAACCTCAAATTGCGAATATAGACATATCTTACGTGCTATTAAATAATAAACGAGGAACTAAAATAACACTAGCTTTATTATACAGACCCCAGTTCAATCAGTGCAAACTGACAGTGAAATTTATGAACAAATTGCAGAAATAACTAACACACAAGATACCGTAATTCTTGGCGATTTCAACTTACCCGTGACTAAATGGGGCGATATTCTTACTTCACACTCTGGACACGACCTCTATGCTAACTTGCAAGAGAGTTCACTTTTTCAATTTGTACAATCTCCGACCCGTGGTAATAATGTGCTTGACCTTGTACTCGCAACAAAAGAAGAATTAATAGAGAATTTGAATGTTGGTGATGAATTCAGTAACAGCGACCATCGTATGATAACTTTCACTTTAAAGTTTACTAGTAACAAATCAAATAGCAGCATTGAGAAAGTCCCTAATTTCAAGAAAGCAAATTTTCATAAACTTAAATCAAAGCTTAAAGAAACTGACTGGAGCTTTCTGACTAACAATAACGACATAACTATATCTTGGGAATGTTTCACAACCACTTACCTTAAGGCAGTGCAAGACTGCATACCATCGAAAATACGGCGTCCAGGCCATAATGATTAGCCCAAATGGTGGAATCAAGATATTTCAGACTGTCTGCTTGCTAAAAAAATTGCTAATGATAGATTAAAATCCTCACAAAATGACGAAGAACGGGTGAAATTTGTAGAGCTACGACGCAAAGCCAAAAAGTTAATTAAGCAAAGTAAAAAGACCCTGGAGTTACATGTTGCGAATCAAAGTAAAACAAACCCGAAAGAATTCTATAGTTATATCAGAAAGAAAAAAGTAGTTACTTCAACTGTTGGACCGTTAGTCGATGAAAACACCAAAGACGAAGTACAAATGAGTAATACCCTCAATACCTTCTTTGCATCAGTTTTTACAACCGAAGACCTCAGTGATATCCCTACACCATCGCCGATTCAGATTGATAATTCAGATGTTCTAAGCAATATCACCGTTACAGAGAGAGAAGTATTGAATTGTTTAGATAAACTCAAGGTAAATAAAACGCCTGGACCTGATACAATCTCGCCTAGAGTTCTAAAGGAAGCTAAGGATGAGCTCTCCAAACCACTGACATTGCTATTCAATGAATCCTTGCAGTCTGGGACTATGTCTGATCAGTGGAAGCTAGCCAACGTAACACCGATATTCAAAAAAGGCAGCAAATCCCTACCCAGTAACTATCGTCCAATTAGCTTAACCTCAATTGTATGTAAAATGCTAGAAACGGTCATAAGAGACAGACTCGTAAATCACCTAGAGGCAAATAACTTACTTAAAGATACTCAACACGGCTTTCGTAAAAAACGTTCCTGTTTAACAAACCTCTTAGACTTCTTCCACGATATCCTCAACCTCTAAGATGAGAGTAAAGCTGTAGATATTATATACCTTGATTTTCAAAAGGCCTTTGACAAAGTTCCCCACAAACGTTTACTGATAAAACTAAAAGCGCATGGAATACAAGACGGTGTGTTGAAATGGATAGAAAATTGGCTCAGCGACAGAAACAAAAGAGTAGTCATCAACGGTAAGGCATCTAAATGGACCAATGTAAGTAGCGGGGTATCCCAGGGATCGGTACTAGGACCAATTCTCTTTCTAATTTACATCAACGACATAGATGAGGGTCTCACCTGTACAATCTCAAAATTTGCTGACGATACAAAAATTGCAAATAGCCTACTCTCAAAAGAACAAGTTGACGATATGCAACACAATCTAGATAAATTGTCATGTTGGGCCCAAATTTGGCAAATGAGTTTCAATGCGGATAAATGTAAAGTACTACATATCGGATACCTAAATGAGAAAGCAAACTATTCGATGAATGGCACTCAGCTTAAGAATGTAAACAGAGAAACCGATCTGGGAGTAACAATATCGAGTAACCTAAAACCGAGTCAACAATGTTCAGAAGTTGTTAAGAAGGCAAACAAAATAATTGGCTTTATAGGCAGGTCATTTGAGCATAAATCCAAAGAAGTTATCCTAACCCTTTACAATTCCTTAGTCCGCCCTCTTCTGGAATACTGCGTTCAATCCTGGTGCCCTTATTACCAAAAAGATATAAACAAGCTAGAACGAGTTCAACGTAGAGTTACCAAAATGAAACCTAGCCTAATGAACAAACCATACGAAGAGCGTCTTAGAGAATTAAATATATTTCCTTTAACCCAGCGCAGATTAAGAGGTGACTTAATTCAAGTGTTCAAAATCATCAAAGGCATCGACAATATGAACTGTAGTAAGTACTTCACTATCGACCAATCTAATTACACGCGGGGAAACGGTTGCAAAATTATTGGCAAATCTTTTAACTCACACGAATCTAAGAATTTCTTCTTCAATCGAGTTGTCAACTTGTGGAATGGGCTTCCCCGAGACGTTATAGACTGCAGCACCGTTGATTCATTTAAACTCCGCTTAGACAAATATCTCGCATCAAACCCGCGACTGACTGCGTTTGTAAATTAATAACTTTATTTTATCCCCCCCTCAGTTACTAACCCATCTGTCCCCTACTAACTTCCTAATCCTGCCACGGACATTAGTTCCAGGGCAGTAGTTCCCTTTCCAATGTTCCCTTACCCACTCCAAACCACTGTTTGGACACTTGATCCTCAGTATTTTGGAGGACAAGCAGCCTAGAAGGGTCACTAGACCTGTTGTTGCTTGATTTCCTTTGTACTCCTTTGTACTAAAGGTATGGAGGGAGGTTCAGGTGTGGAGGTGGCGAACGATGGGTGAAGAGGTGGGTGGATGTGGAGGTGTAGGATATGTGGTTGGATGTTTTTGAACTGGTGGATGAACACATAATAACTGTACATTTGGGATATTACCGCATATGCTAATATTTTGGTCAGGCAGTATCCCCATTAAAAGATGCCCTTGTTCATGTAACTATGCATTAGGAATAATATACCCCCTTTAGCTAGATAATAATACAGCTTGTTAATTGAACGACTGGTTTAGCAAAAACAGAACTTGATGGTCATATTAGGGTTTCCCTACAACTTATACTGGGATCATGATTAATAGTATCTGCGTCATTGAATTCAACTATTTTTCAGTGGAATTAATTTGTTCAAATATAACATCTTCACTTTGGTGTGTGCGTGTGTGTGTGTGTGTGTGTGTGTGTGTGTGTGTGTGTTGCTGTGTGTGCTTAAAGTGAGATCAGGACATGAATGCATATAGGTTTTGTGTTCATGGACGGGTGAAGAATTATAATGCTACATATGTTTCTGTCTTGATAGCGTAATGCTTAGTGCGCGGAATTTCGGTATGAGTATCCTAGGTTCGAGTCCTTGGAGTATCACATACATACATTGGTGTCATTGATTGAATTAATTAGGTTTATTTGTAAGTTATTTGATGGGTTGGTGAAAAAATATGAAATTATATATTCCATTTCGTCTTAGCCATTCATAATTAGCTCCAGGAATTACAATTATTCAATTTTATTTTATTAGACAGTCCTAGTAAAGTAAATAGATCGAGGAAATAATGTGTTAGTGAGACAATGCATTGCAATTATCGGGGGTAATGTAATCTAGCTAAAAGAGGTTGCTTTCACAACAAACATTGTGTATAATATAAACCGCATCAGTAGGTACAAAACAATAAACAAATTTACATAATTCATATGACTGGTAAATGCCCTAACATATCCATACAAGCACATCTATGATGTGCATGTTAAAAATCAATATACCATAAAGACTAATTTATCGTAATTACGCTCTTATATAGATTTCCAATAAGCAGTTATCCAAGAGTGGACGCTACCATGATTAGCATGATATTAGTATATCATATCCTTCTTTATAAAGTTGATATAAACATAGTCTAGTTATTTTAATGTGGTATAATCAAATTATTAGATAGTATAAAATATGTATGTTTCGATTTCTGACTCGTAAGTTTTAATAAAACAGACATATTTTGTTTTTATAAATAACCTCTAATAACCAAGTTTTGTGAGTGTCTGTTTTAGTATTAATATACTAAAACAGATACTTACAAAACTTGGTTTGTGTATAGGTCAAGGTATGAGTTGTGTTATAATTTTGTCCACTAACACCTTTAGTCCTATAATGAAATTGTTGTCAAGGGCTTAGGAAACTGGTGTGCTTTATTTATTTTACTGCATGTACCACTAGAGCAATTTATGTTAGGTGCTGATTTTTTGGAATTTAAGTACGTATGAAATACTATAATAAATATCAATTTAATGTGTACGTTTAGTTTCTTCCAGGAGGTATGTATTGAACATCGGGCCGATCAGACATAGTAGTTGGACAAATATAACACATTTGCCTTCTAAAATATAAACCCACATTAATATGCATTTAAAAAAAACCCATAACATTGTGTCAAAGTCTCTTACATTGATACATTTACAGGCGTATGTTTGGGAAATATGTATTACAAGACAATGTCTGGCATTTCTTACAATGCCATTTTCAATGTGTTCAACAACTTACTTAATATATATATATATATATCTTTGACTTTAAGTACATTTTAGTAATACTTCTCCAACTCCTTATTACATTGTACAAATGTAAGAATGTTTGTAATTATTGCAACGATTGTCTGAAAACTTCAGCAAATAAATATTTGTGTTCATTTGACGCCTAATGGATGTATTGCTACGTATAGACCCATTCATTCTCTGAGAACCAATTACACCCATTACGTTTCTCGGCATGGTGTCAAAATATCATTACTCTTCAGTTTTTGTTCATCGTGTTTACTACCCTGAAAATGTTGAAAACGCGTCAGGGTGTGTGTTTTTTTTGTATTTGTTTGTATTTTTGGTGTAGCTCTATCATTCTCTAATATATTCTCAACATATTCTTCTGCTAAATACCGTATATAACCTATTATGTTTCTTGTGGTAATGTTTTGTTATACTCCTTCACAATATCGTATATAACCTATTATGTTTCTTGTGGTAATGTTTTGTTATACTCCTTCACAATACCGTATATAACCTATTTGTTTCTGTGGTAATGTTTTGTTATACTCCTTCACAATACCGTATATAACCTATTATGTTTCTTGTGGTAATGTTTTGTTATACTCCTTCACAATACCGTATATAACCTATTATGTTTCTTGTGGTAATGTTTTGTTATACTCCTTCACAATACCGTATATAACCTATTATGTTTCTTGTGGTAATGTTTTGTTATACTCCTTCACAATACCGTATATAACCTATTATGTTTCTTGTGGTAATGTTTTGTTATACTCCTTCACAATACCGTATATAACCTATTATGTTTCTTGTGGTAATGTTTTGTTATACTCCTTCACAATACCGTATATAACCTATTATGTTTCTTGTGGTAATGTTTTGTTATACTCCTTCACAATACCGTATATAACCTATTATGTTTCTTGTGGTAATGTTTTGTTATACTCCTTCACAATACCGTATATAACCTATTATGTTTCTTGTGGTAATGTTTTGTTATACTCCTTCACAATACCGTATATAACCTATTATGTTTCTTGTGGTAATGTTTTGTTATACTCCTTCACAATACCGTATATAACCTATTATGTTTCTTGTGGTAATGTTTTGTTATACTCCTTCACAATACCGTATATAACCTATTATGTTTCTTGTGGTAATGTTTTGTTATACTCCTTCACAATACCGTATATAACCTATTATGTTTCTTGTGGTAATGTTTTGTTATACTCCTTCACAATACCGTTATAAACCTATTATGTTTCTTGTGGTAATGTTTTGTTATACTCCTTCACAATACCGTATATAACCTATTATGTTTCTTGTGGTAATGTTTTGTTATACTCCTTCACAATACCGTATATAACCTATTATGTTTCTTGTGGTAATGTTTTGTTATACTCCTTCACAAACAACGTCCAGTTACAGTGATGGTAACATTTTAAGGGGAGATTTCCACTTGAGGGACTTTTTTCTTGACCCCTTTCTCCCTCATGTCTAGCCCCATTGTTTTTGAAATTTTAAGACGTTTGCCCCATCAGTTTGGTGAATTTTAAGAATTTCCGCCCCATTCTGTCAATTTTAAGATATTTCGTGCCATTTAGGTGTCGATTTTATCCTGGCGAGCAATAGCGAGCCTGTAATTTAAGAGCAACCGGCCTTCGGCCGGGAAATTTTTCTACCGAAAAATTTACAAATTTATCTTGAAAGGGGGTCAAGGGGGTGACATTTTTAGATTGCTGGAGGAGTAGGAAACATACTAAAAACCTCCCCTTAAGGGGACGTTATTATATTTATGTATTTATTTATTTGTAATACTGGAATATATATATATATATATACTGTATATATATATATATATATATATATATATATATATATATATATATATATATATACCGGTATATATATATGTGTTTTAGATTGTTCCATAGACATCAAGAAAGCTTAATCTAAAAAATCCCAAAGATTTGAGATAGATTTGTAAACATTTTCGGTGGAAGACTGTCCCGGCCGAAGGCCGGTTCCTCCTAAATTACAGGACAGCTATCGCTCGCCAGGAACAAAACACGACACCTAAACTGCACGAAAGGTCTTAATATTGAACAAAAAAAAATCCTAAAATGTCAAAACTAATGGGGTTAAACATGAAGGAGAAGGGGGTTCAGGAAAATATACATAGTTCCCTTTTAACCCTTCCTACCCGGGCTACCTTAGGTAAGACAGGCTGGGTAGGAAGGGTTAATCAATCTTCAGAAATGTCTCATTCACAAAGCGGCACAATAAAGCATAGTTGCCTAGACATGAACGTGGGACAAATACTGAGGAGGGTTAGCTGTATATACCATTGTAATAGGTTAATGCTTAGTATTAACCCGCTGAGTACCAGCTAAATATTTATAAATGTACCACCCAGGACCGGCTGATTCTGATTTTTTGTTTATTCCAGAAACAATAGCGAATGGGTTAGGAATGAAGGAAAAACCACGAAAACCCGATCAAAAAGGTAATAAAAATGGTCCTACAGAGCCCCCGAAAATGGATTTTACAAGAGTAAAAAATTGAAGGCAATTTCCCCCAAAAAATATGTTTTTGCACGTTCACGCGCACGCGGTTGGACTTTGAGAGTTTTCAACCATCGGCATGGGTGCGTGGGATACTTACACAGTTCCCATACAAATTTGAGCCCTCTAGGTGGCATAAGACCGGAGTAATTGGGACCGGACCGGCCAGGACGCAAACCATGCGTCGCTGGGATTTAGCGTTACATACATTGTGGACGCAAACCCTGCGTCGCTGGGGCTCAGTGGGTTAATGAAAATATATGGTCTTACCATTCCAGACAATATTATTTTATATGTGTAAACTCAATGACTCAACATCAATCTATATTTAAACCTGTGAGCAGGTTTTGCGTCACTCATTTAAAGCGATTGTCCTAGATTCATGCTTTGATAACTGCGTGAAGACTGTACGTGTAGTGCCTGGAGCCTGTATTGACATGCAATAAACCTCACGTTCTTGTTCTGCCTACTGAACATTTGTAGTCACGAAGTTACAAGAAATAGAGCAAGTCAATTATATGTAGAGTACAAAGTTATTTTAGTCAGATCCATTTTATTGGTACGGTACATACTGTAATTTGTGGAGGTAAGACCATGTTGATTTTGGAGATATTATTGGTCCTTACTTTAATCCGAAACAAATGTACGTTACATACCTATCCTAAACAGCCACGAACACTTGTTACATCTTACATATAAGTACATAATTATAAGTTTCGAGGTAGGAGGAAGGGGAAGGTTCAAAGACAACGGCTCTGGTATTTGATTGGTGGGTGGAATTAATTAAGGGGAGATAGTCATTTCTTTCTGGCCCTTCTTTTCGCTCATGCTTAGCCCCATTAGTTTTCAGATGTTAAGGCGTTCGGCCAATTAGTTTGACAATTTTAAGACCTATCTTCCCTTTTCTGTGTCAATATTAAGACTTTTCGTCTAATTTAGGCGTCGATTTTTGAGATACCAGGGAAGAAATATATATAAAGCTGCTATATTTGTACCCCCCAGACACTAACACCATCAAAGAAAACCCTTTTCTCGAAATATATTAGTAACCCCCAAGACTACCGGCCTCACATAAAAACAGGAAAACATAGCAGTACCTGCTCCTACCTGACCCAGCCAGAACTCGAATACAACAAAGAGTTGTTTATGCAAATACCACATCAACACTCTCAATATCACCACACTGACCACAACTTGCCAAAATGAACAAGCAGTGACGACAAATAAGCCAAATGTATTTTAACACATTATTCCATAATCACCATCATATAACCTGCATATGTATCACAGACTAAACTAAACATAAAAGCATAATTTCACGCATCATTACACTATGTATAAAGACCAAACCAATATAGATAAATAAAGTATGTACAAGCAGAGTAAGACACATACCTTACATATTTTTAGTACGACCCCTAATTACACGATAAATCAAAAACGCCTTTCTACCATGCCAGTGTTATCCTTAACCCGTCCCGCCCCAGCGACGCGTCTGGCGCGTCGCCTATGTATGTAACGCACAGCCCCAGCGACGCGTCAGACGAGTCACCCTAATTGCTCCGACCGTAACCTCAGGTGGGCTCAGATTTGTATGGGAACTGTGTACGTATCCCACGCAACTGTGCCGATGGTTGAAAACTCTCAAAGTCCACGTGCGTGCGTGTGAGCGCGCAATAACCTGTTTTTTGGGGGAAATTGCCTTCAATTTTTTACTCTTGTAAAATACGTTTTCGGGGGCTCTGTAGGACCATTTTTTAAGCTTTTTGAGCGGTTTTTCGTGGTTTTTCCTTCATTCCTAACCCATTCGCTATTGTTTCTGGAATAAAAAAAAAATTTGAAAACGGGCCGGGTTCTGGTGAACAAAAAATAAAAAACTAGGCGGGGCTCCACGGACAAGCCCCTTGACCCAATTTATAAACGAGATATTACCTGACAAAAATAAGGAAAAGATAGGCAGCTCAGGGCTATGCTTTAGGAGTGTAATTCTTCCCAGAAGGATTAGTAAATCTAGAACATCCTTGAGCACAAAAGGCGATAGATCTACCTTACTGGATTCAGCCAGTCCATACCAGTTAAAACAATAAAACACTATTGCAAGTGTGATTGACCCCGAAGAAAGAAGAAGAAGACGAAGAGGCAAATTCTACCCGTGTTGTGTGAATTCCGTGGCGGCCCCCTTTCATCTCCTAGTTACATATTGCGAATCAAAGTAAAACAAACCCGAAAGAATTCTATAGTTATATCAGAAAGAAAAAAGTAGTTACTTCAACTGTTGGACCGTTAGTCGATGAAAATGGAGAATACACCAAAGACGAAGTACAAAATAATGAGTAATGCCCTAAACACCTTCTTTGCATCAGTTTTTACAACAGAAGACCTCAGTGATATCCCTACACCATCGCCGATTCAAATTGATAATTCAGATGTTCTAAGCAATATCACCGTTACAGAGAGAGAAGTATTGAATTGTTTAGATAAACTCAAGGTAAATAAAACGCCTAAAACCTGATACAATCTCGCCTAGAGTTCTAAAGGAAGCTAATGATGAGCTCTCCAAACCACTGACATTACTATTCAATAAATCCTTGCAGTCTGGAACTATGCCTGATCTGTGGAAGATAGCCAACGTAACACCGATATTAAAAAAAGGCAGCAAATCCCTACCCAGTAACTATCGTCCAATTAGCTTAACCTCAGTTGTATGTAAAATGCTAGAAACGGTCATAAGAGACAGACTCGTAAATCACTTAAAGGAAAATAACATACTTAAAGATACTCAACACGGTTTTCGTAAAAAACGTTCCTGTTTAACAAACCTCTTAGACTTCCTCCACGATATCCTCAACCTCTACGATGAGAGTAAAGCTGTAGATATTATATACCTTGATTTTCAAAAGGCCTTTGACAAAGTTCCCCACAAACGTTTACTGATAAAACTAAAAGCGCATGGAATACAAGACGGTGTGTTGAAATGGATAGAAAATTGGCTCAGCGACAGAAAGCAAAGAGTAGTCATAAACGTAAGGCATCTAAATGGACCAATGTAAGTAGCGGGGTACCCCAGGGATCGGTACTAGGACCATTTCTCTTTCTAATTTACATCAACGACATAGATGAGGGTCTCACCTGTACAATCTCAAAATTTGCTGACGATACAAAAATTGCAAATAGCGTACTCTCAAAAGATCAAGTTGACGATATGCAACACAATCTAGATAAATTGTCACATTGGGCCCAAATTTGGCAAATGAGTTTCAATGCGGATAAATGTAAAGTACTACATATCGGATACCTAAATGAGAAAGCAAACTATTCGATGAATGGGACTCGGCTTAAAAATGTAAACAGAGAAACCGATCTGGGAGTAACAATATCGAGTAACCTAAAACCGAGTCAACAATGTTCAGAAGTTGTTAAGAAGGCAAACAAAATAATTGGCTTTATAGGCAGGTCATTTGAGCATAAATCCAAAGACGTTATCCTAACCCTTTACAATTCCTTAGTCCGCCCTCTTCTGGAATACTGCATTCAATGCTGGTGCCCTTATTACCAAAAATACATAAACAAGCTAGAACGAGTTCAACGTAGAGTTACCAAAATGATACCTAGCCTAAAGAACAAACCATACGAAGAGCGTCTTAGAGAATTAAATCTATTTCCTTTAACCCAGTGCAGATTAAGAGGTGACTTAATTCAAGTGTTCAAAATCATCAAAGGCATCGACAATATGAACTGTAGTAAGGACTTCACTATCGACCAATCTAATTACACGCGGGGAAACGGTTGCAAAATTATTGGTAAATCTTTTAACTCACACGAATCTAAGAATTTCTTCTTCAATCGAGTTGTCAACTTGTGGAATGGGCTTCCCCGAGACGTTATAGACTGCAGCACCGTTGATTCATTTAAACTCCGCCTAGACAAATATCTCGCATCAAACCCACGACTGACTGCGTTTGTAAATGAATCACTTTATTTAATCCTCCCCTCAGTTACTAACCCATATGTCCCCTACTAACTTCCTAGTCCTGCCACGTTAGTGGCAGGGCAGTAGTTCCCTTACCCACTATAAACTACTGTTTGGACACTTGATCCTCAGTGTTTTGGAGGACAAGCAGGCTAGAATGGTCACTAGATCTGTTGTTGGTTGATTTCCTTTGTACTCCTTTGTACTCCTACCGGACACCTACCAGAAATACGCCGTGTCGCCAGACTCGCTAACAGGCTTCTATACTTATTTCATTCTTTAAGTGCTCGTATTCACGTATTAGTAATAGATGATTTTCAATAAAGGGTTAACTCGATATAATAAGGTTCAATATACCGAAGATTATTATTCTTCTCTTCTCCTAGTGACCCGTTGCTCGATATAGAGAGAACACATACACTTCTGCGTTAGGGATTTCTAATTCATTCAAGTGTCACTGGTTGTAATTGAGGTATTGTGCTTGTTATGGTGGGTACGATCTTTAATTATTTATGATTGAACATCGTATGCAATGTTATGAGCCCGGTATAATTAATTCGACCTGTAGACAGCTTAGTTTCATATATAGGAAGATATTTTTGTTCAAGAGTGTACGATTCAGAGTGTGGTGGTATTGCAGGTAGTTCTCTCATCACCCCCCATTTTCTTCCACATTCCATTCTCCCCCCCTATCCCTCTACACCCGTACCCCTACTCAATTTCCCCCCTTTTTCCTCCAACTCCCTTTCTCTTCTTCGTTGCCTCACGTACGAATGATATTGATTATAACTACAGTAGGTAATAATGTATTTGGCTTTTCTAATCATAAGTATTGTTTACAAGATATATCATAGAGTTCTTGGTAAAAGTAATACTTTAATTCAGTAAGTATATGAGTTGAGATTAGTGCAGTTCGAGAGGTTGCTATCAGAGCCAGGTGAGCGAAGGGTATATAAGCCTATTGTCTGCGTGAGGCAGGTAGTGTATTCTCCACCACCATCAGGGGACCGACTGGTTAATTACAAACTTCCAGGTCTTACTTTCAATTTAAATGAAATTTGGCACAGGTATATATGACCATAAAACTAGATAAAAAAAAAAAAAATTGTGTTTTTTTTGCTTTTCCTTGCAATTTAGGTAAAAAAAAACGTTGAAAATCATAGCACTGCAGAAAATGATAAACTCCTATAGAAATCCCCATAGCACATGTTTTATGTGATCAAACAACTCACAAAAGGTGTATCTGTAGTTTCTATAAAAAACATTTGATATATTTTGTGTATTTGTTCGATTTAGGTGATTACGGATTCAGGCGAATATATTTATAGAAAAATACAATTTTGACGACAGACATATTGTGAAAAATAAATAAATTACTAGAGTAAATTGGCTTGATAGGCCTTTTAGTGTTTTTAATTACCTTTCCAATGGTATATACACCATTCCTATAGGTCCAATAATAACTGTAGAATAACATCCGATAGTGCGGCAATATAGGTTCTGAGAAAAACAGGTGAAAGTTCAAAGCAATTAGGTGAACATTTTTACTTTTGTTTTTTAGATTTACAATATTTTACGCAGAAACATGGCAAAGTAGAAGATAAAGAGTATGGGAGATTGTAGAGTAGCTTACGCTCTTTCGATTTATATAGGTATGCTCCTCGTACGACCAGTAGTTACTGAGCATGTTAATTTCAAAGTTCGCTATATAATGTTTTTAGAATTACAAGAAAAGTTTGGAAAACATAAAAAAAAAAAAAAATTCCAATGGGTTTTCACTAATAACATTTCACTGGCTTATGAAGGGATGTTGACTCTTGTTCAGTAAACACCTATTGGTATTTTCAGGATTTCGAGTTTTTTAAGCCTAAATTAACCGGTCGGTCCCCTTAAGCTGACCTGCCCTGAGTTTGTTTGTAAAAGAATCACCATGAGTTGAATAAGTATCGCCTAGGATTTTTCTATTTTTATTGATTGCTTTCACTTACTCTCTTGGAGGGTATAATTTTATATAACTATGTATTATTTTCTTAACAGTGTCTTTATTATTTCACTTCAATGTTTCTCACTTTGATATTTTCACTAGAAGTAACTTTTGTGTATAATTAATCATGTAAATAAATTATAATTTTATTTTACATAATCTTTACATTTTACCTTTATGCAATTATATTATTCTTTTGATTGTTGGGATAAATCTATGTCAAAGTAACTAAAGATAACTAATTCTGAACGAGTGATGAGAAAGGAATAACTTTGGGTTTTTTAGGCTAAAACAGCCATTTGATATCAACTGATATTTTATGAACTTGCCATATCTTTTTACCTACCAAGGTTTTAGTGACTACAAAGAGAGTTGCTAGTTTTTGTGGAAGTTTAACATGCCACTTCTTCTTGACTGAAACTGATAGTCATATTTTCCGCATTTTATGAGGCTAAATAATAAGTCCTCGTTTTGTGTTTTTTAGTGGAATGTTTCTTTATGTTATGGGTTCGAACCCCGCTTGTAACGTAACATGGTGCCGTGACCAGGATTCCTTTCTTTCCCTCGTTTGGTAGTAATTGAGAACATTAGTGAAACATTAGGTCCCTCGCTAGGATATCGCATACTCATCTCATCCATCTCATTTTGTTCTGTTTATGAGTTGAGAGAGCTGTGTCAGCCTCTACGTTCTTTAATGCCAATATTCGCGTTTCTCACTCATCCTAAATTGTCATACATTTTCTCGTTCATCCATTGTTCATAGCATTCAATCCTGGAATTTAAAATTAGTGAATTTGTCGCTGACCCCTCCTTGAGCACCTTGTCTGTGTGGAAGCTCAGAAAAGTAGACTGGATTGCCTTAGCCACAGAGTATGATGTACCTTACAAATCTAGTAATACCAAAGGTGAGATTAGAAGGAGTGTGCTTGAGAAATTGGTAACTACTGGGGTTTTGTCTGAGGCTTATCAGTTGTGTGCAGAGGAAGGAGGCAGTGAGGCATGGATGAGAGTGAAACTATTAGGGCTGGAGAATGAAAAAGCTGACAGAGAACAGAGAAGGCTTGAGATTGAACATGAGCGTGAACAAAAACAGCGTGAGCTTGAGGAGAAACAACGTGAGAGAGAGCATGATGAGCGCATGTTAAAGTTAAAAGCAGAAGAAAACCGGAATCAGAGGGATTCGGTTGCAAGTAGACAATTTTCTGATAAGGGTCATAGTTTGAAATTTGTCCCTAGGTTTGATGAGACTGACCCTGAGAATGTCTTCATCCTTTTTGAGAAGGCAGCTAACCAACTCAAGTGGCCAAATGATCAGTGGGCATTTCTAGCCCAGACTGCTTTCATAGGTAAAGCCAAGCAGGTTTATACCAATCTCCCCATTGATTCCTTGACCTATGAAACTCTTAAAACCTCAGTCTTAGCAGTGTATGATCAGGTTCCTGAAACTCATCGTCAGTATTTCAGGGATATGAAGAAAGGTGAAAAACAAACCTATCTAGAATTTGTAAAGGAAAAAGAGCGAAAGTTTCTGAGTTGGTTGAGAGCCAGTAAAGTGACCTTTGAGCAGTTGTGCCAGCTAGTCATGCTTGAAGAATTTCTCCGCTAAGTGCCCTTCCCCTTAAAACTTTACCTCCAAGAGAGAGAGGTGCAATCTGTAGACAGGGCGGCTATTTTGGCTGAAAATTACAGATTAACTCATGGCGATTCTTATTTCAGGACAAGACAGAGAGGGCCTGGCAACCGGCCACATTCTGGTGCTGGTCCTCGTGATGGTGGTAGTTTTCACTCCACTGGTGGTAGGTCTGGTTATGGTGGTGTCTCCCAACCAGTTTCAAGGGTAGCATCGGGGGGCAATGGATCTGATAAAAAGGAATTTAACAATACTTCTCTTTCTTCCATTAAACCTCCTGAACCCTTAGTTTGTGCCTACTGTAAACAATCCGGACATTTTCTTAGAGAGTGTCCCAAATTAAAATTAAAAGAGAAAACACGTAAACAAGAGAGTAGTGCTGTCATAGCCTCTTCCCTTGTACTTAATCCAAATAGAGTAGCAGTATCCCCTCCTACTCCACCTGTGTTGACTGCCTGTTCTGACTCTGATGACTCTCACAACCAGGTTTTCACTAGTATACCACCTAGCTGTTCTAACCAGTTCCAACCTTTTCTTTCCACAGGATCAGTTTCCTCTACTGACGCTTCCTCTGACTATCCCATTCATATTTTGAGAGACACAGGAGCTTCTCATAGCTTTTTGGTAGGAGGATTGGTGCCCAGTATTGAGGACTGTTTGCTGGGCCAGAGTATACTCATTCAGGGAGTCAGTGGGTGTCTTGTTCCTTTGGCTTGGGTGTATCTAAAAACTGAGTTAGCTAGTGGTTTCTTTACTGTTGGGATTCAAGATTCACTACCTGTAGAAGGAGTGAACTTATTTATGGGAAACGATATCGCCGGTGGCAAAGTGATACCAGACCCCATTGTTACCTCCACTCGCTCCTCTGATAACAACACTAAGCAATTAGAAAATCAGTATCCCAATTTGTTTCCCTCCTGTGTAGTGACTAGGAGTGGGGCTGGTCACCACAATAAGAAGGACAAAGTTGATCCTGATAGTGTTGACCTAGACACTTCCTCCCTATTTCCTGATGTAGAGTCAGAGAATATTAGCAAGATTCCCATTGATTCTGAAACTCTCAAAGAGGCTCAGAAACAGGACCCTGAACTGGCAATATATTTTGATAGGGCTGTGGAAGAGTCAGATATAGGAAACTATCCTCAATGCTTCTATCTATGTAATGGTACCCTGATGCGCAAGAATAGACCTCCCAATGTGCCAGCTAATGAGCCCTGGCAAGAAATGCATCAAGTAGTTGTGCCACATAAGTATAGAGTAGACATAATTTCCATTGCTCATGACCTTAGTGGTGGACATTTGGGTGTCAACAAGACGTATGAAAACATTCTCAATGATTTCTTTTGGCCGAGGATGAAACAATCTGTTAAGTCTTACTGTAAAACTTGTCATGTGTGTCAACTTGCTGGGAAACCCAACCAACCCATCAAGCCTGCACCTTTAAATCCCATCCCTGTAACGGATGAACCATTCAGTAAAATCATAATTGACTGTGTAGGACCTTTGCCAAGAACCCGTAGTGGGAATGAGTACTTGTTGACTGTCATGTGTTCCACCACTAGGTATCCAGTAGTGTTCCCCTTGAGGCGTATAACATCAAAGAATGTAGTAAAGGTGCTTAGTAAATTTTTCACCCAGTATGGAATACCCTGTGTGGTACAGTCTGATTTGGGAAGTAACTTTACCTCTCAGCTCTTCAAGCAAACCATGGAAGAGTTGGGAGTAAACCAGTACCATTCCACTGCCAGTCACCCCCAGTCCCAGGGGGCATTAGAGAGGTTTCATCAGACCCTCAAATCCATGCTCACTAAATATTGTGTAGAGAACAATGCCGACTGGGATGAGGGCATCCATTTTGTGTTGTATGCTGTAAGAAGCAGGGTACAAGATTCTCTAGGATTTTCACCATTTTCCCTAGTCTGTGGTCATGAGGTCAGAGGTCCTTTGAAAGTGTTGAAAGATACTTGGATCAATGCTAACTCTAATAAACATCTTCTCACTTATGTGCATCAATTTGAATCTAGACTGAGATCTGCAGTAGAACTAGCTATGAATAATTTAGAGAAGTCTCAAGATAAAATGAAAGTGCAGTATGATATGACTACAGGTGTCAGAGAATTTCAGCCAGGAGATTTAGTGCTTGCCTTTCTGCCATACCTAAAAAAACGCTGCAAAGCAAGTACCATGGTCCATATGTTGTGCTTAAGAAAACAAGTAATGTGAATTATGTTTTAAAAACTCCTGATCGTAGGAAGTCGGAAAGACTAGTACATGTTAACCTGCTGAAAGCCTATCATTGCAGAGATCCAGATAAGGTATTAAACTTTGAATCTGTAGCACAATTTGAAGGTGAACTAGAGGATATAAAGATCAAGGAGCATGATGACATCCAGTTGCCTCTTGATAACAAATTGCAAAAATCAGACTTTTTGACTAACCCCCATTTAAAATTCCAGCACTTGTTGTCTGACCAAGGTGAAAACTTGGAGTACCTGCTTTCCGAGTTTCCACAGCTGTTTGGTAACGTTCCCCAGCAGTGTCCCCTGGTGGAACATGATGTGGTCCTTATGGAGGGGGCCACTCCCATCAAGCAACATCCCTACCGCGCCAATCCAGAGAAGCGTGCGTTACTTCAACAGGAAGTGGACTTCTTACTCGCCCATGGATTGGTGGAACGGAGCGACAGCGAGTGGGCCTCTCCATGCCTACTCGTGGACAAACCTGATGGCAAATTTAGGATGTGTACGGATTATCGCCGGGTAAACCAACTCACCCGCCAGGACTGCTACCCTCTGCCACGGATCGACGACCTGTTGGACCGTTTGGGAGGAACGAAGTACATCTCCAAGATTGACCTGCTGAAGGGTTACTACCAGATAAAACTATCAGAGAGGGCCAAGAGAGTGTCTGCATTTGTCACCCCGGACGGGCTATTCCAATACACCGTCATGCCTTTCGGTATGGTGAATGCGCCCGCCACCTTCCAGCGACTGATCCACCGGGTGACAGATGGCCTCTCGGGCGTGCAATCCTACCTCAACGATATTGTGGTCTACAGCGAATCCTGGCAGGATCATCTTCACCAGCTACAGAATCTCTTCTCCAACTTGGCCAGGGCGGGACTCACTGTCAACCTTGCCAAGAGTGAGTTCGGCCATGCCAAAGTAATCTTTCTGGGTCACGTGGTAGGAGAAGGGGAAGTCAGCCCTATTTCTGCCAAAGTCGAAGCCATTTCTACACTGCCCATTCCCCAGGACCGCAAGGCAGTAATGCGCTTCTTGGGAATGGCTGGGTACTATCGGCGGTTTGTACCCAACTTCGCTGACCTCTCCGCCCCCCTAACAGACTTGATTAGTCCCAAGAGAACATTTGTGTGGACCCCAGAATGCCAAACTTCATTCACAAAGATTCGTTGCCTATTAGTCAATGCACCTATTCTGAAGTCCCCTCAGTTCATAAGCCGTTCATAATTCAGGTGGATGCTAGTGATGTTGGTGTAGGAGCAGTTTTGCTACAGTACAATGATGCTGAGATTTTACATCCAGTTTGATATGCCTCCGGTAAACTCAAACCTTATCAAAATCACTACAGCACTATTGAAAAAGAGTGTTTTGCCTTGCTCTTTGCAGTGGATAAGTTTAATGTGTATCTTAGTGGTGCACATATTCCCATGAAAGTGTTTACTGATCACAACCCCCTGAAATTCTTGTATAAAATGAAAACTCAAATCAGCGGTTAATGAGATGGTGCTTGGCTTTGCAACCATATAACCTTGAAATTCACCACATAAAGGAAAAGGACAATATTATCGCGGACATGTTGTCCCGGAACTGAATGAGATTTTTTTTAGTTGTTAGAGCTATTTTGCCAGCAATAATTTGTAAGTTTGTTAATGTGATTTTGGTTTTGGTTTATGGTTTGGTGAATGGTATTAGGCTTAAAATTATTGTATTAGGGTTTAGATTTAGTTTCGCTTCTCTTATGAATCTCTTTGTGAGGGAGGTGTTAGGGATATTTATTTCATTCAAGTGTCACTGGTTGTAATTGAGGTATTGTGCTTGTTATGGTGGGTATGATCTTGAATTATTTATGATTGAACATCGTATGCAATGTTATGAGCCCGGTATAATTAATTCGACCTGTAGACAGCTTAGTTTCATATATAGGAAGATATTTTTGTTCAAGAGTGTACGATTCAGAGTGTGGTGGTATTGCAGGCAGTTCTCTCATCACCCCCCATTTTCTTCCGCATTCCATTCTTCCCCCTATCCCTCTACACCCGTACCCCTACTCAATTTCCCCCCCCTTTTTCCTCCAACTCCCTTTCTCTTCTTCGTTGCCTGACGTACGAATTATATTGATTATAACTACAGTAGGTAATAATGTATTTGGCTTTTCTAATCATAAGTATTGTATACAAGATATATCATAGAGTTCTTGGTAAAAGTAATACTTTAATTCAGCAAGTATTTTTTTTTTCTATGTGATTGAGGGAGGTAAAAGGCAGAACTGCCTATAGCGAGTGCCTCCCCCATAGTTGAAAGAGTGACAGGGCCAAAATCAAGGGACGTTCGAGCCAAAATGCCTGGACACACAGAGTTTGAAGCAATTTAAGTCATCGGAAGAGGGAAAAACTGATTCTGGGAGAGAGTTCCAGAGCTCAGCTGTTGAGTAGAAGAAAGTTTGAGAGTAACGTTTCACTCTTGGGTTGGAGAGTTGCACAGAGTAGGGGTGGGATTGAGTTGCAAGACGGGTACCACGTGCCCTACGTAAAGGAGGTGGTATACACTGGGAAAGCTCTGAGGAACACTGATTATTATAGTAGCGATAGAATAGCGAGAGAGATGCAACATTGCGGCAGAGAGAGAGAGATTACAAAGAGTTTGTGAGTGGACGGGAGTTAATGATACGAAAGGCCTTCCTTTCAACTTTGTCTAGGAGAGCGGTGTAAGAGGAACCTCCCCACACATGTGAACAATACTTAATACAAGGACGCACTATGCCCATGTACAGAGCAAGAAGCTGTGCAGGGGAAAAAACAAACCTAAGGCGGTTGAGCACACCCAGCTTCTGGGAGGCTGCCTTAGCAAGATTGGTAATATGGTCCTTCCAACTGAGAGCAGAAGAAAAGGAGACACCAAGAATATTGAGAGAAAATGAAGGATTGATTTTTGCATTGTTGAAGAATAAGGGATAGTCCGCTGGGAGTTCCTTACGGGTAGATAGATGGAGAAATTGGGTTTTGGAAGCATTAAAGGTAACAAGGTTTTCTCTGCCCCAATTGGAGATAGTATTTAGATCAGAATTTAAGAGTTCTATGGCTTCATTACGTTTGTCGTTGAGGGATTGCTGGTTGGGGCGTTCTGAAAAACTAATGGAGTAGTGTAAGGTTGAGTCGTCTGCGTATGAATGGATGGGAATTGAGGTACAGTTGAGGAGATCATTTATAAAAATTAGAAAGAGAATAGGAGATAGGACAGAGCCCTGAGGATCACCGGAGTTTATAGGGTGGGGAAGTGAACAATGGCCGTCCACAACCGCGGCTATGGAACGGCCGGAAAGGAAATTAGAGACAAAGGCACAGATGGAGGGATAGAAACCGAAGGATGGTAGTTTAGAAATTAAAGATTTGTGCCAGACTCTATCGAAGGCTTTCGATATGTCTAGTGCAATAGAAAAACTCTCACCGAATTCACGAAAGGAGGATGACCAAGAGTTAGTAAGATATGAAAGAAGATCACCAGTAGAGTGACACTTAAGGAAGCCATACTGGCGATCTGAGAGCAGATTATGAGAAGAGAAATGCTTAAGAAATTTGGAAGCAAGAATAGTTTCAAATTTTTTAGAAAGACAAGAGATGAGAGCAATTGGACGATAGTTGGAGGGTTGAGAGCGGTCACCCTTCTTTGGGACAGGTTGAATGTGAGCAAATTTCCAGCATGTAGGGAAGACGTTAGAGGATAGACAGAGACGAAAGAGTTTGCCTAGGCAGGGAGTCACCACGGAAGCACAGTTTTTGAGAACAACAGGAGGAACACCGTCCGGACCGTACGCCTTATTAGTATTAAGCCCAGACAGGGTAGAAAGTACATATTTAGGAGAGATTAGGATATTAGGCATACGTAAGAGGGAGGAGGGTAGAGAGGGAGGAATAGCACCGGAATCATCCAAGGTGGAGTTTCTAGCAAAAGTTTGAGCGAAGAGTTTAGCTTTGTCAGAGGAAGAAGTGATGGTTGTGCCATCAGAGTGGAAAAGGGGAGGGAAAGACGAGGAAGAGAAATTGTTGGAGAGGTTTTTGGCTAGATGCCAGAAAGCTTGGGAAGAGCTAGAATTGGATAGTTCAGTGTATTTATTATTGATGAAAGAGTGTTTGGCAAGTCGAAGAACAGATTTGGCTTGATTCCGGGCAGAAACATAGGAAGAATGAGAGTTTTGAGTTTTAAGGCGTCGGTGCCGTTTGAATGCCTCCTTCTTATTGCGGACAGCAGTAGAACAGGCGTAAGTAAACCAAGATTTGTTAGCATTAGTTTGAGAGAAAGAGAATGGAATGTATGCTTCCATGCCCGATAGGATTACCTCGGTAATGCGTTTAGCACTCTCCGAGACTCCCCGGCCACGGAAGCAGAAATCATTCCATGGTAAATCAAAGAAGTACTGCCGGAGAGCCTCCCAATCGGCAGCGCCGAAGTGCCACAAGCGCCGCCGGCTAGATCGGGTGGCCGTACTGGAGAGATAGGGCAGGTGACAGAGATAAGTTTATGGTCGGAGGAGCCCACACGAGAGAAAAGATCAACAGTTTAAGAAGAAGGGTTAGAAGTTAGAAACAAGTCAAGAATGTTGGGCCGATCTCCGATGCGATCCGGGATACGGGTGGGTTGCTGAACTAACTGCTCTAGGTTATTTATGATAGAAAAGACGTAGGTTTGTTCACCAGCTGGGGCAGTAGTGTGCGAGGAGAGCCATTGATGGTGGTGAACATTGAAATCTCCTAAGTTGGAGATTTCTGAGAAAGGAGAAATGGATAGAATGTGTTCCACTGTAGAGTTTAAATAGTCAAAGAATTTGAGTTAAGATTAACCCTCTCACATTCTTGACGCAATGTTGAGCCTATTAGGGATACTTTAACCCTTATTTAGCGGCGAGCAACATAAGTCGAGTTAAAAAAAGCTGGACTATGTGGCGGCGCTCGACATAACTCGAGTGGCAATTTCAGCACGTAATGTGGCTGAGAGAGAGAGACAAGTGGTGGCAGGAGACTAGCGAGCGTATGACTGCTCCAGACCACCGCGGCGAACCTACTGACACAAATCTCAGCTCCCTCCTCCCTCTCTCACTCGCTACATACTCAATTATGTACTGAAAGTACCGAATTACCTGCTTTTTGCACTCGCGTTGCACGGTTATTGCAAGAAAACTATCCATCATACAAGGATCGTTATGGTGTCATTCGAAAGCTCTGTTTATGCCCTTTCAGGGATAGGTACTTGTTTTACGTTATGGGTCTTATTTAGGCATGAAAATGATCACGTAAACAGCCCTATTTTGGCTAAAAACACCCCGCTGTGCGGTACACATAAATAAACCGCATAGGCCGCTCGTAAGGTGTTAAAGCCTTTGTTACCATCACAGGTATTTAGAAACCTTTAGTTTAGTTACTTCAACCTCTGCAGTTGTCTTTGAGTTAGCTGTGGGCAGACAACTAATTTTGGAGAGGTAATTATAAGAGTGAGAGAACTCTATTTAGTATTGCTAATCTGGCAACCTCTACGTCATATGGTCGTGAGAGGGTTAATGCAGTTCGAGAGGTTGGTATCAGAGCCAGGTGAGCGAAGGGTATATAAGCCTATTGTCTGCGTGAGGCAGGTAGTGTATTCTCCACCACCATCTTAAGCTGACCTGCCCTGAGTTTTTTTTTTTTTTTTTTTTTAAAGAGACAATGAACGGAGGAAGGAAAATCACAGATAAAACAAAAAGGTCCATGTGCCTAAAGGCATCCTCCATTCATAAAATGTTTGTAACAACTGGATTTAAACATTTGTAGATTGTAAGTTTGTGGAAAGCAATTCGAGGGAAGTGAATTCCAAAGAGTAGTAGCTCTGGGGATAAATGAATTCTGATAAGCAGAAGTTCTGCATTGTGGAGGAGAAAGTGTAAATTCATGGGCGCTCTCAGCTGCCCTAGTTCTACGGGGAAATATGTGGAGAGGCGGCACAATTGAAGCAAGTTCCTCGGAACAATTGCTGTGAAAATATCTGTAGAATAATGCAAGGGATGCAACGTTTCTTCGTATGGATAATGTAGGAAGGTCCTGTGTGATTGCAGGGTTATTGATTAATCTAATAGCTTTATTTTGAATTTTGTCCAACTGCCTCAATGCAACCACTCCACTTCCACCCCACAGAGGTGAACAGTAATCCATCTGAGAACGCACATGACTTTTATATATCACGGCCAACTGCTCGTCAGTGAAGAATTCTCGAACTCTGTACAGGAGTCCCAGTTTTTTAGAGGCATTCTTAGCAATGCTTCTAACATAATGTGTCCAGCTCAAGTTAGTAGTTAATGTTAGGCCGAGAATGTCAATACTAGGGGAAGTGGGAATATTTACATCATTAAAAAATATATGGGAGTCAGTGAGATTCTGTCGGTTAGAAAATTGAATGTATTTGGTTTTCTGTGCATTAAAGGAAACTAGATTCTTTTATCCCCATCCATTAATTCTAGAAAGTTCCTGGTTCAGAGAAATTGCAGTGTTTATTTTTGAATTTATAAGATCGGGTTGGGTGAAAGAATTGGTGAATGTGAAGGAACTGTGGAGTGTTGAGTCATCTGCGTAGGAATGTATTGGATTATGAGTGATAGATATGAGATCATTGATATGAATGAGGAACAGAATTGGGGCCAAAACTGATCCCTGGGGAACACCAGCATTTATTGAGTGAAATTGAGAATAAAGGCCATCTACCATTACACATATTTTTCTGTTATGAAGATAAGACAGGTTTGATTACTGTTTGTAAAAGAATCACCATGAGTTGAATAAGTATCGCCTAGGATTTTTCTATGTTTATTGATTGCTTTCACTTACTCTCTTGGAGGGTATTTATATAATTATTTATTATTTTTCTTAATAGTGCCTTTATTATTTCACTTCAATGTTTCTCACTTTGATATTTTCACTAGAAGTAACTTTTGTGTATAATTAATCATGTAAATAAATTATAATTTTGTTTTACATAATCTTTACATTTTACCTTTATGCTAATATATTATTCTTTTGATTGTTGGGATAAATCTAAGTCAAAGTAACTAAAGATAACTAATTCTGAACGAGTGATGAGAAAGGAATAACTTTGGGGTTTTTAGGCTAAAAACAGACATTTTATATCAACTGATATTTTATGAACTTGACACATCTTTTCACCTACCAAGGATTTAGTGACTACAAAGAGAGTTGCTAGTTTTTGTGGAAGTTTAACATGCCACTTCTTCTTGACTGAAACTGATAGTCATATTTTCCGCATTTTGTGAGGCTAAATCATAAGTCCTCGTTTTGTGTTTTTTAGTGGAATTTTTCTTTATGTTATGGGTTCGAACCCCGCTCGTAACGTAACATCTGTCTGTGGGATAAAGATATATATATATTTCTTCGAGTACAGGTTCCTGTATTCATTATGAAGAGTTATACATTATATTACTTTGGAAATAGAAACACGCACATTTACACGTATTAACCAGTGAACACTTATATAGATCTTGTTTTATGCGATATCATCATTAAGTACATAATTCATAGATAAATTGTGCACAGAGTGTTTTACAATTCAGTCTCTTATTTAGACTATTATTCTGATATTCACACTTTTTAAAGTTAAATTCATTCCGTGTATCCTTTCGAGTTATATTCAACTCAATGTTGTCAAATCGCATTAACTTATCCGCCGACCTCCAATCTCAGTCACGCATACATGACTAGTATTTACCTTTAACCCGTTCATGAATTTATATTCATAAATATTATTCTTTGAGTTATTTAAGTTAAAAATCCTATTTATGTTGAATTAAATTAACCTTTATTCAATAGTCAAGTAGTGTCTTACTTTCCAAAAAACCTTCAGTACTGTGCGTATGCCATCGCAGTAACTATTATTTACCCTAGGCGGAATCAATTCTCGTATTTCCCCGTTTTCTATCAGGACACTGCTTATTGTATTTGAGACTGAATATCTCTATTTATTATTATGTATACATGTTGTTGTAGTAACATATTGATTACTTATATGTTCTATTAATATTATAACTTTGATTCTATATGTCCACGTAGTACCTATATTACTATTGTGACTATATTGATCAATATCCATATTCTGTATAATTACAAACTGAGTATTTAGAAGTTCAGGGATAATATTTTAGTTCCTTGTACTATCTAATTTATGTACCTAGCGTTAAGGAATAAACTTGTGAACCTTGATCGTGTATTTTGTGTCCAATTGATTATCATTGTTGTATAATATTTGAACCAAGATTAGTTACCTCCCAGTTGTATAATTGTAGATCAACAAATGACTTGTGATCACCATAAAGCACGTTGAATTACAACGTTGCGTAACAATTATTTTCCCGGCGAGCAATAGCGAACCTGTAATTTAGGAGGAATCAGCCTTTGGCCGGGACATATTTCTACCCAAATATTTACAAATATATTTTGTAGGTGGATCCCGGGATTGTTTAATGGATGTCTAGGGACGAAACTAAAACAAATAATACAACATGAAAAAATCAACCAAAAAATTTACTATTCCACCTTAATACGATTTACTGGCATTGGATCATCAACTCTTAATCAAAAGCAAACCGTTTCTGCGGAGGGATCAATGTACGATGCTGACCTTTAACCCATAAACTTTCACCGTCCTCAATAGAGGTTTTTGTGGTGCACCGCGACCGTCCTCAATACAGCCAGAGTATAAAAAAAAACTTTAACCCCTTCGGTGCGGACATATTCCCGCCTATTTCGCCATATTAGAGATCATTCAGGCACTCCTGATTGATTAGGCAAATGTATGAATAAAATAAAATGTATTCAGCCCAAAACTACAAGAAAATAGCTTCAAAATGACACCAAAACGAGCTTTGTAGTTCGCGGGCTTCACCCGCAGCGTTATCATAGATATTCGCTAAAATAAGCAATTCTCGCTAATGTCTCTCTACATTTGCCTTTGGCAGCACTGTATATCTCGCAAAACTCTGACTCAGAGCCTTCAGTGCTACGGCCGCTTGGCTGGGAGACGGGCGTGTGGCCTGACCCACTCCTGCTCCCTTGCACTCAATTTTACAGGCTTTTAGAGGCTTTAACCTCTCGGCTGTGCATGGGAGGTATGAGACACCACACACCTGTGCGCACGTATTTGAGCTGTTCCCATCACTAACATCGTTATTTTACCATAAATATCGTTAATACTTATTCATATGCGCCTATTTTACCATTCATATGAAGATATTAACCAGTAACAACAATAAAACAAGTGGAAACAGTGTTTGGCTGGTCAAAATCGCGAAATGAAAGCGAGAGTGTGTGTGAGTGAGTGTGATCCAACCTTCCACTCACGAAGCTTTGAGAGACACTGGAGGTACCTCTCAATTATCTTCCTGACTTCTCCCCTAATTTCCACGCTTGGTAACACTGATATCAACGCCCTGCTAGCAACTCGCTAATGTTAGCACGAAAATAGACCACAGAATAAGGGAATAATTGGTGATAATTGAAGGAGGGGGGGAAGTGGGGAAGGAGGGGATGTGGAGGAGTGATATTTGGCCAAAAAAATGGTTCAAGTTTTTTGGGGTGTTTTAAATGGATTTTTTTAGGCCCAGGATCATAAGAGTCTTCCCGCAGTCGCCCGGGGAAACTCTTAAGAGTCTTCCCGCAGCTCCTGGATTAAAAGCCTGTAAATTGCCATGGCGTCCGGGATCGTCTTCCGCAGGGAAAGGGTTAACCTTAGGGTCATTTAGGGACGGATATTCCATGAGTCGTTACAAGTAATTGCGTCTCGCACAAGCAGTTGGGCCGAAAGACATGCTGTGAGTCAGTCAGTATAATTTGGTTGTTAAAATGGTCCATTATATGTCTATGGAGGATGTGTTCTAAAAAAATTCAAGGAACTGAGGTTAAAGAAACAGGCCTATAGTTAACTGGGAGAGTTCTGTCTCCGGATTTAAAAATTGGGGTCACGTTCGCCAAAAGCTAGTCGTGGGGAAGTTCTCCGGTACTAAGTGAAAATATAACCTGCAGGATAGGGGCAAGAATGCCAGCATTTGCCCTAAGTATCCTGCAGGGTATATTGTGTGGTCCAGTCGCCTTGTGAACGTCTACCTCAGATAAGAGTTTCTCGATTCCACAGGTGTGTATAGTCAGTGGGGTTAAGTAGGGTGTGATAATGGTTACAGTTCTGGCAGATCAGGTCTGCTTGTTCTTGTTTAAAAATTGATGGAACTGCGAATTAAATGCATGTCCTTTATCCTGTGGGTGTATGACCAGAGAATCGTTATGTAGGCCATAGCGCGGTTGGTAGAGCACTCGCCTATAAATCATGATGTTGATGGTTCGGGTCTTGGCCCAGCCAGTGTCCTATTTGGCAGACACCAGTGTTGTTGGTGAACAGCGCAGTCTAGCAATCTGTGGTAACTGTTCACTGAAGTCCCTGATCATCAGGGCACCCACCCTAGCCCAGCTCTTCAGTAGGGGGTGCATGGTGGTAAAAACCGCAATCGAGTCTTGTTTGCGTGCTTTAAAGAAGCTGTAAATCTTGTTGTAGTGTTGTTTGTTGTTTGTGAAAAAAAGGCATTGTAATTACTTTCTGTTTGTTTCATTTCTCTTGGTAGTGTTTTCTATGAATTCTTATAATATTCCCAGCGTTCTGTTTCGTTGTAACGTTTGGCTGCTTAGTATGATTTTACCTTGTGTCTGTTTTGTCTGTGCAGATGTCTATTGAACCATTTGGGTGACTGGTTACTTGTTACAGTTTTCTTGGGGATGTGCTTGTCCATTGTGTCTTGAATACAGTTGCGGAGTCTGGTCCAATTTGTTTCGACAGAATTGGCCATACGGTCGTTGTCAAGGAAGGTGTCTCTGTATTCAGCTAAGTCTATGTTAGCTCTGTTGTATAGGTAAATGTTTTTGCATAATTGTTTCTGTATGGTAGGTTTTATGTTTGCATCAACTAGTACCATGCCATGACTGCTCAAGCCAGGAACTACCTTGTCCGTGTTATCGAAGAGGTGTTGTTTATGATAAATAGGTCTAATATGTTAGATGTAATTATATTTTTTCACCAACCAACTCCACTTCTAAACTCAATTAATGAAATAAACAAATACATGTGGCACTCCAAGGATTCGAACCTAGGATACTCACATCGAAATTCCGCGCACTTATGCATTACGATATCAAGACATGTCTAATTTTTGGGTTGTTTCTCATTATGCTAGATTGTGTGCGTGTTGGTTCAAGTAGGCTACTGTGAGAGTGAGTGAGTGTTGATTATGTAAATGAAGAATTTCGTGTAGGGATCTTCTGTCAATTTTTGGTAATATTATATCGCTTTCATAGGTGGGGTTGTTAAGTGTCGCGTTGCTCATCCAATCAATGTTCCGCAATTTACCGGAGGATAACAGGCTTTTCACAATACGTAGACGGAGGTCTTTTTTATAAAAATCAACGTCTTGGAGGTTAAAGTCTCCAGCCAACCATATATTTATGGAGGGATCTATTCTAGATAAAGAATCGTCGAGGCACTACAGGTATTCTACACAAGAGCTAGGGGGCCGGTAAAAAGATCCTTCATAAAGTGACCTGCAGCCCTGTATCTGCGTCTTTACCCATAAAATGTTGGCGTCCGCGTTTAGTTGATTGGCTGGGGTTACAACTAGTCATGGCTTCGTCGCTATAATAACTCCGCCGTGGTCTCCAGTCTCTCTGCCTTTTCTGTGTAATGTCATACTATAGGGACTGTCCGTCGGGAAGACTTCACTGTCTCCAATGTCAGTATTGAGCCATGTCTATGTCCCTATAACAATGTCTGAGTCATAAGTCATAAGGGTGTGGTGAAAGGCGGCTCGCTTGTCTAGGATGCTTCTGAAGTTAATTACGAGGGTTCTGAGGGTGGATGGCTCTCTTTTAACTACAGAGCTTTAGGTGGTGGTGGTGGTAACTGTAGGACTAATAATGGTTGAGGAATTGGGAAAGAATATTGGGGTTATGGACAGTGATTTAGGTATATGATTAGGTTGGTATGGTGTGGAATGGCGTGTGGGAGTTAAGTCATGCGGTCCGTCGTGGGAAGGGGAGGAATTTTCAGGGTCTTCCCTAGCTGTTGGTCTATGGTTCCTATCTGGGGTTGAACTAGTCTGGTGATGGTGCAAGGATATTGAAGGAGGGGTAGGATCAAGGAGAGAACATTCAATTGGATGTGTACAAAGGAGTACAAAGGAGTACAAAGGAAATCAAGCAACAACAGATCTAGTGACCCTTCTAGGCTGCTTGTCCTCCAAAACACTGAGGATCAAGTGTCCAAACAGTGGTTTAGAGTGGGTAAGGGAACATTGGAAAGGGAACTACTGCCCTAGAACTAATGTCTGTGGCAGGATTAGGAAGTTAGTAGGGGACAGATGGGTTAGTAACTGAGGGGGGGATAAAATAAAGTTATTAATTTACAAACGCAGTTAGTCGTGGGTTTGATGCGAGATATTTGTCTAGGCGGAGTTTAAATGAATCAACGGTGCTGCAGTCTATAACGTCTCGGGGAAGCCCATTCCACAAGTTGACAACTCGATTGAAGAAGAAATTCTTAGATTCGTGTGAGTTAAAAGATTTACCAATAATTTGTCAACCGTTTCCCCGCGTGTAATTAGATTGGTCGATAGTGAAGTACTTACTACAGTTCATATTGTCGATGCCTTTTATGATTTTGAACACCTGAATTAAGTCACCTCTTAATCTGCGCTGGGTTAAAGGAAATAGATTTAATTCTCTAAGACGCTTTTCGTATGGTTTGTTCTTTAGGCTAGGTATCATTTTGGTAACTCTACGTTGAACTCGTTCTAGCTTGTTTATATCTTTTTGGTAATAAGGGCACCAGGATTGAACGCAGTATTCCAGAAGAGGGCGGACTAAGGAATTGTAAAGGGTTAGGATAACTTCTTTGGATTTATGCTCAAATGACCTGCCTATAAAGCCAATTATTTTGTTTGCCTTCTTAACAACTTCTGAACATTGTTGACTCGGTTTTAGGTTACTCAATATTGTTACTCCCAGATCGGTTTCTTTGTTTACAATTTTAAGCTGAGTGCCATTCATCGAATAGTTTGCTTTCTCATTTAGGTATCCGATATGTAGTACTTTACATTTATCCGCATTGAAACTCATTTGCCAAATTTGGGCCCAACATGACAATTTATCTAGATTGTGTTGCATATCGTCAACTTGTTCTTGTGGGATAAGGATGTAAGGATAAAGAGAAGGAGGAACTATAATTAGGGGCCCCACAGTCCCAGCAGATCCACAAGAGACTTTGCTAAACTATTTAGTCGAACGCAGCCGTGATTCCGTGAAGCCTCCAAAACAGCTAACGTGATACCATCTCTGGTGTATAGAGGTCTCACAGCAGCGGTCGCACAGGATGGCCCGCTGCCCCCACTTAACCGCACGTCGGTAATACTCGGCACGGGTACTTGGGAGCGTGAGAGCCGGGGTTGAGCAAAGTCCTTGTGTCACCACACATGAGGAGGAGCAACATTAGGCCACGAAACTTAGCCTATAATCAAAATTAACTATATTACCTAGGTTACCCAAGAAATACGTGTATGTGTTTCTGTATATGTGTGTGTCTAGTAGAAGTGAGTTTGATATGTGAATGTGTTTACAGCCATTGTGTTCACTGTTGTCAATGTTGTAAAGTAGGAACATAATGTAGAATATATGGAGTATGTCAATGTGTATGTTACTTTGTGTGGGGTGTAGTTGTTAATGAGATGATGTAAGTGGATGAATAGGAGAAGGTTGAGGTCAAGGACAAGGAAGGTCGGAGGACGGCTGGGAAGTACGTCCGTCCCCCATGGTGATCGCACACAGTATAGATGGGAGCGAATTTTCGTGTTTCCGTATAGGCCAGATCATGTACTGTACGTTCTTCTGCACATTGTTTCTTCTTCCTCAGCCTTTTGTAGATCTATAACGAGGTGAAAAAGGCGAACAATCGTGAAAGTGGCCGCTCAGGTTGCCCTTAGAATTACAACCTTTATGTATTAAAGATCACTGACGTTGATTTTGCCATTGATGCAGTAATTCTACCAGCATCACTGGAGATTCTCATATATATTTTTGAAGTTCACCACAAGAAGTCAAACTCCTGACTTATAGCTATCTTGGGCTCAGACATAATCCAAACATTTGGCATCTTGTTTGATAAAGCTATGTAGCCTGTTTATGTATGTTGCGAATGCATGCAGGTTGTAGTAAATACTCAGTCTAGATATATCCAAATATAATGATGAACTTAGAAAAAGGCTATCCATTTTCTCAATAATAGTAGGTTATATGGCGATGTTGATATTCATGCTGAAGAATATAGTTACAGATATTCTAGACACTGGCACTTCATATCGTTACATCATATGCATACACAACACTGTTTTGGTATTCAATGTTCCACTTGATTATGAGCTACCATATCGTTGGTAAGGCCACATATCACATTCGATATATATTGAGTGTATGATACGTGACAGCCACCTTTGGTTATATGGGCATGTAACTTGGTTCCCTGAAATGTTTCAGGTATTAGTAGACACTGGACCACAGCCCTAAATAGAGAACACCTAGGAAAAGGTCATGTAACTCGAGGGTAAGTGAAACTATGTGCGTCACAGCAGTGATCCTGTACATTCATATTTAGTGTTAACAGCCACATTCCTAAATATGTGAAGGGGTTGGCACCTTTTTGTTGCAATATGTATAAGTAACTGAACATTGAACTATGAAATAGGACTTGATATCACTTTCATTTCTTAAGATCGCAATTTACAGACATTTTTCATTGCGCTGTACAAAATTATTTTTAACACCGCACAGCTTACAAATTATGGCAAAGAACACAGGTAAGTGTACTGGTCATTTCTCTATGGCAGTTTTGCTGGATTATGAGTATCGGGAAAGCTGCTTATACACGCAACCTTTTATTAGTCATTCCTTATTCAGCACCTTTCTCGATACAGAAGGGTTATCGAGGAGCTCCAACTTTCCCCAAATTAATAGTAATACAATTACGTAGATGATTATAATTAATCTTTCTTCCTTAACCTGGCTGATGCTTGATGCCTGTGTATTACAGGGCCACCAGTGCGAAAGATTTAGCTTTGATTTAAAACTAATTTGATATATCTACCATATAAAGCAGTATTATTGCACCATATACGTATATTTTACTTGTAAATGGAATATGGGAAGATTGAACAAAAACAAACAAAAAATTGTAGAACAATTATTATTTAGAGAAAAATCAGTGTATTGTGATAGGAGCATGATGGAGAGGTAGGTGGCACTCTTGTACATGTTGGTTGGGTGGATGAGGGAGGAGGGGGGGGGGGGGGGCAGATAGAGGAGGGGGATGGTAGGTATCTAATGGGGAGATTATAGGCACCAATCAAGCAGGGCAGTATCCAGGGGAGGCCAAGTAGCTATATGATAAGGAGTTGCTGGAACTCCTGTTTCATTTGCTTGTCTTCCCCCTCTGTTTCTTCTTATGCCTCACCTACACAGAGAGTAATCTAACTAATTCTTACAAACACCTACTCCTCCTATTCATTTTTCTACACTTGAAAAGCACACTTCACTTCTTTCCAACGCCCCTAAATTATCTCTAACGTGCCTTGATTTTTTTTTTTTTTTTTTAAGAGACAATGAACGGAGGAAGGAAAAACACAGATAAAATAAAAAGATCCATGTGCCTAAAGGCATCCTCCATTCATAAAATGTTTGTAACAACTGGATTTAAACTTTTGTAGATTGTAAGTTTGTGGAAAGCAACTCGAGGGAAGTGAATTCCAAAGAGTAGTAGTTCTAGGGATAAATGAATTTTGATAAGCAGAAGTTCTGCATTGTGTAGGAGAAAGTGTAAATTCATGGGCGCTCTCAGCTACCCTAGTTCTACGGGGAAAGATGTGGAGAGGCGGCACAATTGAAGCAAGTTCCTCGGAACAATTGCTGTGAAAATATCTGTAGAATAATGCAAGGGATGCAACGTTTCTTAGTATGGATAATGTAGGAAGGTCCTGTGTGATTGCAGGGTTATTGATTAATCTAATAGCTTTATTTTGAATTTTGTCCAACTGCCTCAATGCAACCACTCCACTTCCACTCCACAGAGGTGAACAGTAATCCATCTGAGAACGCACATGACTTTATATATTACGGCCAACTGTTCGTCAGTGAAGAATTCTCGAACTCTGTACAGGAGTCCCAGTTTTTTAGAGGCATTCTTAGCAATGCCTCTAACATAATGTGTCCAGCTCAAGTTAGTATTTAATGTTACACCGAGGATGTCAATACTAGGGGAAGTGGGAATATTTACATCATTAACAAATATATGGGAGTCAGTGAGATTCTGTCGGTTAGAAAATTGAATGTACTTAGTTTTCTGTGCATTAAAGGAAACTAGATTCTTTTGTCCCCATTCATTAATTCTAGAAAGGTCCTGGTTCAGAGAAATTGCAGTGTTTATTTTTGAATTTATAAGATCGGGTTGTGTGAAAGAATTGGTAAATGTGAAGGAACTGTGGAGTGTTGAGTCATCTGCGTAGGAATGTATTGGATTATGAGTGGTAGATATGAGATCATTGATATGAATGAGGAACAGAGTTGGGGCCAAAACTGATCCCTGGGGAACACCAGCATTTATTGAGTGAAATTGAGAATAAAGGCCATCTACCATTACACATATTTTTCTGTTATGAAGATAAGAAGAAATTAGTGGAACTAATGATGCAAGGCCGTAGTGTGACATCTTCGACAATAAGGATTGATGCCAGACTCTATCAAATGCCTTTGATATATCCAGTGCTATTGTATGTGTTTCACCATGTTGGTCTGTAGCTTGGTTGATTTGATGCGTAAGAAGGCAAAGAATGTCTGCAGTTGATCGACATCGTCTAAAACCATATTGCCTATCACTGATTAATTTATTATTCTCAAGATGCTTAATTATGTGATTATTTAATATAATTTCAAAGACTTGGGCTTTCTAACACTCTTTCAACATTTCTGGGGAGGCACTCGTTATAGGCAGTTTTGGTTATTTGTCTCCATCATTCACGTACAAAAAACAATTGAGGGGGAGAAGGGGGATTGAGGGTGGAGGGAGGAGGTATAGGGAGCGGGGGAGGGGAGAGGTAGATACAAGGAGGAGGGGGTAAGTTGGGGGGGGGGGGGGAGAGACACATGGAAAGGGACGAGAGGTGTTGGTGGCATGGAGACATACAATGTAACCATATTATATTATATCCATTTCCCCGGCAGTGGTGCATCGCCCAATAATACATTCCAGGAGTAATGTAGCTGCCAGGTTTAACCCTTAACCAATGGCTAACGACATCTGTCGAGTTAAATAAATTTGAACTATGTGGCGGTGCACGACATCTGTCGAGTGCCATTTTCAGCACGTAATGTTGCTGAGAGAGAGAGCTGAGCGGTGGGACGAGCGTAGTAACCTTACGACCGCTCCCCACGACCGTCGTGGGTGTACTGAACTGTATTCCACCTTCCTCACCCTCCTCTCACTCGCTACACAGGGAATTATGTACGGAAATTACCTTATTTTAGGTTTTTTGCACTCGTGTTGCACGATCGTTGCAAGAGAACTAGTGGTCGTACAAGGATGGTTCGGGTGTCATTGGAAAGCTCTGTTAACGCCCTTTCAGGGATACATACTTGTTTTACGCTCTGGGTCTTGTTTATGCATGAAATTGAGCACGGAAACAACCCTATTTAGGGTAAAAAACAAAAACGCTGGGCGGCACAGTGTAAAATACCCTACCACCCGCTCTTTGTGTGTTAAGGTACCTGTTATTAAAACTTGAGAAATTCAGGATATAGATACTAATGTTTAGCAGAAACCTTTGAATATGAAATATTTTGATTAATGACATATATATTGAATATCAACTAATACATAAATGTGATACTACAACCGCAATTTAACATACTATATAATTCTGATGATTGTCGATAACTACTGCTTGAACTTTCTATTAGTCTGAAGCTCACATGTCATGCACAACATCTTCTGTTTAATTGTAAAATGTAATTTATGTTTATACATTATAGTGGATCAAAGTCACGTCATTAAGAGAACAATTATATTATTGGAATTATTATAACCTTTGACGTCTGAATGCTGAGCAAAACATTTAAGTAGGCCTAATTATTTTTTCCTGACAAATCTCAGTGTTCTGTATTTGGATTTAAACAATTAAACAATACAAATTAATACTAATAAACTCAGGTGATGAACTCGGTGTTATGACTTCATACTTTCAAAGACAATGTGATATTTGTAAAATAATAATTGTTAGTGTGCAACTCGCCAGTAATTTTTATATAATCATTTTACTCGTGCAACTTAGGTATTACTATTGACACTTAAGACAAGTGCCATTTAAAGAACTTATACACTTTAAAAAGCTGTACGAACAAACTGTTAACTTGACTTTTTATTCAAGTACAATTTTTGCAACAGAGTAAATAAAGAAAAGCAATGTATTCTTGACGCAGTAATTACAAATATTACTAAAATATGCTTTACAAATTATATATTTTTCCGCACATCATATCAGTGCACGTGTAACTATAGACTATTATACACACATATTGTATTTCCAAAACTAAGTAAGAACATTATTATGAACTCTTTCCTTCTTATTCCAGTTTTTTTAAAGGTACAATATTCTGGCAACCTTTCAGTGCTCTTTTATAATAAAAACCTTTGAAAGTAGCACTAAGCGACCTTTAAAAAATAGCAAGTAGGACAGCCTTCCACCATTTACTCTTCTAATGTTCTCTTTCATTCCACCTAATTCTTAGAAACCTCTCTCACCTCCCCAGCCAGTCTATCCCCCTTAACTCTAACATTAACTAGAATACAACACATATTGACGCCATCTGATTGAAAATATAATTACGGACTAGTGGTATCGCCTTGGATTCCAATTTGATTTTTGTTCAGGCACTTTGATGGAATTCCTCCATATAATACTTATCAAGTGGAATGGAAACATTATTTGGAACCCCTCCTCCATAACAAATAAATAAATAAATATATAAAACACAAATAAAACAAACACCAATAATAAATAAATAAGCAATCTTATTTAGTACCAAGAGAAAAAAATTACAATCTTAAAACACTAACGATATACTTTTCTCCACTTGTATTGTGAATTTGGTATAATCCTCAGTTAAACATTTCACGTCGAATATTCCGTTCGCATTTGAGGGATTCCTCACCTCTGAAATCAACGTAGAGAGGAGACAGAACTACCCAGTTAACGAATTTTCCAACTCATGTTTGCAAAAGAGGTTAAATATCTTGCATTGGTATGTACCGTATGTACTTTGATAAGAAATGTTCAAGTAAATATCTGCTCTTCCTCTTGGTTTTCTGTTAGCAACTTAAACAAATATAACGCTAACAATTAAGATCTCTACTTTTATTTAATTCCTGAAACCACATAGATCTTAAATCCAGCTTCTCAGAATAGCTGTCCATCAGGATGACCTATAGGTCATCAAACGGCCTTCAACACAGATAAGTTTGAAAAGTTTTGTTTACCTCATATATCGGGAGTCATAAAAGAAACAACATATTTATGTTACTGTTTACTATTTAGAATATTTGGAATAAGAGTGTAAACTTTTATTTTGTGTGTGAGAGTTTAAAAGTTCAATATAATCCTGCTCATGTAACAATAGTCTAAATCACAGCCAATGTACCACTATACCTATTGGTAATTCTCTAATAAATCTAACACTCTACAGTTTGCCGCACATATTCTATTCCGTTGGAGGCTGTGATTTGGCAGAGCTGCACCCACTTCCCCAACTCGCTCCACCTCCTACCTTCCACTATTGGTAGGAGGTGGAGTGAGGGAGGGGGGTGCGGCTCTGCCAAGTTAAGATTTGCTGGGATGGTTGAGAAATGGAGTATGTGCTGCAAATTGTACATGCTCATGTAACTTGAGGTATATTTTACAGTGCAGATGCCAACTATTATTATAATCTTGTAAGAGTGAGTGTCTGTGATCATGGTAGGTTGAATGTGTGTAACATTTCGGGGGACAAAAATGTATTGCGGTAAACGAGACAATATTTAATAAGTACTCTGCTGCAACGAATATATATATCGGCAAATTACATGCGTACGTATATATATATCGGCAAATTACATGCGTACCGAGCACTGAAAAATATCTACTTTAACTGCAGGTTAACTCAGTTCGAATGGCAGATGGCACTGTCCCATCGTATGATAATGAGTGTAGGGCTCGCTGGGCTGAGTACTTAGGTTTCAGGTGTGAATTTTGGCTCTTAACTGAAATATATTTGGACACAACATTTCCGTTCAGCATTATATGAACAGTGACAAGTACATAAGTCTTATCTACAACCTATCTACGACGATTCCTCGCTACAATACAACCATAAGATGATGAAACAAGTTCGTATTAATCATACCAAGTTATTGTATAATAACTGATGGAAATGCATGTAATATTATCATATTCTCAGCAACATAATATATATAATTCATATTGATCTTACTACTATAATTCAAGGTATACTGCAATACAGTAGAACATCAGGAACCACGTGCTACATTGTCTGTGAACTTCACATGGAACCAGTGTCTTTTGGGACCGTCGTTCTTTCACTATTTTCATAGTTTGAAGGTTTGGGAGTCAGTGGAACTTGAACCAACATTTATTCCGTTCCCCACATGTCTTTAAAGAAGAGTAGATATAATTGTAAGAATAAGCTAAAGTGCTCTGTTAAATGCTGCGTTTATATCAGCCAATAATTATCCATCATTGCAAAATCATTATTATTCATAAATATAATAAACATATGTTTTAATATAATTGAAATATTATATTTGTACTGTGATGGAAAACAATAACATGTCTGTTCGATTAGGTATATTAACCCATTGCCGATGGGAGATGTTCTGGAACGCTATGGCAATTTCCAGGCCTTTAACCCTTAAAAAGCGGCCCACCACTTAAGTCGAGTTAAATAAAGCTGGACTATGTGGCGGCGCTCGAAATAACTCGAGTGGCAATTTCAGCACGTAATGTGGCTGAGAGAGAGAGACAAGTGGTGGCAGGAGACTAGCGAGCGTATGACTGCTCCAGACCACCGCGGCGAACCTACTGACACAAATCTCAGCTCCCTCCTCCCTCTCTCACTCGCTACATACTCAATTATGTACCGAAAGTACCGAATTACCTGCTTTTTGCACTCGCGTTGCACGGTTATTGCAAGAAAACTATCCATCATACAAGAATCGTTATGGTGTCATTCGAAGTAAGGTGTTAAAGCCTCTTAAAGCCTGTAGAATCGAGTGCGTGGGAGCGGGAGCACGACAGGCCACGCGCCCTTCCCCCAGCCAGCCGGCACTAAAGACTCTGAGTCACAGTCCCACGAGATATACAGCGCTAGGCAAATATATCGCGACATTAGCGATAATTGCTCATTTTAGCGAATGTTTATGATAGAGCTGCGGGTGAAGCCTGCGAGCTATGAAGCTCATTTTGGTGTCATCTAATTGTTGGCTGAATACATTTAATTTCATTGAGACACTTGCCTAATCAATAAGGAGTGCCTGAATGAGCCCTTATATGGCGGAAATAGGCAGAAATATGCCCGCAGCCAAAGTGTTAATGAGTGCACATAATTATATTAACTGTATGTTTTGATTGAAGTAATTTTATATAAAGTCTAGTTCTTTTTGTTATGGATATCTGTAGGGATACTTTATTTATGACCAAGCTGTGAGGTGCTGCTATACACTGAAACAACAATGCATTCTGTGTAAGATACGAAAACAAAACGTACACATAATGTTTGTGCAATTATTGATAATTTGCATGTATCTTATGCATTTTGTATTCGTTTTAGGTGGAATGTATATGTGTTAGGGAATGATGTTAATAAAATGTAACTTAAAACATATATCGGCATTAATAATCTTATTGAGTACATATTTGAAGTAGGGGAGGTGTGGTGGAGTGGTCTTGCCACTGGACTGGTAATCCAATGGAACCGGGTTCAAATCCACATATGTCAATGGGAAGATGTTATTAGGATGGAATTTGTGCTGTACCTAGTATCAGTGCATTACCACAAAGCACACCGAAATGCCAAATAAATACCCTCATTGTTCCCTGATTAAATAGCACTGTATGAATATTCCCTTATTCAAAATATACTAGAGGGGGACAATGCCTAGTGAGTTCATCGCTCAATAGGTGGCGTTCTGAGAGTGAGGGTCTGCGTCTAGGAGGTAGAACAGTGAAGCACTGGAGTGAGGAAGCTTCAGAGATGGGGCTGCTTCGAGCTGTGAGTGAGCAACTAATCCCCATGCATCCTGTGAAGGCATGATGGCAGGGGTTGGTTGCAGCTAAAACTGCTTCATATGTCACACCTCCTATACTGGAATGAGACCTCACAGGATTCACCTTTCATAATGGTTGAATGTATCTCAGCCTATGCCCAAGAGGAAAGGGTTGGAATATATATATATATAAAAAGAAGAAAAAAAAGACGGCAAGTCGCTGGAAGATGTGAAGAGTATGTATGGGGGTGAAAGGGCAGCCGTGCGCATAGAGGATAAACAACAAATGTGTATATATGCATAGTGGGGGAGTGTGATGTCCCCATGTATGAGTAAGGGAGGCAGTGGTGGTAGGTGGGAGGGCAGAGCTGGTGGAAGGAATAGGAGACGCACTACCGACCATACCATGGCATGTAGGATGTATATTTACGTTGGCTACAGTGAAAGGGTTAATATGTCCAAATAAGAATGTTTTTGGTAAATACGCTGGAGCGTATAGGATTTATTGCTATGTAAAGACCCATTAAGGTTCTGAAAGCCAAACACACATTACGGTTCCTGGCATACCTTAACCCTAACATCCCTTTCATCTTGTTTACTAACCGGGAAAAAAACGACTACCAGTATTTGAAATAATTTATGTGATGGAACACACGTCAGGCTGGGTTCTGTTTTAGTTAGTTAAAATAGGACTTCAGATGCTATCAACCCTTCTGGACTATTAAGCCAGGAGCACGTGTAAGTCAAGAATAACGTCAGGACTGGACCCCTTTTCAAGAACCCCAGTCCCTTCTTTCGCTATTATTGTAACATTCCCTAATATTCTCCCAACATTACCCTCGCACATACTACTGAATATAGCTTACCATGTTTTCTATTATAACATGTTTGATAATCCTTTTAAGACGATGTTATCCTTAACTAGCATCCACTTACAAATTTGACTATATTGAACATTTTGCATATGACATGTCTCATTCATAAAAGCTTACATGTATAGTTGTCAAGACGTGCACCTGGGACGAATGTTAATGGAGGGTAAACTGTGTAACCCACCAAATTCGGTTAATGAATAGTATTACTTATATTATAGGGTCCTATTACTTAAAGCACCATAATTACCGAAGGGTAAATTCGAACACTCACCATTAATTTTATAGCAACCTGTGAGAAAATTTAATGCTGTTGGCAATTTAAAGTGTTTGTCCCAGATTTGTGTTATGGTAACTGTGCGTAGTGGCTGGTACCATACACTGACCAGCAAATACATGTTTGGTTCTTATTCGACCTACTGAATACTTAAGTCCTCAAGTTGAAACAGAGAGAGTAAATCAAATCTATATAAAGTACCACATGAATTGTAGTCATCAATGTCTACTTTATCCTACACATATCTTTTAAAGATATATGTTCCTAGTTTAATCGGAAACACATTACATCGTATGTAGATTATGGAGATAGGTCATTGTTGTCATTGTTGTTGTGAGATTGGGGAGTTGCCAACGTCAAAGAGTCTGTGCCAGAATATTCCTAGATGTCATAAGTATACCCTAACTACGTAATTCGGCAAAATGTCCAGTTTTAGTGGAACTTTACAATTAAACATTATATAACGTAACAAATAATATACATTCAAAATTACATTTTCATTCTTGTCATGTTGCTTGTAGTTATAAGAACATAAGAACATAAGAAAATGGGAGTCTGCAGAAAGCCGATTGGCCTAAGCAAGGCAGATCCCTGTCCCACACAACCCCAATTACAAAGCCCAATTATAGGCTCAACACTCTAATACCCTGAGGATCATCTTACCAAAACGGTTAGAGATTAACGCAGGATTACGGGTGTCTGCAGAGCGCTGATTGGCCCAACCCGGCTGATCCCCCTTCACACCCAACCCTTCTCGTCCATATGCTTATCCATCCCATTTTATCTTAAAGCTCCCTACGGTTTTTAATCCCACTATAGCACTTGGTAGTCCATTCCACCCATCTACAACTCTGTTACCAAACCAATATTTGCCTATGTCTTTTCTGAAACGAAATTTATCTAATTTGAAATCATTGGTACGAGTTCTTTCGGTATCACTGAGCTTTAGTACATTTGTCATGTCCCCTTTGTTAATCCCACTAACCCACTTGAACACCTCTATCATATCCCCTCTAACTCTGCGTCTCTCTAACGAATGTAAGCCTAATTTCTTCAACCTTTCTTTATACGGAAGATTTATAATATTATGGATCATTTTTGTCATTCTACGTTGTACTCTCTCCAATGAATCTATGTCCATTCTGTAATAACGACACCAAAATTGAACAACATAATCCATATGGGGTCTCACTAATGACAAGTAAAGTTTTAAGAAAACATTAGCAGTTCTGTTACTCACACTCCTAGAGATGAACCCGAGAATCCTGTTTGCCTTGTTTCGAACGCTTATACACTGTTTTCTAGGCTTCAAATCATTGCTAACAAACACACCTAGATCTTTCTCACAATTCGAGTTGTCTAATTCGAATGCACGTTATACGTGCATCATATATTAATATGTTATATTGTATATATGTACTTACTTTTTTCCTCTTGTGTTTGTATATCTATTATATTTTAAATAATTTACAAGTGTTTTTACCCACATTAATTCACTCTTAAAGACGTTCCCTCTTTAACCTAATTAAACGAACGTTTCCCTATCTGTGGTAACACTGCAGACAAGCTAGGTGCACAGATATCAAAGAGTAATTAATAAGAAATAAGCACTGGGGCCATTTGGTTACAATATTATGCCCCACGACAATGGTGCTACCCCTAGGACGCGAGCGGAAATAACCGTGTGACGTCACGCTTTCACCTCTTTCCTTCTATATTTTTTGGGCAAGACAAGCGACTACGATAACAGTACAACCACGCACTAGTGTATGCTGATCAACGTCATTGCTAACACCCATGTTCCTAAACATGTGAGAAGGTGGTTTGTAATTCGTCATTGAGATATGTAAAACATTTTAACATTTGAAATATGACTTCATTTTCTCAAAATATATCTATTTACTTACATTTTCCTAGAACCGAAGGCATTTGATTTAGCACCGCTCCGCTTAGCAAGTATTGTCGACGAATACATGATATCTGCAGTGTGTGTACTGGAAATTGCTTCTGTGGAGTTAGGACGTACAGTAAATATCGGGAAAGCAGCTTATGGCCCGGAGTTTCCATAAGTCGCTCCATCAGTACCTTCCTTGAATTTAGAAATTTATCATGAAGCGATCACCTTCCTCTAATAATAGGAATATATTGAAACTGAATACTATAATTCATTTGTCTACTTAAAGTAATCTGTGAATGGCCACATGAGATATCAAGGATATATAAGAGCAGTTCATTCTATATACATACTGTAGATATTTAACATTCACTATATATATGAGGGATTTTGTTTAATGCAATTGCGTTAAATTTACCTTAATGTACAGTATATATGCGATACTAGAAACGGAATTGAACATACTGTACTGTATATCTGCTGAATATCAATGCTTAAATCCTAAACGGAATTGAACATACTGTACTGTATATCTGCTGAATATCAATGCTTAAATCCTAAACTTTCTCAAAGTTCGAAGCTCTGCAATGGATTAATCTAGGAATAAGTATTTGAATTAAGCAACTTCTCATGCTTATTGGAACAGGGTATTATGTGTTAATAAAAATCAGTACATCAAAGACACGTGATTGAGAGAACAATAATTATGATTCTGGTATTAAAAACATTAATGCTTGCGATCCAATTATTTCAAATAATATATGGTTATGGTTATTTAACATATTTGTTATACTTCTTTACTTGGTTATTAACAATTAAATAAACTCTTTAGTAAATAATTAATGTGATGAATTCTACGTTTGAGTTCATATTGTCCAAAGACTAATATAAATGTTTATAAGTTATATTCGCTTTTCAACATTCGTATAATTGTAATTTAGATAATTATAATATGTAACATCAAATGATCCATTTTCATTATTGAATCATTATTCCAATGCATTTTTTTGTGACGGTATAAATAATAATTAGCATAATCTTCTTGACTAAGTAAATTAGTTTCATTAATACCTTAGACTTTATAACTTATTTTCGTCTTATCATATGAGTTTACTTTGTACGATAGCCTATATACAAATATTGAATTTCCAAAACTAAGTATATGGACGTTATTTAAACTCTATCCTTCTTATGTCAACTTTCTCCATTGATTACAGAACATTCAGGGGAGTAGCACCCGAGCTTTCTCCCGCAACATTAGATCAAATTATCTGGCAATATATCAGGATTCATATATAATTAAATCGTCTGGAAGTAGCTGGCATAAAACTCAAAATAGCGTAATCTGAATGAAAACATTGATATTACTGAAAGTTTAGTAGTTTCGCCCTTGACACTAATTTGACAATCTTGGGTTTGGGATTATTTTTTACGCAGACACGGTGATTCGACGATTCATATAAAACTTATCCTATTATATCTAGTGAACAAGATACATTTATTTAACAACCGAAACCAAACCCATGTATTTTACTAATTGACAAAATCATTCCAAAACTTCAATGATAGCATACCCCTTCATTTACTTATACTGTGATTTTGGTGTAGCTCTTAGTTATGCACTGCACATCGGATTAATAACGTCCGCATTTCAGGAATTGCTTACCTCTGTGTAATGAACGTGGGGAGAAGAAGATACATAAGCAATAGAATATGTGTCAAGTTCGACTAACAGCTACTTAAATTATATATATATATATATATATATATATATATATATATATATATATAAGAGAGAGAGAGAGACTCAGACTCAGACTCAGACTCAATATTTTATTTCGTAAAAGCTACATAACACTTTGTACTATTGTGGACATAAGTCCTGCTACACTTGCCTGGCAGAGAATCGCGAATTGTGTTGGTAACATTGGTGCACCCACCCGCCCCCACTCCATCCCCACTCTGCTACCCTCTCTCAGCCCTCCTTTCCTCTTTCTTTCCTGTTTCACGTGTATTGGCCCCTCCACCTGCATTGTTTCCACTACCATGACCATAACCAGGGCCCTGACTATAGCCACATAATGATAAATATCACGATAACCTCTCTCTCCTTCCTTTCTCTCATGTATCCCTCTATCATCGAATCTATGTATATTATGCATGCTTTCCAATTCCTCCTAAAATGAAATAACATATCGTTAAAATAGAAATAGCTTACATAGTTCAAGTTCAGATTTGCCGTTTTATATAAACGTAGCACAATATATAGTTTTATGATCCATTCGAATATGGGAGGATATTAACCATATAATATTATCTACTGTAAGTCAGATACAATTGAGACTTGAATATACTTTTGCATTCTCGTATTGTAATTCTGTTATGATTAATTAAGCAGATATATATAAATATTTGGAGTAAGCATGTATTTCACTGTTGAAGTTTATATTCAGTACTATTAAAAGAGATCATTGACCCACACATATAATGGGTTCCTTGATTCAATGCATTGAATATTAGTGTTTTTAAGTATATGGTTATAGGTGTGTATTCTCAATAATCGTCTGTCAACCCACCTCCCCCTTCACTACGGTACGCTCACACTAATCTATTAATATTTCGTAACTAGTTAACTCAAACAAACGGCCACACACATTATTGTGACATTACATTACACATACTTGCATGATATGATCATACTTTAGGAGATTTGACGTCTTTCAACTGCCTCAGCGAGCGCTGCTACCTCCGAGATTAACCCCTTCCGTACCAGAGTTGGGTCTAATTTTTATTTAGCTATATTTAAACAATTTTATGCAGTTAAGGAAGGATCTGTGGTATTAAGAAGATTTAGATGGTATAGAACCGTTTAACTGTTACACTTTACTGAATAATAATGTTTATAAATAACTATACTCCATTTACTGCAGAGGTTGAAATTAAAGTGTTGGGCGAGGCCACCTGTAAGTGGTGAAGGGAGTGCTGCGGTTCTCGCTCTTTCCGAGTGGATAAATGGTTCTTCTTGTCCCTTCGATTAACATAAACAAATACAGAAGTGCAGTTCAGTCAAGTATAATATTGGATTGCATGTATTACACCTAATTAATTTCGACTCTGTTTCATCATAACGTTGGGGCAAAATGCCAATTTGGCATTACATTTGGGTATATTAAATAAGGCAGTTGACACGAATTATTAAGTCAAACATAAGGCGGTGGAAATTTGTAAGAACAAACAGACTATAATTCCTTAAACATTACATATTTATAGAACTAAAATATACTGTAATATCTATATTAATCACGTGTGAAGTAGCTTAAGGGATATTGTTGCGTAGCAGATGAATGTCAATATCATAGAGCAGAGGGCCTTGGTGAATCTTACCTAGACCATGAAAACATACTTTTTATTTACCCTTTCGGTTCCGGGGACATCTTATATATTTCACTACAGCAATGTTCAGACTATTATATATTGATAAGAAAGGGGCTGTTATAGTTAAGGTATTGTTTGCGATAGTCAGTAACATTTTAAATAGTAGACGACTTCTTTATTATTATTATTATTATATGAGATGCCGAAGTCTCCAACCAGGGTGCAGAAACACCACCAAGATCAATCCACACAACACACCCAGAGGCACTGGAGAGAGACTATGGCAACTTAGGAAAACAAAAAAAACATACACTGTATACTGTACTGTACATATACACATATTAAACACAGATAACATATTATGCAGTGGAGGATATCAAGCTTAAATATAATACAATAAAATAGAATATAATAAGTTTAAAAATTAGAATTAATGCTGCAAAAAAGCATTAACTCTAGACTTAAAAATGGAGATATTAGCTGAATTGACTAGCTCATTTGGCAACTTATTCCACAAGTCAACCATGGCCGGCACAAAACACCGTGAAAACTGTGTAGTAGAAAAATTAACACGGCTCATGGCAAGATAATTAAGATTGCTTGTGAATCTAGTTGCACGAGCCCGGACATAGGGCCCAGGCAGAACCCCATGTAAGGCATGCTGACGGTTGTTAAAAACTGTAAATAAAAGACTAAGGGCACCAACTTTACGTCGATGACACAGATCAAGAGACAAATTAGGTAGAATAAAACTGATGGAATTTAGGGACCTGTCAAGCAACTTGAGATGGCAGTCAGCTGCTGACAACCAGACAGGTGAGCAGTACTCGAAATGTGGCAAAATAAAAGCATAAAAAGACTTGATAACTGTGGCGTCACAAGCAAATGTTTTATAAACCTTGCCAAGCAGACCAATTTTTTGGGAAATGGAAGAGGAGAAAGAACGAATATGCTTTTCGAAAGTAAGTTTGGGATCAAGAGTAACTCCTTACAAACGCAGAGTATCCACATTCTCAATTTGCTCGCCAGAAACTTGTAGATAAGGATGGGGAGGATCCAAGGTACGAGATCTGCTGATGATAATGGAGTGTGTTTTACTAGCATTAAGTTTCATGCCCCAAAGTTCACACCATGATGTAATTTTGGCTAAATCCCTATTCAGAGCAGTAGCAATTACGTGTCGATCTATTGGTGATGCAATTGACGCATATAAAGTTGTATCATCAGCATAGGAGATTAGTTTATTTTCAAGCTCGGAACACAGGTCAGCAGTAAAAATAATAAAAAGCAAAGGCCCAAGGACACTGCCTTGTGGAACACCAGAAACAACAGTAACAGAAGGGGAATGACACCCATCAATGACCACAGACTGAGATCTTTTCGTCAAAAAATCTTCAAAGATCCTTAACAAATTGTCACCAATACCAATGAGCTGTAACTTAAACAGAAGTGCTTTATGGTGGACTAAATCAAAAGCAGAACTAAAGTCAATAGCCACGACGCGAGACTCATGTCCCTGGTCCAATGAAGATTGCAAGTCATGGGTGAGTGTCAGAAGTGCATCACATGTACCCAGTCCCTTACGAAAACCAAACTGTGAGTTTGGTATCAAATTATGACTATTACAATAAGAGGAAAGGCGTCTGGACAAAAGCCTCTCATAGAGCTTGGATAGTATAGGTGTAATGGAGATAGGGCGATAGTCATTAGGAGATGATGAGGCAGTATTTCCCTTTGGAATAGGAGTGATAATAGCCTTACGCCAGCAAAGAGGAAAACTTTAGCTCAATACAATCGTCAAATATTTGACAGAATTGGATGAAAAGAATATATCACCGCTACTGAATGAGTTAAACCTCATAATTGTAGCGTTAATTGGATGAAGAGACTCATGCCCATACCATTTTAATAAACACCAACCATAGAGACTTATATAAACAAACAAAAACCTAAGGGATAATGAAGTAGGATATAGCTGTAATGGTTAAGGAATCTTGTAAATAATGAACATGTGGGAATTCACCTAATTTAAATATGAATATTGCTGGCCCTCTATGACTTTAAATATTTAATGTCCAGTTAATTTATAGGTGTTTCAACATAATTGATATTGGGCCAAACAGATCATAAGATAAACCATTTAATTATTATTTATATTAATATTAATAATAAAATTAGGCTGTCCTCCAAAGATATTAGAGTTACGCTGGAGTGGTGAAGGTATTGTTAAACACGCACTGGAAATGTTTTGGGTTTGATTATCGTCTTGTCCAACAATAAGAGTACCGGTTTTTGGTTTACCATGCAACACGTCTTTTAACCCCTTCACAACGATGACGTATTTTCGTCATATTTTGGGATACTATTAGACAATTTTCTTTAGCTTATAATCTACTTCTAGGACTCAAAGGGGTAAATACGATCTCAATAATCACTCTGAGTAACACAGGTCCTTCTTAAACTGCATAAACTCGTCTGATTATAGCCAGAAACGAAGGTAAGAAGACGTCATCGTGCTGAAGGGGTTAACTAAGAGCACTATTGATATAACCTTATTTATAAACGGTGGTATATATTTGTGAACAGTTTTTTTCCTAAATATTGTTATATCGTGTGTAGCTACTAGCTGTATACACCATCTATTTGCTTAATATAATTCTCAATCCAATATTTCTCAAATTCATGCTATGAAAAGTAAATGCAAGGTTTGGTTACATATTATAAAATACAGGTACCCTAGTTTTTCTGCCACGTGAAATGAATAGTTATAGATAGATAAATTATATACAAAATTGTCACGTGTTCGTATACAACTTATACGCCAAGAATGTCCATGTAGGGAAGAACCCGTTGTATACCAAGAAAAAAAAAAATTGCTCTGTTTTTGTTGTACGGTACTTAACCAGCTACCTGCTTAATCAGAAAAAAAAATTAAAGAAAAAAAAATAAAGTTTTAGAGCCCTAAGCTGAAGTGTTTGTTGTGGTTTCACCATATACTAAACTCCCCAGGCAGTTTGTTTCAAAATTGATAATTATAATAATATGATGCAGTATAGGTATTGTTAATTGATAATTATAATAATATGATGCAGTATAGGTATTGATAATTGATAATTATAATAATATGATGCAGTATAGGTATTGTTAATTGATAATGATAATATGATGCAGTATAGGTATTGTTAATTGATAATTATAATAATATGATGCAGTATAGGTATTGTTAATTTGAGTTATAGGTTATTTATTAACAAATTACGGACGTGCACTTCATTAAAACACATAATTGGAAGTAATGTATCAACAATTACAACAGAAACAATGTAACCTTGTGTCACCATTATAACTAATGGAATTGATGGTGTGAGAGAAACAATATGTGTGAGTGAAATGGTAGTAAATGAAGGAATATAAAGATAAAACAGGTTCTACTTGTCAATTTAGTATTCGTATGTGTGTCTAACTATCATAATCATTCATTTGAGAGCTTGTTCTTCATAACTTAACCCTTTCACTCATATGAAGCGATTTTGAGCCTATTGGGGATACTTTAAAGCCTTTGTTACCATCAGGGGTATTTATAAACCTTTAGTTTAGTTACTTCAACCTCTGCAGTTGTCTTTGAGTTAGCTGTGGGCAGAAAACTAATTTAGAGAGGTAATTATAAGAGTGAGAGAACTCTATTTCTTATTGTTAATCTGGCAACCTCTGCGTCATAAATGCGTGAAAAGGTTAAGATACTTCACTCGTGATTAATATACTGTAGATATAGAACTATTATTTCTATAATTCAATAACTTCTAAAAAATTATAGTTTACTTGAGAATATATTAACCGAATAAACCACTTTCATGTATCATGTTCTCGTGTTCCCAGTTGTTGACCATGTTGCCTCACACAGATTACATGGGATTTAAGTCTGGTGCCTTACTCGGCTTCATTCCTTTAGGATCGTTGATGCATTTGTGTTCTGGCTATAATTAGGCAATTATATTCTGATTAGGAAAGGTATTTGGAAATCAGAAGGTTAATTGGGATAATCTTTACCCTTTTAATTCCCAAAGATCTTTCTTGCGCTGTATAAAATCGTCTAAAAGGAGCCACAATAAATTGTCAACATGCGTCATGAACCTCAAGGGGTAAATGGTGTTGCAAGGAAAACCAAAGAATATCCTCTTCCTGTCGGAGGCAATATTCAAACTCTAAACATTTTAGGTCTGTGTTCAACATTTAATATCTCTACCACACATATAGGCCCAACACATGTAAATAGGTAGTGACGGCATTTTCTCCCTTGCTTGTGGTTACTGTATGATATCTACATTATTTAGGTGTTATGTGATATTTTATAGGTCTTAAGGTTCGGATATCACTTATCCCATTATCATTATCATTACTAAGACTTATCTAGTTTAATGAATATATATGCAGGAAAATACAAATAAGTATAATTAATTCAAATAATAATGTGATAATCAAGAGTGATATCCAAACCGAAAGAGCAATGAAGTATCACACGGAACATATAAATAACTGATATAATACCTTAAACACAATCAAGAGATCAAATGCCGTCGCTACCTATTGTTATGTGTAATAAGTGAAGCAGGGCCTGTGATTGGCTATAAGAAGCTTGGGCCAAATCAGTCAGTCTTCATAGCTTTTGGGTTTATCACTTATTTATCTCGCTTGTGTTTACTGTATGATATATATTTTATTAATATGTTTAATATGATATATCAAGGTTCTTAAGATTCGGATATCACTGTAGATTGTTAAGTAATCATTACACATATTAACACGTGTCTAGTATAATGAATGAATAAAGCATAATAAAGATAATACTAAAGACATTATCAGTTCTGCGACTCTTCTGGGCCAGTGAGCTACGGTATGGATAAGATGTGGAATCATTAGCGTCGATACAACCACCAATTAAGTGCCAGAGGCATGGTTCGAGTGAATGGAGAATAGCTATATCTATAAGTTTGTATTCAATTAAGGAAGGGAGTGTAACAATTAAAAGGTTTCATACCAGCTCAATTAGTTCTTCTAAATACCACAGATCCTTCCTTATCTGCAAAAAAATTGTGGAAATATAGCTGTAATGAAACGATAGCACATCCCCGGAATGGAAGGGGTTAGTTTCGAAGGGAGCAGTGCTTGCTGAGGCAGTTGAAAGACTCCTAAAGTAACATCATCCCCCCCCCCCCCCCCTCTTGAGGATTAGGACGCACATTGACAGTTTTTTGTTCTGGCTATCATTAGACGATATTATACAACTTAAGGAGTAACCATGGGATGAAATGGCTAAAGACTATCTCAATCAACCCTCTGACTTCCAGAATTAAACTCTTTCTAATCAACTGGGGCGATTGTAGACACCAATAAACCAGGACAATACCCAGGGAGAGGCCTCATAGACATATGATAATGAGTTGCTGGAACTCCTATTTCACTTGTCTGGCTTCCCTCGCTGCTTCTGCTTGTGTTTCACCTACACATGGTAATTCAGCCAACTCTCACAAACACCTCCTCCTCCTATTAATTTCACTACAAAAAGCAAGCACACCACATTTCTTATAATACACGAAAATTGTGTGAAATGACAACTGTCACTTTTAACTTGGGGGAGGGGGGGGGGGGGACCTGTTGCAGGCAGCTTTGCCTTTTGTCTTCTTCATAAACATTGGAAATCTATCTGAATAAAATCGTCTAATAACAGCCAGAAGACAACCAAAAAGTACATCATTGATCCTCAGAGGGTTAAGACTTCTGTTCATCATATATATATATATATATATATATATATATATATATATATATAGTAGTGGCAATAGATTCTCCTCGGGGGAAGAGGAGTCTTATAAGGGCAAGCAACACCAAGGTAAACACGAACATCTTTATTCTGGTACCGGTAACGTTTCGACATTAACATATGTCATCATCAGACCTAAAGCAATAAGAAATAAATTTATTAACCCTTAATTAGCGGCTCACCACATAAGTCGAGTTAAATAAAGCTGGACTATGTGGCGGCGCTCGACATAGGTCGAGTGGCAATTTCAGCACGTAATGTTGCTGAGAGAGAGAGACAAGTGGTGGCAGGAGACTAGCGAGCGTATGACTGCTCCAGACCACCGCGGCGAACCTACTGACACGAATCTCAGCTCCCTCCTCCCTCTCTCACTCGCTACATACTGAATTATATGGGGAAAGTACCGAATTACATGCTTTTTGCACTCGCGTTGCACGGTTATTGCAAGAAAACTAGCCATCATAAAAGGATCGTTATGGTGTCATTCGAAAGCTCTGTTTATGCCCTTTCAGGGATAGGTACTTGTTTTACGTTCTGGGTCTTATTTAGGCATGAAAATGATCACGTAAACAGCCCTATTTTGGCTAAAAACACCCCGCTGGGCGGTACATATAAATAAACCGCATAGGCCGCTCGTAAGGTGTAATACATTATGTTGACATTTAAAGCAAATATATTTTTAATAATAATTTAGAAAACATAAAAAAGTTAGAAATCGCGAAAAATTAGATAGAGACAAACACAAACAACAGAAACAGCTAAACCATATGTGAACTACGTGTAGATATTGTAGGCTAAAATATACACAATACCTTAGAAACATAATAGGTTGGAGGAGAATTCGTGGGTGCCCAAGGTGGGCTTAAGATGGTGAGTGAGGAGGGACTCTGCTATTAACCGGGTGGTGTCACCAGAACAACTGAAAATTACTGAAAAATCTTTTTTGTTAATGGAATGGCCTAAAGGTTCACAATGGTCTCGAATGGCTGAAAAGGATGGTTTAGAAATGGGAAGTCCAGTTCTATAATATCTACCCAGGTGCTCCGCAACCCTCGTGTTTAAGTGCCGTTTTGATTGGCCTATATAAGTTGCATTACAGCAGCTACATTTATATTGATAAACAATAGAGGATTGCAGAACATCCGGGATACGATCTTTGAATTTGAAATGATGAGCCAAAGTATTGGTAGGTTTGAATATTATTCTGAGGGTCACTTGGGGATAGAAGCAACGAATCAATGTTGTGACTTTATGGCGTATCGAGTAATTTGATGGTCCTAAAAATGGCATAGTGAAAAATATTACTGCCTTTTTAGCAGTTGGTACGGGGCTCGGGACTTGGAAAAGTTTATTTAGTTGTTTACCGAAACAGTTTTCAATGAATGAAATAGGGAAACCATTAGAATGTAAAATGTGTTTGAGATATTCGAGTTCATTGTGAAAAGACAAATATGAGGAACAAATGTGGTAAGCACGGGTGACTAAAGTTAAGATTAAATTTCGTTTGTACTGTAACGGGATAGATGAATTAAATGTTGTCGTTAAACCTGTGAAGGTTGGTTTCCTGTATATTGAAGTATTAAATGAGTCAGGTGTTCTGTTAATATTTATGTCTAGGAAGGGGAGTTTACCATTTGTTTCAGTGTCGGAAGTGAACTTAATGTTTTCATGTTGTGAATTTAGATAAGCTAAAAAATTTGGAACGTGATCGGGAGACTGGAATAAAACGAATGTGTCATCTATGTAACGTCTGTAGAGCAAAGGTTTGAATTCTATAGGACAGTTGTCAAGCCATTGTGTTTCGTGATAAACTAAGAATGAATTAGCGAGACTGCAACCGAGAGGATTACCCATAGAAATACCATCTACCTGTTTGTAAAATGAACCATTGAAAATGAAAAGACTGTCTTTAGCGGCGTATGAAAGTAACTTATGGAACTGATCTTTGGAGAATCCGTTAACAATCTTTTAATTTTCAAATAATTCTGAAGTGCATATGTTAATTGTCTCGTTTATGGGAATGTTGGTTAATCAACTAGTTACATCAAATGAAGCCATTATACAACCGGAATGAGTGAAGTTACAAAGTTCCTTGGCAAATATAAATGAATCCCTAACTGTGTACTCGTTGAAAGTTAAAGGAGAGATGATTGGTACTAAATACTGTGCTAGATTGTAACTGGCTCTACCTATGGCGGACAAAATAGGGCGGACAGGGCAATTTATCATGTGAACTTTGGGAAGTCCGTATAAAATTCCAGGGCGGGCACCAGAGACGAATACATGTGAATATAGCATTTCATCTATTGTCTAGTTTCTTTTTAGTTGTCTTAGAAAGTTGTTGATTTTGTCTTCACTTTTAATTAAGAGAGGGTAGATATCCTGTTTTATTTCTGCGAATTTTGGTCTGTCACTCAATATTTCTGCAACTTTATTGTTATAATCTGCCTTATTTAACAACACAACACCATTCCCCTTATCAGGTTTCATGACAACAATACTCTTGTCTTCCGCTAGACTTTTAAGGGCTTTACGTTCTTCTTCGCTTAATGAGTCATTAAAATAACCACGTGAGAAATAACTAGACATTGCTAAATGCTTAAGAGAATGTTTAAAGAAATCGAATGTGTTGTCATTGGCCTGATACAAGGAGTGGGATGATATAGTCTTAAAAACTGTTCAAATGACAAAAAGTGTGGAAGAAAACCTGGCTTGGGAGAGTTAATTGCAAAATTTAGACCTTTGGATAGAAGGGCCTTTTCAGTGGTAGAAAGCTTTCTAGACGAGTAGTTGAATATTACTTTGTTGTGAGGTATATTGTCAGGATTAGCATAGCCTAATTTAGTGAGTTTACGTTGGTGGATGTATCGAGTGTGAGCCGAAGTTTTTAAATTAGTATTTTCGATGAGACAGCGAAGATAATTGTAGTCCAAATAAGAAACATGACCTTTCAATGAACTTAGAGTGGCTTCTAGGCGTTCGGAGTGGGTTTTAATAAGTCTACGTTTGGAAGATATTTCATTATTAAGAAAACGTTGTTGGCAGTTCCTATATAATCTAGAAGATCTAAGTTGTCTATTGTGGATTTTAAAATTTAGAAAGGTTGGCGAGAGGTTATGCTGTTGATATATATATATATATATACACTTTATACAGTATAATTATATACTATATACCGGTATACAGGTATATATTTTTGTTATGTGACTGGGGGAGACAAAAGGCAGAACTGCCTGTAGCGAGTGCCTCCCTCAGAGTTGAAAGAGTGACAGGCCCAAAATAAAGGGACGTTCGAGCTAAAATGCCTGAACACACGGAGTTTGAAGCAATTTAAGTCATAGGAAGAGGGAAAGACTTGTTCTGGGAGAGAGTTCCAGAGCTCAGCTGTTGAATAGAAGAAGGATTGATAATAATGTTTCACTCATGGGTTTGAGAATTGCACAGAGTAGGGGTGGGATTGAATTGCAAGACGGGTGTTATTTGCTCTACGAAGAGTGGGTGGTATACACTGAGAGAGTTCTGAGGAACACTCATTATTTGAATAGTGGTAGAATAGTGAGAGAGATGCAATATTGAAGCGAAGAGAGAGAGAGACTGCAGATAATTGGTGAGTGGACGTGAGTTAACCCTCTCCGACATATGACGCGATTTTGAGCCTATTGGGGATACTTTAAAGCCTTTGTTACCATTAGGGGTATTTAGAAACCTTTAGTTTAGTTACTTCAACCTCTGCAGTTATCTTTGAGTTAGCTGTGGGCAGAAAACTAATTTTGGAGAGGTAATTATAAGAGTGAGAGAACTCTATTTCTTATTGCTAATCTGGCAACCTTTGCATCAGAAATGCGTGAAAGGGTTAATGAGACAAGGCTTTCTTTTCTACTTTGTCTAGAAGTGCTTTGTGAGAGGATTCCCCCCACTCATGTGAACAATAATCAATACATGGACGCACTATGCCCCAGTAAAGAGCAAGAAGCTCCGCAGGGGTAAAGAACCCCTGGAGGCAGTTGCGAACACCCGGCTTCTGGGAAGCTGTTTTAGCAAGAGTGGTAATATGATCTTTCCAAGAGAGATCAGAAGAAAAAGAGACAACAAAAATATTAAGAGAAAATGAGGGGTTAATTTGTATGTGGTTGAGAAGTAGGTAATAGTTTTCTGGAAGGGGGCGACGAGTAGACAGATGGAGAAATTGAGTATTGGAAGCATTGAAAGTAACAAGGTTTTCTCTGCCCCAATTCGAGATAGTAGAGAGATCAGAAGATGCTTTATGGCCTCCTTACATGAGTTATGGAGTTCCTGCTGTGAATTATGTTGTGGGAGGCTAGTTGAATAATGAACTTACAGACAAAGGCACAGATGGAGGGATAGAAATCGAAGGAGTGCAGTTTGAAAATAAGGGATTTGTGCCAGGGGAGGTGTGGCAGAGTGGTCTTGCCACTGGACTGGTAATCCAATGGACCCGGGTTCGAATCCCAATATGTCAATGGGAAGATATTATTGGGATGGAATTTGTGGTGTACCTAGTTTCAGTGCATTACCACAGCACACCAAAATGCCAAAAAAAAAATACCCTCATTGTTCCCTGATTAAATAGCACTGTAAGGGTCCGAGTCTGAGGAATGAGACTGTGAAGCGCAGATGCAGAGCGGCTTCAGAGATGGGATTGCTTCGAGCCGGGGTGCTTCACATGTCTCACTCCTTAGAGTGGAGCAAGACCTCACGGGCCTCACCGTGTTCAGCGGTTGAGTGTGCAGGCTCTTAGCCTATGCCCGAGAGAGAGAGTAGTTGGAATATAGAAAAGAAAACAAAAATCTATCGAAGGCCTTCGATATGTATAGCGCAACAGGAAAAGTCTCACCGAAGTCCCGAGACTGGAGGATGACGAAGAGTTAGTAAGATAAGAAAGAAGATCACCAGTAGAGCGGCCCTTAACCCCTTCTGTACTGGTGACGTCTTTGTAACTTTATTCTAGCTATATTTAGACGATTGTGTGAGTTTAAGAAGGATCTGTGGTAGTAAAAAATATTAAGTGAGATAGTTCCAAGCTTGTTAAATGCGGAGGCCCAATTTAAACTGAATACAATCGTCTAATAGTAGCCAGAATAAAATTAGAAAAGAAACAAAAATTAAAACAAAATAAATGAGGAAGGAAAGAGGTGCGAGGGTAAATCGCAGAATCAGTAGAAGGATTAGAACGCAAGTTTCTTCTAGGCTTTCCATCAAAGTTTTACCCCCATTTCTCATTTCACGAGAATTATCGGGACTAAAAGCTTCACCCACTCAGGGCGCCCTTGGACTGACTACGTTTAAGATATTGTCCTTCATAATAGAGGGTAGCTTTGTGATGAAGATAAATGTACACCGGTACATATATTATATAATAATTTAAACAATACAAATGAAATTGTGTATGTTTTGAGTTTGATTTTAATATCTTAATCCGTAAAGGTTGTACATAAAAAATTATAATAATAAACAAAAATGCATGATAATGATCGTGACAATAGATTGATATAATAACATGACATATTGAATATTAATCTATAGCTTGCATAAAAAATATAATGAGCACATAAATATATCAGAGACATGCACGTGTGTGTCGTTGAGTGATTGAACTATAGCAGTACCGGTAAATGGCATCATACTTGGAGAACATCCCTAAGTGGTAAACCCTGGAGATACATAATGGTAGCCCCAATTTGATAATCTGTCAGATTGAAGAATACAGGCGTAGAAGACCGACTGGCATCACCAAAGTATACGTTAGTTTTACACTATTCTAATTGTTATGCCAACGATAAAAATACCATCAAAGACCACAGCCCCAGCAATCCTACCAGAAAGACATAAAAGCTGCCATGATTGAGACCTACAGCACCTTTCCCGCATGGAACAGCTTCCATACCATCTTCTACTATTCCAGCATGCCTTCTACCACCACCAGATTATCACCAGAGTCAGAGCGAGCACTTCTAGCACTCAACACCCTCGAATAGGGCAACTCAAAAGAATAAAACACATTGACGAGCAACCAAGCAACCAGTATCAAATCAAAACCTCTTTTTGTTTGGTCACTGCTAGGTGTGAGAGTAGATTTGCTAGGTTTGAGACTAGCCCTGTCAGGTGTGAGACTGAACCCCCTGCTAGGTGTGAGACTGACCCTGCCAAATATACTGGCTATGCAAGTGTTACCTGTGAGGCACTTAGCTCACACGTCGTGTATGAGACCGGCATCACCAAAGAAGAGACTTGCCTCTACCTACTCTAAAGCCTGTGATGTAATACCTGGCAAGAAGAAAGAGAGCAGCCCGTAGGAGAGAATCAACTCTGACGAATTTAAAGGTTGTAACTGTACTAGATGTGGGAGGACGAGCAAAGTGTGTGTTAATAAGGTGGTATCGAAATTTGCCATATAGGCCTATTCCCAAACCAATTTCTAGCTGTCTGCCTCTATACGCGCAGTTCTTGTACGCATTTGAAATCCTGGCTTCCGGAAGGACCGTCGCAGCCCACCAGTAAAACCTTCCGGAAGGACCATTGTAGCCCCAGGGTTAAGGTACATTAATTCCATTTAATTCCCATGAATATTTTTTTGAAGATTCCTTCAAGACAAGCTTTGAACAGCTTGGGTGAAATTGTGTCTCACTTTTTTCCCAATTTTTATCTTCTTTGTGTCCCTGTGTAATCAGATGACAGCAGTGCCTTTTGTATGTATATTCTCTAAGAGTTTTATATATGTTTAATTTATTCCTTGCTCATGTAGTGAGTTTGATATAGCTGTTATCTCTACCGAATCGAAGACCTGTTCATAGTCTATACAAGCTAAACAAAGAGGAATAATATACTCTGTGTTTTTCTCTTAGTTGGTTCATTGTATGCAAGGGATCGATAAATAAATAGCCACTTCTAAATCCTGCCTGTTCCCGAGATTGATGTTCTTCTATAATTTTTATCTAACCTATTTGTGAGGATTTTAGATAACAACTTGTATATAACTGAAAACAAACTAATGGGACAGCAGTTACGGAGATCTTTCTTATCGTCATTGTTGTAAAGTCAAGTTACTATTGCATTGCACCAAGCTTCTGGAATTATGGGAAACCAAAATTAATGCTTAAGACATTTTGAAATCAGAATAGATAAAAACACTTTAGAGATGCAAGAAGTACGAGCAATTGGACGATAGTTGAAGGATTGAGAGCAGTCACCCTTCTTTGGAACAGGTTGAATGAAAGCGAACTTCCAGCAAGAAGAAAAGACGTTAAAGGAGAGACAGAGACGGAAGAGTTAACACGGAAGAACATTTGTTTTAATACAACTGGAAGAACACCATCTGGTCCATGCACCTTCTAATTATTATGCCCAGAGAGAGGCAGACAGTACATCCATAAAATATATTAGGATATTAGGCATAGGTAAGAGAGGGGGCGATGAAGTGGGATGAATGGCCATGGTGCTACCTACTTTCTGTTATTGTTTTGTTAATCCTACATAATAATGGCTTCTTGGAAAACTATTATATTCAGCTTGAAATGGAGTTCTAGGAATATGATTTTATGAGCATACATGCGACATCTAGTAATCAAACGGACACAACAATATTATTATTAACCCTTCAAAGCCCATACAAAGCCCAAAGTGTATACACACATGTAATTCACCAGTTGCGAGATTCAGGCTATAAGGAAGTTGGAGCTGTAAGCATCGATAGTAAAGAGAAATGGAATATTAATGTAGGTTTCTGATAGTTGAAAGATATGTTAAATTTCATTTGATGCATTTATAACTTCATTACAACCATATTTTAGTTGGACATTCTGCTAAATATCGATGCCTACAACTCCAACTTCCTACAGCACGAAACTCGCAAATGGTCAATATTATTTTAGTCAGCAGTAATACATTATTTTACTGGATATCACACTGGAGGTTTACGCATTTGCCTTAAATTTCAATACGCCAAGCTGCCAAACAACAACCCTCGTAAATCCTCAAACGAACTGAACTAAGTTGTATATTATAGTATAAATCAGACAAAGTTTTAGTATGACGCCATGTTTGTGATGAAACGTGATACTTGACTGATCATTGTAATATATTTAACTTATATCGTTTAATCCTCTCACACTTTGAACCACGATTTGCATATTCGTGAAAGGTATCCCTAAATGGATGGATATCTGATTCGAGAATTGGATACTTTATAAATCAATTGCATAAAATCTGAATACTCAAAATGTGTATAAATTGGGCTACAATACGTTTTGGTAGTGGCAGGCTAAATGAAGCCCTTGGCAACACTTCTCTCAGTCAACCTCCACCCTCCCGTTAGGTTTAGAAATCGTTAGCCGTCAGTATCGGTGTGGCAGGCAGAGGTAGAGTGCGCTAGGTGATTCCTTTAAATATCGATGATAATTTTGCCTGGTAAATGTATCTAAAATATTACTTGATAGGGTTATATATTAATTAAAATGTAAAACTTGCAAACCAAACAAACCAAAACTGGGACAAGGACAATATAAAGTCAAATTAAATTATCAAAATCGCTATGTGGAAACAACGCTTACTAAAATGACAATTATTAAATAAAAGAACACAATCCACCACATAGGGTGTACATTACTACATGAGCAAGTTAATCTGTTTCCCAAGCAAACTAATCGCACATATAACAACGCACTATCGTCACGTTAAAGGAAGTAGTCAAGTTTGGGAAGTCCGGGACGTTCTGGTAAATGTTTTACTAAACTCTGCATGAATAAAGAAACTACATGTTAAATGTCACAATAGTATTTAAAATCAAATTTGCAACATGACAAGACATTAACAATAGTACAAAATACAAATATTGATAAGATATCTATACTATTACAACATAATATATATAAAATACAGTACAGCACTCACTAACGATAGTGCTATCGGGTAGGTACCTGTAAGCATAGCATGCCTCAAGTGACCCCTATCAATAACTACCCTACAAATAACCTACATTTATCGCACAAATAAACTAAGGAAATCGCAAAAGCAAGCAATTGATACTATCGACAATGAATACATATAATATAAAGACAAATAATTGCAAAATATGAAGTGACAACAGATTCAAACACAGAGTACTCTTTTAACAAGAACAATCAATTAAAAAAATCATCAATATTAATAATAGAAAAAGAAAAAGATAAACAATAAATACAGACAAAAAATAATATATACAGACAAAAAGTGAGCAGAGGTTATACAAAAAACTTCAAGTTAAAAATGCTTGATTAAAATTATTGATGTCAAATTTTAGAATACAGTCACAATAATTGACCCTAAAAAGATTAAATTTATGGAACAATTTACTTGCCTCAAAACCTCTGTCTACTAAGAGTCTGTATAGTAACCTAGCTCTAGCCCAAAAGTCATCTACTTTAGTGCAAATTTTACAAAATCTTATTAACTGGGAATAAAAACAATTATAAGTTATTTTACTATCGATATTACTACTAGGGAAAGGAAACTTTATTAAGTTAAAATTAAAATCATCAACTTTGTGATATACTTTAAGTATGCACTGTTCATTAACAATCTCTATATTTATATCAGGAACATTTTCAACTTTATAATTTACGTTACATTGTGTGAGGGGAATAGAATTAGGGTAAATAAGTTTAGCAACTTGATTAAAATTTAACAAATTGCAAACGAGAATATCATCAATATATCTACTATTATTACTTAACAATTTAGCAAGTGCTAATTTTTCTGGGATTTTATTTTTCTTGCTACTGTCACCTAAGTCTTTTATATATTTAAATTCTAAAGCAAGCAAGAATAAATCTGCAATTAAAGGGCTAGCATTTCCACCCATAGGAATTCCTAATATTTGTTTGAAAATGTAAGGCCCGAATCTAACATAAGTATTGAAAAGGAGGAATTTAAGGGCATCTTTAAGTTTAGTTCTATCAAAATATACAGAACTAGTGGGAGTAGAGCTAAGTGATGCATTATTAAAATATGTATAAACATTTATGAAATAATTACCATCCCTAACGAACCTGTCAAAGTGCAAATCTATAATAAAGCAAAGCTCTGAATATACTTAATCTAAAGGCAAATTGGTATACAAAGTTGAAAAGTCGAAGCTATGTACCGAGGTAACTTTCGGCATGGTATTTATTTTATCAATAACTTCTAACGAATTGTCAACACTCCAATAATAGTGAATGCCAGTTCTTCTCATGATGGTATTACAATATATTTTATGAGTACTTTTAATGTATTTTAAGCAATTTACGACTTGTTCTGATAGAGTTTTAGTGGTAGCAAATTGTGCTCCGGCAATATAGCGATATTTATATGGTATTTTATGAAATTTAGGTAACATGTATAATTTTGCAATGCACTTGTTCTTATCAGAAAGTTGAATATCAAATGTTATATTTTTCTTGGTATGGTCATCGATTAAGTTATCAATATTCAGATTATTTTGAATTTCATAAACAGAATTACCGCAAATATTTTTACGTAATATGTTACCTTTATTGCCTAATTCTTTTTTCATGTTTTCAAGATAACATTTCTTACATGTGAAGCTATAATTATTGCTGGCTTTATCTACTGTAGTGATTACAATTGTTTATGTAAATTTATTAAATCAGCTTTAGGCTTATTATAATTATAGTCTATAAAATCTGAAAGATTAAATTCATTTTTAAGCGAGAACATTTTATTTCTAATTAACTTAATTAATAATTTAGACCATGCTTCTAGTTCTCACGCATCGCAGCACAATAGTTTTATATATATATATATATATATATATATATATAAACAGTATATATATATATATATATATATATAATATCATATAATATATATATATATATATATATATATATATATATATATACAGTATATATATAAACAGTATATATATATAGTAAGCTAATATCAGTGCACTCGTTTGAGTATATAATAATCATGTAGGAGTAGGGACTTTGGATTTTTTTATTCTCTTCGTCATACCATGAGCTATAATCTCTATATTTTGTAGCACTAAAACATCTTACAACAAAATATACTGAGAATGATATACAGTTGTACGAGTCTGAGAAACGCGAACGTATGTGCTTTCATATTAACCCAGAGACTGTGATGGTCCTTCCGGAAGCACATTATTTAAAGATGTGTAAAAACAACCCATTAAATATGTCTCAAAATTGAGTGACACATAGAAAGTAGTGGCATCTCTCCATACCACATTCTCCATTCCTCCTCTCCTTCATAGCCCCCCCCCCCTCCCTCCTTCAATTTGACCCTTTATTTTGAACAGGTTCTAGCAGTTCATGGGTTAATACAAAATTAACTTTTGATGATTGTCAAATTCTGATTGTATTTTTGGAAATTGACTGAACAATACTTGTCATTTTTTATATAATACCCAATTGTCATCCCTGAAAATGTGCAAAGTCAAATGATGTTGGACAACATACAAATTTCCGTCCGCATCACCTTTATCGATCATAATTAATTTGATATGAGTTTTGCTGTGGTAATATTGTAGATCAACCGGCATTCTCGCTGAGATGCTAAAAGCAGCTGGAGATATTGGGGTAAAATTGGTCAAGGAGCTGATTAATGGCAGAAAGTGTGATAGTAAATATATACAAATGCAAGGGTGACTCCTTAGACAGGGGATATTATAGGGGCTTGAAAATGCACGATCAAGTCATAAAAGTCAGTGAAAGGGTCTTTGAATGCATGATCAGGGAAAGTGTTGCCATCAGCGACATGCAGTTTGGATTTATGCCTGGATGTGGCGCAACTGATGCTATCTTCATTCTTAGGCAAATGCAAGAGAGATTCTTAGTGAAAAACAAGAGTTATACCTAGTTTGTGTAGATCTGGAGAAGGCCATTGACCAGGTACCAAGGGAAGTAATGCTTTAGGCTATGAGAAAGCTCGAAGTGGAGGAGTGGCTGGTGCGTGTGATAGTGAGAATGTATGAGGGGTCACGGGCAGCAGTTAGAGTGAATGAGGGTCTGAGCGAAGAGTTCCCAGTGAAGGTTGGATTTTACCAAGGTTCAGTGTTGAGCCCATTACTGTTTGTTTTGGTCCTGGAGGCATTGTCAAGGGACTATAGGACAGGTCTCCCATGGGAGCTGTTATATGCAGATGATCTGTTTCTTATTGCAGAAAGTGCGCAAGAAGCAGAGGCAAAGTTTAAAAGATGGAGGGAGGGCATGGCAAATAAGGGTCTAAGAGTTAACATAGATAAAACAAAGGTCATGATTAGTGGAGTAGGGTGTGGAACTATGGAAAACAGCGGCAACTATCCATGTTCTGTATGCAGGAAGGGGGTGGGAAGTAACTCAATTCAATGTTGCGTCTGTAGTGACTGGGTACACAAGAGATGTAGTGGATATAGAGGACCTTTGACAAGAATCATAGACTTTGTATGTGCAGTTGGCATGGTAGATCTTGTATTAAATAACCCGCCTGCCAGTGTTGATTTCGACAGTGTAACGCTGGAGTGTGTGAATAAGTTTTGCTACCTGGGTGATACGGTTTCCGCCGGAGGTGGCTCTGAAGCTGGCTCCATTACTAGAGTCAGAAGTGGCTTGGGAAAGTTTAGAGAGCTGTTGCCATTCCTGACCATAAAGGTAAGGTGTATACCTCGTGTGTTAGGAGTGCGATGACCTATGCCTCGGAGACTGGAGACTTGGCCGGTTAAAGCGGAGGATATCAATAGAATGGAAAGGAATGAGAAGAGAATGGTGCAATGGATGTGTGGGGTTATTCTCAGGGGCAGGGTATCGAGAGAGGAATTAAGAAGACGTCTGAGCATTAGGAGTGTCAGTGAAGTGATGCGCACGAGCCGACTTGGTTGGTTTGGACACATTGAGAGGTTGGGTGATCATAGCTGGGTGAAGAAATGCCACACTGTGAACGTGGGGGGAGCTGCTCGTAGGGGTGGGTCTAGAATGATGTGGGCTCGGGTACTCCGGTCCGATCTCAAAATATAGAACTTGTTTTAAAAATGTGACAATAGAGGCAGCCCTTGACAGGGCCGCCTGGAAAGCCGCCAATTAGGACGTGAGACTGTAACCACATTCTCTGTGGACAAAACAGTCTTTAAACTTGTATGTATGTACACTCGACCAAAATACAATCTTTACAATAACGCTCTTAACATTCTGGAAGTGGGTCGAAATCTTATGGTAATACCTCACACACGTATGTTTCACCCGATTAATTCCGTTCACACTAGATTATTTACAGCTCACCAGTGTAAAGATTGTTTTTTGGTCGAGTGTACAGTATGTATGTAACCTTTCCTCTTTCTACAGCGATATAAATAGATTGTACTAAAATAATGTACTTGTTGCTAAAAATCGATATCGAGTGAATAATTGGTTTATGTAATAATAATAATAATAATAATCGTCTGGTTACTTATCTAGCGCTCGTTCTCCTCCTTCGAGGATTCACAAGCGCATAATGGTATGCATAATTCATCTTCGCAAATTACCAATTTATAGTTTATTCATATAAAACGAACTAACAATTAATAATATATAAATTATAATGACACATTTGAAATGAGCGTAAACATCCTTCTAACTTCATATGTATATACAATTATTGCTCAGCATATAACGAAATTATGACGTTATAAACTTGGAAAAACGATTAAATATTTGTTATACATTGATTTTCTGTTATACATTTAATCTTACGTTTTGTTCGGTTGTTTAATAGTATGGGTCTTGCTCAATCATTGGATGTATAATACATTATATGTAGAAAGATTATTGTGGGTTAAAACAGCGAACACATATAATGGTCGGTGTTCGGTTTAAATTGAACTATGAATTACTAGCGAAGTAAAAGAGTTTCCAAATTTCTCTTTGACGAAAGTATACTGTTAAAATAATTAGTTTATTTGATGAATATTGGATCGGTTGAAATTATATATTAATTATCTCATTATATGACAATTATATCCGCAATGTACTACCGCAATTTTTTTATAATTGTGTATGTACAAATAATACAAAACAATATGATCAAATTCCCTCCATATCAGTGGTTCGCTTGGCCAGAAAATAACAAAACAAAAATATACAGAACTTGAGTTTCCAGCTCACTGAACTACAACGTGAAGAGGGAGAGCAATGGCATGTTGGCCTGATATATATATATATATATATATATATATATATATATATATATATATATAAGGTGTATTGAACAAACACTTACAGACTTTGAGTGGTAAGTACCGAATTAAAAATCAAGTTTACTTTATTCTATAACATAATAAAACAAATATTAATAATTCATGATATAAAGGATATAAAGTAAAATATTCAGTGTCGTCCAAGCATGTGTTATAATCCGAACACTGGCATTGGTCTCCCATTTCATGCCCCCCCCCCCCCCCTTATCTCCAATTTTTATTTTCTCAAGTAATATCGGCAAATCTATGGTCGAATAGGATATTTTCCTTATATTTCGAATGTTCACGCACATTGGAACGTGTTCACATGAACCGACCTTAAATTATTATATTACGACTTTTTCACAACTATTCGACATGGAGTATCAAGATCGTCAATTGGCAATTGTAAATTACTTTCAGCATTTGATTTAGACACCAGTATACGTGAACATACATTCGTTAATATAATTGCATATTTCTCCACCTTAAACGACATTTCCGTTTTAATTTCTATGCTTAAGATGTTTATATTTTGCACAAAAGTAACAAATGAAATATTGCATTTGGCTTTCATTAACAATTCTAACCTTAAATTATGCCTTAACATGTTTATGCATTCAGCTTAAGGTTCAATATGCATATAAAATCAGGCAACGTAATTGTATTTCTTAGCAGAGTATATACATACCCATACTATGTCTAAGCACCATAATCAATCACCACCAGTAAATAATGTCAATCATCACCACTTTGGTTTATGTCAAAGGTGACACAAGGCAAATTCTCCACTATATTCGGATGCTTTTACAGATCCAATTAAGAATGTCCTCTTATGCGAAGCAACTACGCAGGAATGTCATAATATATATATATATATATATATATATATATATATATATATATATATATATATATATATATAAGACCAGACAATATACACATACAATGCAATACTAGGTTGGGTTACAGATATACAAACGTATACAACAATAACAAACAGTGGTGATGGGCTGGTCTATCAGAGTGAGAACTGAGCGATCTCTGCCATACCCATAGCTTACTCTGACTGTTCCTTTAACTTATATATTTTCTAGATCTCAAGTGACGGCGTCTTTTCCGTGGATTGACCTCCCAATCTACCAAGATTGGAAGCCAAAGCGTCACATTTTTCCCTTCCCCCCAACTTTCTCTTCATAATTGCTGAGGGGCACAGGGCCCTGGGTGGGGCTTTGGTTTCCCGGGCGTTTCTGCACCCTCCTCAGCTCCCCGCCATGGAGTGGCTTCGGTCACCCAGGCTTTATTGTGGTCGGCAGGGAGGGTTCTGTGGGGGCGCTCAGTTATGGCCTTGGAATTGCTCGGGGCCTTGGGGCTGTTCGGCCAGGCAGCTTGGGGAACATCAACAACAACAACAACAACAACAATAATAAACATTGGATACAGACAAAAAGCTATGGTGGGGATACATAAAGCAAAGTGCCTTTCTAGGGCGGGTCACCCCTCTTCTAGGTGTAACGACTTAACCAACCGCGATATATTTCTTAATTACACCCCAGGTTATAGTGCTCTTGATTCCTTGCTGTTTAGTTAAAGCCACGTAGTCATCTCCTCCCGTGTAACAGTACACCAAGCGCCGCTTATCCTATTCCAAAACACGTGTATAGGGCATGTTGATGTGAAGTGACTAACGTCGACTATAACTGACCCTAACATCACCTCGATTCAATCGTATTAACCAACTACAACAAAGTGTGAAGTACGATACCCAATCACAAAAACTGACTCTGCAAAGCAATAAAGTAACTTATTTCATTGTCCGATACTAAACAATTGGCGTAAATACTTCTTTTCTCCAGGAGATTTCAAATGAAATTTGTCGAAAGCAACTGCAATTTGTCGAACACTGCAAACAATGCCAATTCATGTGGAAAATGGCCGGATTCAAGTGATACATATCGTTCCAAGTGTTTATTCTTCATTTCCGAACGATCGTTTGTTCAATTTGTTTGACATTGTCGATTCACCTCGAACAAAGACGAAATCTAAAGTAAAATATATAATTGATATGAAATACGTCATTTAGGGTCGAGAAAACGTCGTTTCCCACTGAAAAAAGGTGTATACATAATGCGAATTTCACATACCAATAATCAGTTTTAATGCAGCCTATATGACATAATATTATATAAATGCTGAACTATATAATACATACCCTCATTAAACATTGGACCTTGTTAAACCATGTGTACCTTCAAATAACAAACACATTTAGTTAACCCCTTCTTTACCGGTGATGTACTTTTTTGCATATGTCTGCAACTATTAGACGAATTTGTTCAACTTAGGAAGGACGTCTACCCATTAAAAGGCTACAGACTATCTCGAGGACGTCTACCCATTAAAAGGTTGCAGACTAATTTCATTAATCCTTTTAGCTACAACACATTCTTCCTAAGCTTCATAAAATCCATATATAGTATACTTAGATTGTTGAGGCAAAAGCTTGCAACGGAGCCAGTGACGTATGTTTTCTGTATTAAACTTTCAAATAATACCCCACCATTCTTTGAAATGCTGTGTTAAATATGGGTGATTTACTGATTATATGTGCATGTTTGTGTGTGTAGTTTTGGAGGGGAACGTAACAAGAAGTAAGTACTTTATTAATGTAAGATAACCTGTTCGGTATCATGGGTATTTACTGCGACATTACCGGTTACAATAAAGAATCACAAATATACTTGCAATTATAGATGTTATACACAGTAACATATTTGTGTATCAGTGTATTCTTCTGTTAGATTAATATTAAATCAGATTTAATTGAAGAACCATTGTATTCGTGAGAATTTAACAGTATTTGCAGCAACCTTAAAACTATAGATGGAGGGAAAAACAAACATAAGAAACAGTACTATAATTCAGATTTACATAGAATATATTTACATAACAGGAGTTCCATTATTGATCTCAACATCGTAAGGGGAGGCAGACCGTTTTTCTGGATCTCCTTCTTCATAATTTTTAGCTCCATTTTTTTTAGATTATAAGACGTTCGGACCATTAGTTTGGCGATTTTAACACCTCTCGCCCAATTTCGTTGTCAATTTAAAGACCTTTCGTGCCATTTAGGTGTCGATGTTTTCCTGGCGAGCGAAAGCGAGCCTGCAATTTTAAGAGGAACCGGCCTTCGGCCGGAACATGTACAAATTTATCTTGAAGGGGGGTCTAGGGGGTGTTTTTCTAAGCTTGATGGGTGTCTAGGGAGGAAACTAAAACAATATATGAGTACATGAATTAATAGACCAAACAAACGGTCTGCCTCCCCTTAATAATTTGGAAGCTGCTGTTGCATTTACATTCTGTGGGGGCGCTCGGTTATGGCCTTGGAATTGCTCGGGGCCTTGGGGCTGTTCGGCCAGGCAGCTTGGGGAACAACAACAACAACATGTAGGCTACCTTCTAAACCCCTTGAGGATTAGGACGCATTTTGACAGTATATTCTGGCTATTACTAAACGATTTTATTATGTAAAGGAGGGATCTGCGTGATTCAAAAGGTTAATTAACAACTTGCGAGTTTCAGGCTATAAGGAAGTTGGAGCTGTAGACGACTATATATTTAGCAGAATTACAAGCTAAAATACGGTTGTAGTATATTTAAAACTACATAAAATATAATTCTTAATTTGTTTATCCATCAGAAACCTTCATTATTGTTGCATTTCTATTTAATATCGAGGTTTACGGCTCCAACTTCCTTATAGCCTGAAATTAGCAAGTGGTCAATTGAGATTGACTTTACCTTTTTGATAGGTAAATTAAATGACTGTAAAACATCGTCTAATAATAGCCAGAAAGAAAAAAAAAACAGGTAAAACGTGCCATGATCCTCAAAGGGGTAACCTAACATTGTGTAAATGTTTTTTTTTTTTTCAATAGATATATCCCCCTATGCGAATCTATATGGTCAGCTTGTTTCTACAAAAAACGGCAACACATTTACATTATCCTCCATGTATGAGGTAAGGAAGCAGTGTTTTATCCAGCATAATGTGCGTGTATATGCAGAACTTACTATGGCCAATATTTACAACATTGTGCTTATAAATTTCAGTTCAGTATATCGACAAATATGGCTGAAAATCATTCATAATTTAAAATCCCCCTGGGATTGCGCGTGATTTTATCAACAAAATGTGAATCTTAAATTTCCTATAAGCCATATGTTGCACATAACGATGCCAACATTCAGCTATTGTCTCATCAATAAAGTACATGTGCTGTTTTCGCAGCACATTTTTTTTGGGGGGGGGGTCAACTCAAAGAAGAGCCAGAATAGGGACAACACAAAACACAACAGAAAACAATGAACACACAAAAACAACATACAAATTCACACACATCTAGGTCATCCAGGAGAAGACCCAGAGACCAGGGTCACCAAGGATCCTCCAGCACTCCCCCGGCCCCCGACCACCCGCAGATAAGGTTCCGATCTCGGCAGGCAGACATGCAGCGGAGCCGAAGCCACAAGGCCGCCCACCACACTACCAGGCGCACCCTTCATATAAACCGTCTCCCCGGGCCAGGCGCCTGATGGACTATTATCTAGTCCAACTTGCGCCCGACCCCTTCCCCCAAATGACCACGTGTTCACTCATCTATTTACAAACATTCTCCATGCATTCCTGTTTATTACTTACAATTAAAAATAAAATATGTAAATAAATATAAAATATAATAATACTGCATACCCAACTCTATCTATCTATATATCTATTGCCTGACGCCGCGATCCCCGAAGTGGTGGCCACGAACGAACTGCCCCCATGCACCTCTGTCCCCGGTCAGTCGACGACCCTCCCCCCAACCAGCACCGCCTTCGTTCATATACTTCCTCACTCCATCCTTCCACCTCTCATTCGGTCTATCTCTCCCTCTCTGTCCCTCCACCTCGCTCTCGTACACCCTCTTAGTCATTCTCTCGCTTTCCATACGTTCCATATGGCCGAACCATCTCAAGTTGTTCCTTTTCACACTTTCCAGCACATCTACCTCCACACCACACCTCCTTCTTACTTCCTCATTAGTCTGTCTATCCCTCCATGTAACTCCGCATGCACTTCTTAGGTAATTTATTTCCACTGCTCTCACTCTTGGTCTGAGTCTCTCAACCAACGTCCATGCTTTGCTTCCGTAAGTCAGTGTCGGGATTACCACACTGTCATGCAAGGACTTCTTCACTTCCATACTGGCCACCCTATTTCTTGTTACTGCTTTCAGCGTTCCTACAACCCTCTTCCCCTTTTGTACTCTCTCCCACACTTCTTCATCTATAGTCCCATCTTTACTCAACACACTGCCCAGATACTTAAAAGAGTTGACGATCTCCATAGCCTGACCGTTCAGCTTCACCTCACACTCTGTGACTTCACCCCTTTCGAAGACCATAACCTTGCTCTTCCCCGCATTTACCTTCAAATTCCGTTTTTCACACACTGTTCCAAACTCATTTACCAGACCATGCAACTCCCATTCATTATCACTCATCAGAACTGTATCATCCGCAAACAGCAGTATAGGTAGCTTCCACTCAATTCCCTCCCTTTTCAGCGATACACTAACATCCACTGCTCTTCATAGTATATCTTTCATGACTCCATCCATATGTACAGTAAAAACCATGGGGACATCACACACCCCTGTTTCAAACCAACATTCAGGTCAAAGAACTCGCTCTGCTCACTCTCCACACGTACTGCCGCCTTTGCACCCTCATACATGCTCTTCACTGCTTTCAGCAACTTGCCATCTACTCCGTATATTCTAAGTACTTTCCACAAACCTTCTCTATCCACTCTGTCATAGGCCTTCTCCAAGTCCATAAAGGCAACATACACCTTTTGTTTTTTTCTCCAGATATTTCTCCACAACACAATTCAGGGTAAAATTCTGATCTACACATCCTCTTCCCTTCCTAAAACCTCCCTGCTCGTCGCCTATCCATATCTCCGTTCTCACTCTCACTCTCTCAATCACTACCCTACTGTATACCTTCCCTACTACGCTTAGAAGACATATTCCTTGGTGGTTACCACACACTCCTCTTTCCCCTTATATAGGGGGACTATTATGCCAGTCTTCCAGTCATCGGGTGCACTCCCCTTCTCCCATGCTAGTTTGCACATCTTCCATACCCATTCGATCACTATCTCACCACCATACCTCAACATTTCCCCACACATTCCATCTGTTCCTGGTGCTTTCCCCAACTTCACTTTTTCATGGCTTCCCACACTTCTGACCTCCTGATCCACACCTCCTCCTCCACTACTTCTCTTCTTCTCCCTCCCATACCATATCCAGCTATGTTTGCTGGCTCTTCATTCCTTACATTTACCAACTCATTGAAGTACTCCCTCCATCTTTCGACTCTCTCTTGCTTCTCGGCTAGCATTCTCCCATTCTTATCTGTCACACCCTTACTGTTTCCCTTGCTACCTTCCCTAACTTTCTTGACTTCTTTCCAGAACAGTTTCTTACTCTCCCTCCATTTTACACTCAGATTCCTTCCAAATTCCTCATCTACTCTTCTCTTACTTTCCTTCACTACTCTCTTCACCACCCTCTTACTCTCCACGTACCTCGCTCGTTTCTGTCTCTCGAAATCTTCATTCCCTCTACTACCCAACCACTCTTTATATGCTTTCTTCTTTTCTTCCACAGCTATTCTTACCTCTTCTGTCCACCATGCTGTACCTTTCACTCCCCTCCCTCTTCTCCTCACTCCACACACCTCCTCACATGCTGCACAGATCTCATCCTTAAACACCTTGCTCATCTCATCCACTTCCTCCATAACTTCCAGGTCGAACCCACCTAGTCGTCTTTCCACTGCTCTCCTATACTCCTCCCTGACTTCCTCCTCCTGCAACCTCTCCACCCTCCTCACCCTTCCACCCTCCTCTCGCCTCCCTCCATCTCTCCTCACCCACTTCTTTTGTATCCTAACCTTAGCTACCACTACATAATGATCAGACAGACCCCCTCAAATACCCCTCTACACCCTAGCATCCATCACAAATGTCTTCATTCGTTCATCCACACATACATAATCAATCAATGACTTTCGTTCCACCACTGTCTCATCCTCCATCGTCCACACCCGTTTCCACGTGTACCTGTGGATCATTCTGTGTCGGAAGAAGGTGTTGGCTATCCACAGCCTCCTCCCCACACATACGTCCACAAGTGCACTACTATTCCCATTCACCTCTGATGGTAACCCCCACCCTCCCACAACTTTCCTATCACCCACCTAACCATCCATATCCCCAATCAGAAATATTCTTTCGTTCTTGTCAAACTTCTCCAGGCACGCCTCCACATTCATCCAGAACTCCTCTTTCTTTCTTTCAAGTTTATCCTCTGTCGGAGTATACACACACACAATCACCACGTTTGTATTCCTACTTTCATTCTCACCCACACAATCCTTGAACACACAGACCCATACTCTCTTACACATTCCTTCCATTTGCTACTTACAAACAAACACGCACCTTCTCTCGCTGTTCCTTCACTCACTCCAGCACACACACCCATTCCACACTCCCACTCTCTCACATCTGAACCTTTCCATTTGGTCTCTGTCATTCCACATATATCCAGCCTGGCATTCACTAGCACTTCCAGAACCTCTCTCTCTTTTGTGCCATCATTCATGCCACTAACATATTCCATGTAGCCATTCTCAGAATGTCCGAAGGAATGTCCTTAGTCGGTCGTGGTTCGTCAACATAGGTTCCGTCCGCATCCGAGGCTGTTCGTTCGTTTTTCTTTGCTTAGGTATTTTTTCCGGGTGGGGGTCGCAAGCCCACCGACCCAACCTCTTTAGTCACCTCTTACACACGCAGAAGGCACGTGGGGCATATTCTATTCCCTGACCCCCAGGGGGGGTTTAATCTCTTATATACTAACAAGATATATATATTATATATATATATATATATATATATTTATATATATAATATATATATATTATATATATATATATATATATATATATATATATATATATACATACTTAATACTTATGCTCATTGGCCTGACCGTTCAGCCTCACCTTTAACATATCATCACACCTTGGTGTAGTAGCTTAAAGTATGGACAGTCGTCCTGACTGTCGGTGGTTCGAGGGTTGGGAGTACATAAACATTTGTAGCTCACGCGTATTTGCGATATACAGAATATATATATATATATATATATATATATATATATATATATATATATATATATAAAAAAAGGAAAAGAATTGACAGGGCGCCAGGCAACATCTTTATTTTTCAAATTTTCGGCTAACCTTAAGCCATCATCAGGAACAACATTCCCTAAAAATAAGTATATACTATTAGAACAACGCAATTTGTAAAAAATAGGTTAATGATTATCGAATCTATAAAAGGTTAAACTTACTAAATATAAACAATCCTATATTAATGTCTCACTATATATAAAATGAAAATTCATACACTAACCATGTAAAACCAGTGAAGATACCGAAAAGCAAATAAGACCATCACCATTGAACCATAACCATATTTTAAACCTTTGAATACAAACATTGTTCCATAAACTCAAAACAAAGTCACAAACACAGGCTAATCCATACAACGGATCAAGAAACGATCTCCCAATTTATCTAACACCATTGATTTATCAGTAAGGATAAGCTAGTAATGAACTTACATAACCCATGACCAAAAATCCAACACAAATATACTCTTAGTCAAAAACATGAAAACACTAATAAACTAAGCCTAAATCAATATTATATATCATAGCAATACGAGACTGAATTCAACCCAATCTAGAGATTTAACACAAAAAACACATCATTCACTCCCAATGCCAAAAGCAAAAATATTTATGTTTAAACCCATCATTATCTACTTGACTTACCCAGAAAAGAGTTCTCATCATCAGCACCAGGACAGAGAGAACTGAGGAACCTGAACCGAGAAGCGGCTAAAATAAACTCCCATGAACAATTTTCCCAAACAAATGAACCACTAACCATGTTGAACAAACCCTTGAAATTTGACCAAACATATATCTATGAACCACTATTTGCAAGATTATTTAATCTTGCAAATAGTGGTTCATAGATATATGTTTGGTCAAATTTCAAGGGTTTGTTCAACATGGTTAGTAGGTTCATTTGTTTTGGGGAAATTGTTTCATGGGAGTTTATTTTGAGCCGCTTCTCGGTTCAGGTTCCTCAGTTCTCTCTTGTTCCTGGTGCTGATGAACTCTTTTCTGGGTAAGTCAAGTATAATGAGGGTTTAAACATAAATATTTTTGCTTTTGTCATTGGAGTGATGTGTTTTTTGTGTTTAAATCTCTAGATTGGGTTGAAATTTCAGTCTCGTATTGCTATGATATATAAGATTGATTTAGGCTTAGTTTATTAGTGTTTTTCATGTTTTTGACTAAGAGTATTATTTGTGTTTTGAATTTTTGGTCAGGGGTTATGTAAGTTAATTACTAGTTATCCTTACTGATAAATCAATGGTGTTAGATAAATTGGGAGATCGTTTCTTGATCCGTTGTATGGTATTAGCCTGTGTTGTGACTTTGTTTTGAGTTTATGGAAACAATGTTTGTATTCAAAGGTTAAAATATGTGTTATGGTTCAATTGTGATGGTCTTTATTTTGCTTTTCGGTATCTTCACTGGTTTTACATGGTTAGTGTATGAATTTTAATTTTATATATAGTGAGACATTAATATAGGATTGTTTATATTTAGTAAGTTTAACCTTTTATAGATTCGATAATCATTACCCTATTTTTTTACAAATTGCGTTGTTCTAATAGTATATTACTTATTTTTAGGGAATGTTGTTCCTGATGATGGCTTAAGGTTAGCCGAAAATTTGAAAAATAAAGATGTTGCCTGGCGCCCTGTCAATTCTTTTCCTTTTGATATGGAGGTTTAAGTGCCCAAAATCTACTGCTGAAGTACTCATAACTATATATATATATATATATATATATATATATATATTTTTCTTTAATACATACGAGGTTGAAAGAAATGGCAATTTCTGCGTTGGAAATTTTATTATTCAAAGTTTCCAGGTCTCTGATGAGTTTTCGCTGGGTGGCAGGAAGTAGATGAAGGAGATGAGCAAAATTCATGGTGGTACAGGGTTACATAAATGTACATGATGATACAGGATATACGACGCGTTTCACTGGACAACCAGCATTATCAAGTAAGGAAGGAATGCTATAAAAGGTAAACAGGAAGGGTATATATAGAGGGTGGAGGATCAGAGGAGGCGGAAAACAGGGGGCAAAAGTCTGCTATTGGTGGAAGCGTAAATTAAGAGAGAGAAAGGGGTTAACCGCTTCACGCATGCGCACTGGATGCGGGATGGTGGTCAGTAGGTGGGGTCGAAGCTGATTGGCTGCGTGTCGAGGGGCGTGGCCTAAGTTGTGTGGCGCCTGCAGAAGACGAAGCTGAAGGAGGTAGCGCGGGGGGCTGCGTCAAGGGCACCGGGGGGCGAGGAGGGGTGTTAGGTCCTGTAGGGTAGTGCCTTTTGGCAGAAGGAAGGATCTGAAGGTCCAGAGTTTGGTTGTTGATGTTGGGATGTAAGGCTTGGATATATAAAGCTTCGAGTATAGGTAATCTCCTTGGGTCACTTTCTTTATCGAGTATGGTGGTGTGTTTCTCTAACTCGTTGCGTGTGAGGTGAGGGTTGTTAGGGGTGAGATAGTGGTCTTTGATGGCTCCAGCCTGAAGGTGAAGAGTTAACCGACGTGAAAGACGAGTCTGCGTCATACCAATATAGGAATGAGGTCCACAGTCCTCATAATTACAGGTATGTTGGTAAATGACGTGATCGTCGGTCATCGGGCTCTTTATCTTGGTGGAGGCTGGTTTGTTGCGGAGAACGAGGTTGGAGGTCTTGGGGGATTTGTAATAAATTATTAATTTGATTTTGTTTTCCGGGTTGGTTGGGTGGACATGCTTGGAGATTATTTCTTTTAAGACGGCCTCGTCATTTTTGTGTTCAGAGGACATGTAATTGCGGTAGAAGATCTTAATTTCATTGGGGGGGTCAATGTTGGGAGGGCTTTGGGTGTACCATTTTTCAAGATGGTGGTTGATGGTGCTGGAGATGTCGGAGTTGGAGTATCCGTTATTTACTAAAACTTGGGATAGTCTTTCTAGTTCCTGGTGGGTGTCGGCCCAGGTAGAGCAGTGTGTGAGGGCTCTCCTAACATAGGCGGAGATGGAGGATAGAAGATAACGGCGGGGGCATTCACTATCGCCGTTGAGGCATTGTCCTGTGTTAGTAGGTTTAATGTATACGGTGGTTTTGAACCCATGGTCGTTCAGAGCTACGAGGATGTCGAGGAAGGGGAGTTGTCCATTGTTAGATTTTTCAAAGGTGAAGTTAAGTCCGGAGGAGGTCATGAAGCGACGCTGGAGTTCCTGTAGTTCGTGGAGGTCCTTGATTTGCACGAAGATGTCATCCACGTATCTACAGTAGACGGCTGGTCGTTGGGGAGCTCCTAGCTGCCCAACGACCAGCCGTCTACTGTAGATACGTGGAAGACATCTTCGTGCAAATCAAGGACCTCCACGAACTACAGGAACTCCAGCGTCGCTTCATGACCTCCTCCGGACTTAACTTCACCTTTGAAAAATCTAACAATGGACAACTCCCCTTCCTCGACATCCTCGTAGCTCTGAACGACCATGGGTTCAAAACCACCGTCTACATTAAACCTACTAACACAGGACAATGCCTCAACGGCGATAGTGAATGCCCCCGCCGTTATCTTCTATCCTCCATCTCCGCCTATGTTAGGAGAGCCCTCACGCACTGCTCTACCTGGGCCGACACCCACCAGGAACTAGAAAGACTATCCCAAGTTTTAGTAAATAACGGATACTCCAACTCCGACATCTCCAGCACCATCAACCACCATCTTGAAAAATGGTACACCCAAAGCCCTCCCAACATTGACCCCCCCAATGAAATTAAGATCTTCTACCGCAATTACATGTCCTCTGAACACAAAAATGACGAGGCCGTCTTAAAAGAAATAATCTCCAAGCATGTCCACCCAACCAACCCGGAAAACAAAATCAAATTAATAATTTATTACAAATCCCCCAAGACCTCCAACCTCGTTCTCCGCAACAAACCAGCCTCCACCAAGATAAAGAGCCCGATGACCGACGATCACGTCATTTACCAACATACCTGTAATTATGAGGACTGTGGACCTCATTCCTATATTGGTATGACGCAGACTCGTCTTTCACGTCGGTTAACTCTTCACCTTCAGGCTGGAGCCATCAAAGACCACTATCTCACCCCTAACCACCCTCACCTCACACGCAACGAGTTAGAGAAACACACCACCATACTCGATAAAGAAAGTGACCCAAGGATATTACCTATACTCGAAGCTTGAAATATCCAAGCCTTACATCCCAACATCAACAACCAAACTCTGGACCTTCAGATCCTTCCTTCTGCCAAAAGGCACTACCCTACAGGACCTAACACCCCTCCTCGCCCCCCGGTGCTCTTGACGCAGCCCCCCGCGCTACCTCCTTCAGCTTCGTCTTCTGCAGGCGCCACACAACTTAGGCCACGCCCCTCGACACGCAGCCAATCAGCTTCGACCCCACCTACTGACCACCATCCCGCATCCAGTGCGCATGAGTGAAGCGGTTAACCCCTTTCTCTCTCTTAATTTACGCTTCCACCAATAGCAGACTTTTGCCCCCTGTTTTCCGCCTCCTCTGATCCTCCACCCTCTATATATACCCTTCCTGTTTACCTTTTATAGCATTCCTTCCTTACTTGATAATGCTGGTTGTCCAGTGAAACGCGTCGTATATCCTGTATCATCATGTACATTTATGTAACCCTGTACCACCATGAATTTTGCTCATCTCCTTCATCTACTTCCTGCCACCCAGCGAAAACTCATCAGAGACCTGGAAACTTTGAATAATAAAATTTCCAACGCAGAAATTGCCATTTCTTTCAACCTCGTATGTATTAAAGAAAATATATATATATATATATATATATATATATATATATATATATATATATATATATATATATATATATATATATATATATTCTGTATATATGTATATATATAGCTCGCAAATACGCGTGAGCTACTAAATGTTTATGTACTCCCAACCGGACTCGAACCACCGACAGTCAGGACGACTGTCCATACTTTAAGCTACTACACCAAGGCGTGATAATGGATAATTATGTGTAGTGGATTAAAGGTGAGGCTGAACGGTCAGGCCATGGAGAATGTCAGCATATTTAAGTATTTGGGCAGTGTATTGAGTAAAGATGGGAGTATGGAGAATGCTAAAAGCAGTAACAAGAAATAAGTTGGCCAGCATGGAAGTAAAGAAGTCCTTGCATGAAAGCGTGGTAATCCCGACATTGACTTACAGGAGTAAAGCATGGACGTTGTTGGAGAGACAAAAACCAAGAGTGAGAGAGGTGGAAATAAGTTACTTGAGAAGTGCATGCGGAGTTACGTAGATGGAAGGATAGACAGACGAATGAGAAAGTACGAGAGCGGTGTGGTGTGGATGTAGATGTGCTGGAAAGTGTGAAAAAGGAACACCTTGAGATGGTTTGGTCATGTGGAACGTATGGGAAGCAAGAGAATGACTAAGAGCGAGGTTGATGGGCGGAAAGGGAGAGGTAGGCCAAGAGAGAGGTGGAAGGATGGAGTTAAGAAGTATATGCGTGAAAGCGGAGCTGGATGGGAGGAGGGGCATTGACTGACTGGGGACAGAGGTGCATGGGGGCGTTTCGTTCGTGGCCACCCCTTCGGGGATCACGGCATCCGGCAAAAATAGATAGACAGATAGGATTAAAGTATGGACACTCGTCCTGACTGTCCGTGGTTCTAGTCCGACTGGAAGTATATATATAATTATATATATACAGTATATATATATATTTTATCAGTAGTAGGTTCGCCTCCAGGGTATCGAATCTTGTATATGAATAGAAGGATAAGAGCCAGAGTCGTATACATTTGGCGTTTATTGCAAATTTTTGGATGTACGTAGTGGCTACTACGTACCTACATCTATCTTCAGGCATGTATATCAATCCTAAAAGAAAGTAATAACCAATATTTGTATAATTTGTAAAAATGTAGGATAATTTCATCCAATTAAGTAATTAAAACTTGTACAGAAGAATGTTACTTAAATAACACCGTTTACTAACCCTAGGCATTTGTAACAGAAATAATATGAATTTGATCTTACAAACAATTCGGAGTAAAACCGTTGTTAACCTAAGACGTGCGCACAGGGGGTAATAGACACCACACCCTTGTGCGCACGTATGATGATTTTGGAGCCCATTGCCAATATCGATAAGAACTACATCAGTGTGTAGGGAATGTTAGCGTGCATCGGCCCATACATATTTGACCCCCCAAAAAATTTCTGGGGGGGGTGGGGGAGCGGTCCGTAGTTGGAAAATGTGGAGCGAATGGCACCGCGCGGCTAGATTGTCATCGAGCGGCGAGATTTCCCGGGCGAATATTCCCGCGCCCAGGGGGTGGAGGGAGAGGGAGGAGGGGGTGGGATAGTGCGTGATATCGCGTATCTATCCTTTTTTTAGCTCTATTATGCTATTTAGACTACGTGTACGTATGTGCACGTATGTGTACGTATGTAGGCCACCCATATAACAAGGAATATGCCGCATATAGACCAAATATTGCAATATATAAGCGAATTATCAATGAGTTTCTAGGCGGGAACGAAGGTTTGGTTGTTGTCTGGCGGGATTGAAGGGGAGGAGAGGGTGTGTTGCGCCATAATATCACGTATATCTCGTATTTAGAGCACTGTCATGCTATAATAAAGACATGTACGTATGTAGGCGTACCATATAACAAGGAATATACTGCATATAGACCAATTGATATGATATTTACGCAAATTCCGAATGTGTTTATGGAGACGGGAGACAAAAGGTGGGTGGGTGGGAGGGAGGGGGGCAGGGAGGGACGGAGTGATGGAGGGAAGGAAGGGGAGGAGAGGGTGTGTTGCGCCATAATATCACGTATATCTCGTATTTAGAGCACTGTCATGCTATAATAAAGACATGTACGTATGTAGGCGTACCATATAACAAGGAATATACTGCATATAGACCAATTGATATGATATTTACGCAAATTCCGAATGTGTTTATGGAGACGGGAGACAAAAGGTGGGTGGGTGGGAGGGAGGGAGGCAGGGAGGGAGGGGGGCAGGGAGGGATGGAGTGATGGAGGGAAGGAAGGGGAGGAGAGGGTGTGTTGCGCCATAATATCACGTATATCTCGTATTTAGAGCACTGTCATGCTATAATAAAGACATGTACGTATGTAGGCGTACCATATAACAAGGAATATACCGCATATAGACCAATTGATGCGATATTTACGCGAATTCTGGATGTGTTTATGGAGACGGGAGACAAAAGGTGGGTGGGTGAGACTAATGGAGGGAAGGAAGGAAGAAAGCAATAAAGAAAGACACCTGTGTGTACAATCTGGAGGCGCCCGAGGCATATGGATGTCGTGGGATTTTCAACCTTATAGTCTAGCATGTGGCTGATGTTTGTTGCCACCCGGGAGCCCACAGGGTGGAGAAAGAGAGTGAGAGTATTTACTTAGAAACATGAGTCATGAATGGAGAGAGAGAGAGAGAAAGTGAGACATGCGTATGTCGTTCATATAGATGGCTTTCAGAATTGCATTTTTATGCAAGCAGACATTGCATTTTAGACACATGTGAAGTATGCACAGAAATAGCTAGGCCATTGACTGTAAATAAAGTACGATATTATTAGAGAAATTTCGAGGAGGGGTAGATGGAACGAGGGAGGTCACAGACGAGGGAAGGGAGATAACCTTTTTGGGAACTGAGCTATATTTAGACTGGTGTCGAATGACGCTTGTGAAAGGGAAGGGCAGATTGCCATCAGAAACACTTAGATATGTTTATTTGCAAGTAATATGCAATCTAAATGTATATTCAAGACCTACTTGAAGTATTTGTATGATAGTCATGACTATGTATAATCCAATATACGCGCGTAAGGGCATAGGCGAGATATAAGATAGATGGTTGAGCAATTTTCGACACCCACACAGTTGTTATTCATTATTTACAAGATTACACAATACAAATGTATTTGTGAAGATAATTTTATGCATGCTGTATTTATACAAATTTAGTTGGTAGCCAAACTCAGACAGAGAGAGGTGTTGTGGATGGAGGGAGGGAAGGGTCACCCACTGACCCACTGACCAATGATTGGAGTCACACTGAGAGGGGCAATTTTGGTGAGTGTTTGGGCAATTTTTGAACAAATAAAGTTCTATAATTACTTTTTTTGACAGAGAGAAAGTGTTATATAGTTTTGCATGATATGATTGATAATCCCATTAATTTACAAAAGTAAATTGGTGGGATTTTTGTTTTGTTTTTTGTATATTGTCATCTCGATTGTAGACTCGAAGATTTGAGTGACATATTGTATGAGATGCTGTGGCCTAGTCAGTAAGGTGATGGATTGGAAATCTGAAAGTATGGCAGGGCAGTGGGTTCGAATCCAGGAGGGGGTTATGGGTACGGTTTTATACTGTTTAGAACATTTTTGATAACAATTTTTTTACAAGATCATGTCATTGTATTCAAGCAATATGAAATATTCATAGAATATATCATATTGAAAGAATACAATGACATGGCCTTGTATATTTTTATTTTTTATTATCATCTTATAAGTAGGTTGGACATGATTTATTGACACATAATGATTTTTGTACAATTCATTTGAGGTTAACATATAGAAATATTGGGTATAGAACACATATATATTGATATAGTGAAAAAAGGCATATCACATGTACAGCTTTGAAACATAGGAACTAAATAATGAAAGACATATTTATATAATGAAAAAAGGCATATAAGAACATATTACAGGGACATCTTTGTAAAATATATATCTAAAATTATGAGGTAGCGTGTTCAGTTAGGTCAGGTAAGGTAGGGCACGAGTCCAGGGCAGGGGGAGGCACTCAGTAGTGCTTATACAGGTGGTAGTCCCTGAAGCAGTCCCCCAAGCAGAGTGCAACCTTGCACTCGTGGCACATTGTGGTGACTTTCTTGGTTGTTGGGGCTCTCCTGGAGGTGTTCAGGCAGACGTAACACTTCAGCTGCCTGTGACGAGTGCCAACCAGCTCCGTGTGGATTGGGAAGTGTCTTTCCATCCCCGCCTGGATATGGTCTGGGACGTGATCCCCACACCATGCAGTACGCCTGTGAGTGGGGATGCCATACTTCGTCAGGAATTGATATGACACGTTGTAGACAAATTCCCTGAATTTGAGTTTTTGATTGGGTGCCATATCTCTCTTGACCAACCACAAGTTGTAGGCGTTGAGCATCGTGATGTCAACTAGGTGGAGGAAGAGCTTGTGATACCACTTCACAGTCTTCCTCAGACACTCAACACCTGCCAGTTGACAATCCGACTTGTCCACCAGGCGCATGTTCTTGGTGTAGTCCACTACCAAGTCGGGCTTATGCATGATCTTCTTGGTTCGGTAGTGGACTTTACCAGAGTCCACCTGGGCACCTGTGTGGACTGTCGAAAGCAGGTGAACGTCTCGTTTGTCTTTCCACTTCAGGGCTGCCACTTTCCCAAACTTTTCCAGTTGCTTGTACTTCTGCCCCCTTCGTCGCCTTCTTCGGATATGCCTCTCGCGGTGTTCCTGGACCAGTTCGTCGTCAGAAGGTGTGTCGCTGGAGGAGGGATCTGAAAGAGGAATGACATTATCTGCGAACTTGGGCATAAACTTTCTTGTCTTTCTGACAGTCCCACATGACCCCGTTTGGTTGTCATGAAGAAACTGACAGAGAGCAGGAGAAGTATAACAATTGTCAGTGTACAAGACGTGGCCATGGCCCAGGTAAGATGCCAACATTTTCCTGGCGATGGCACCTGACATGCCCATGGGGTCATTGGCAGCGACTTTTGGTATGTCAATGTCAGTTCCTGTATACACGATCATGTCCAGCACTATACCTGTCTCACAGTCGCACAACACGAAGAGCTTGATTCCAAACCTATGCCTCTTCAAGGGGATATACTGCTTGAAAACAAGACGTCCTTTGAAGAGCACGAGCGACTCATCAATCACCAAATTGAGGAAGGGGTAAAAGTATTTCTTGTACCTCGCCATCAACATGGTGAACACCTCCCGAACTTTCCATATCTTGTCAATCCTGTTAGGATTTTCGTTGTCTGCAAAGTGCTTAAATCTTAGCAGCAACAAAAATCTGTTACGAGTCATGTACTTATTGAAAGTTGGGGTGGCGATGAGAGGGTCGTGTTTCCAATAATGTTGTAGCACATGCTTCTTGCAAATAGGCATGAGGAACAACAAGGCAAAGAACGTCATGAACTCATTCACAGTCGTATCAACCCAGCCTCGTATTCTCGCTTTTGGAGAAAGAACGACCAGTTTGCCAAACACCCACCTGTAGTAGGCGTTTGTTTGGGCAACTATGTACGTCATAATCTCCATGTCGAAAAAAGCGAGGAAGAAATCCATCTCGTTTGCGTCGTCGTCACAGGGCCAGTCAGCAGTTATACCTGACCTACCAGCATCAAACTGGGGCATGTCAGGCACAAAATCAGCCCCGTTAGACCACACAAACGTATGAATGTTAGCGTCGCGGATTGGAATCTCGTCTGCGTGTGCGCCACCATCAGACAAATCACTGTCATGGTCACGATACAACGCTTCATCATCACCCTCCTCACCACTAGAAGGATACCCTTCTTCATTGTCTTCATCTTCGTCAGACTCACTGCCACTATCCACCACCCCCCACCCCCACCCCCCACCCCCACCCCCAACCACCCACGGTCCCGTGCTGCGTCGTTGTCATCGTAGTCCTCGCTGTCGACATCATGGGAATCCCCAAACAGCAGGGCGTCGTATTTCGATGGTGTTAGGGTCCTCATCCGCCTACTAACACGTGCAGGCGTCTTGTGGGCAGGGGCAGAAGGGCCGGCAAGGGCGGCGTTGGCAGGGGCGGCGTCGGCAGGTCCAGCAGTGGTGGGTGGTGCAGAGGTCCTGGACGCAGGCAATATAATTGTTGTCCCTGTCGCCCCTTTCCCTTTCCCTTGGGCAGGGTTAGAAGGGCTGGCAGGGACAGAAGGGCCGGCAGGGGCGGCGTCGGCAGGTCCAGCAGTGGTGGGTGGTGCAGAGGTCCTAGACGCAGGCAATATAATTGTTGTCCCTGTCGCCCCTTTCCCTTTCCCTTTCCCTTTCCCTTTCCCTTTGCCTTTCCCTTTCCCTTCGGCAGGGGCAGAAGGGCCGGCAGGGGCGGCGTCGGCAGGGGCAGCAGAGGCGGCTGGTGGTGGTGGTGGTGGCAGGGTGACAGTGGCAGGCGTATGAGTTTTTTTCCCACGCCAGTCCCTTTTCTCCTAGTGGTCCCCGCAGGTCCTGCAGCCCCAGGGCAGCCTCCTGCGTCGATGCTGCTGGTGGCAGGGGTGGCAGTGGTGGTAGTGGTGGTGGTAGTGTGGTACCAGTTGCCTGGGTGGTGGTGGCAGTGTCCCCAAAGGCCAATACCCTCTGTGCACTGCCCCTGCTTGCACGTGTTTTACGTACTTTACGTGCGGGTGCTTCGTCCTCAGAGCTGTATGGAGTATCGTAATGGTAGCTTGGGTTTCTGGCAGCCACCCTCTGCCTTCCACGGTCGCTGACACCACCAGATAGAGGGCTGGTTGTGTCATCAGGGCGCGAGCGTGAGTGACGTGTGGGCTCCATGGCTAGTGCTTGGGTTCTGGCGAGAACTGCTTGTACGCGCGCGGCCCGAGCATACGGAGTGGTGGTATCGAGAGTTGCCAAGTAGTACTACACCCACACCAATTTGTAGCCGTCTGACTGTAAGCCGCGGTTTTGGTACGCATTTAAAAACCTGGATCTTAAGAGTCCTCCCGCAGTCGCTCAGGGAAACTCTTAAGAGTCTTCCAGTAGCTGCCGGGTTAATTAGAAAATGGGATATCATGAAATCGGCACTTCCGAATAAAGTATATAATGGCTAAATAAATTTAATTTTATCGAACCTTATTAAGTAACTAATATTCACTAAGTGACAACATAATAATTATATGAAATATAGATCCACACAAACCGCAATGTGAGTAAGAAAGACAATATATTGAACAATTACTATATGTAGAATATTATACTATAACTAGAAATTGATAGTTTTATGAAACACCGATAGATACCACTAATACACACAAATTTTCAGAGCACTTACATTGTTGACAGACCGCTTACCACTACGAGACTAACCATAATTAGTTAAAATAGTTAAAATAGGACTGCAGAGGCTATCAACCCTATTGGATTATTAAGCGAGCACACTAAGTCAACACTAACGTCAGGACTGGAACCTATCTGCAAGAACTTCAGTCCCTTCAACCAAAATACACAACCAAACACTATTTATGCACTACGCAGGAGTTACTAACTATTATATTAAACCAAATGAGTGAAAACTTTGCACATGATTAAAAGACACAAAACCAAATATTGAAATCCTAGCCCACTAATGATAAAAGACAACCGAAACCATTTGAACTATCTAATGTTACGTCCTGGGATATATAAACACTGGGCTCTTTCTATTGGACTAGGTATGCGGCAACAAGCAACAACGGAAAACGCTAGATCCAACCCTTATCTATAAACCCAGGCAACAAACCACCCTAAACCGTCAAGAGTCCTGCCTGGACAACGAGGTATCCTATGACTCGGTTACAGGGTGCACGCACTATAGACTGCTGATAGTCAAGCAGGCTATATAAAAGATCACACAATTAAGTTGACTTAAAGCTTCAAGGAAAAGATAGATAACGGAATTAAATTGCAGAACCAATTTAATAACAAACTAGAAGAAAGTACATTTAACGTTACGTTAATTAATACAACTAATCACCCCTACGTGAAAGAAGGTGAAAGCAAACAGTCCTCAAAACATCGTACAGGTAGACAAGATGCAGGTTTCTAAACTGCATGCGGCTACTGTAGGATCTGATGCTTAGCAAAGAAAGTACGTTACGGATTTAGAGAACTCTCAACTCATAAGCAGGAATAAATACTAGTGATAGGCCATACAGTGTATAATGGCATAGGTATAATTAAATAAAGGTAGCAACTCGCAACATAACCACATACAGGTGTGCTTCTCACTCTTAGTCAGGCAAGCCTGCTAGGACAGAGTCTCTAAGCCACACCCTGACTCACAATGCTCACAAAAACGGTAAACTGTGGCACAACAACAAGCATACAGAGATAATAAACCCCTAGCTGTTAATCTGCCAGGTGGCAGAGGTCTAGCCGGAAGGATATAGGCTTCGGATGCCCGGGCTGAGCCACCTGCTCTAGCCTAGGGACGTTCCCAAGTCTGTGCGCCAAATTACTCTAATTGAAAGGGTGCTCTCTTGAGAGACTCAGATCCCAAGTATCTGACTCTCTCCTGGCGACCCTAAAACAAAAGCAAGACGTGCTAGCGCAGTGCTGAGTGGACTAGGCAAGGGCCCTCACACAACACAACACTAGACACACAGGGACACAGACAAGAAAATGCCCCCAGACTCCCACGGGTATCCTAGTAAAGTCGTGCGGGTCCACAGGACTCGCACCAGCAGACTTTACTTAAAGGATCGCAAAAAGCCTCCCCTCCGGTCTAGCCCCCGCTCACCTGCCACAAGAACACACTAGCAAGCATGAAACCACCAAATATGAGACAACAAAAAAGCTTCCTAGGTCTCATTAACAATTACATCTCTGCATAAAGCCCAAAATCCTATCTAGTTATCTGAGAGCTCGTCGTTAATACAATAATAGATATAAGGTCTATCAAGGGAATGGGATAATTAAATAGATTGGTGAAGTAGTGGAAGGAAGGTATACAAAGTAAGAGAGATAGTTTCTAAGTGGGGTTGAGAGGGATAGATATCAAGGGGGTCCGAAGGGTACGACAGTGAGGTGAGCTCTGAGTCTTGAATCTGTCTGGACCCCACCCTAGGCATGCGAAATACATCCCATGCTTGGCAACACTCAACACCGTTGCCGGGTCAAAATCCTCTACCCCTTGCGTGAGTCGAAACTAAGCCTAACGTTGCGATCAAATTGGCAACATCAGGCTCGTCCCAAGCTAGACTCTCCGCGCCCGCGCGAAGCAACGTCCCCCAGCCGGTCTCGCTCTCCCGCTCATCTCCTCCCACTCTCACTAGACTTACATCTTATATATTATAATGAAACAATCAACTACCGAGAATAAAATATACTAAGATGCGTTGGTTAAGAATAAGAGCAGCTTCAAGCTGTGAAACAACATAAGAATATCCCAGACATTAGTTACATTGTCGTAGGATATATACTAAGGAAAAGCCGGCCGGCCGGCTGCCGCCAGCCGGTTTCTAAACGGCTGGGCAGCCAACATGCGCGCATGCCCGCACGTGGCTACTATGCAGGAGCGTCACACCTCCCCCAAGATATAAGACCCTTGACTAAGTTCTTCATATCTAACAGAAAGCTTCGCATAGTACCACACACTGTTGCGACACAAGGCACTATATATAAAAAAGAAATAAAGACTGTTGCGCTCCACCGAGCAAGTTTCAACTAACTTAGCGACAATAAGCGAAAACATTCAACTTAGATACTGCTACAACATCTTATACAAAATTCTACACGTTATAAAAATAAAGAGTTTTTATAAGGTTTTTGCTTTTTTAATTTGTTTATGGCGGCTGCACTTACAGGGGCAAGGCTATTTTACTCCACACTCAACACACACTGACTGAACGGCGAGGGTTCTCCTGCAAACAAACCCTCCCGTGACAAACAATCAGCCAAAACATTATCAGTGCCCTTAGCATGGCACACATCCAACTTGTGTCCCGGCAGCAAAACAACACCTGGCACAGATAAACTGCCCAGTTCATCACAAGACTGGCATTTCTCTTCGCTCTTTCCGGCAACGGGGCCTGCCAATAACCTTTCACTAATTCTACCTTCGTGATAGGCGATGCAGCCCCGAGGCGGTCTATGGTGTCGTCAACTCTCGATAAGGTATAGGCGTCTGTCAGGGATAATGCACACACACTCTCGCAATCAACACACTCACTGATCTTGCCACTTAACACCGGTTGCAAAGTTACAGGCAACGACCACTCACGACATTCCTTATCCCTCAGACCCTTCGTCAACACGTAATCCAGCTCTGCTTGCACCACAGGCTGTCGAGCAGGATTTATACGGTAGGGAGCCAATTTGAACCTTGCACTGTCTCCAGCCACCATGTCGGATTCTACTTCGTACATCAGGCCTGGAGAATGAACAAACATGCGAAAGTACTGCCATAGCCTAGTAAACAACTGCCTTGCACTGTCTCCACGAACAACATGCCTAGTGCCCTCCCACAACCCAGCCGAGACCGCAGCTTCTAACCTGTAGTCTCCCTCCTTCTTCACCTTCGTCCCTAGAACAGCCAGGTCATGAGAGGGACAATCAGTACCACCTGTGCAGTCATTCCCATAGTTAATTATTGCTAAGGCTTCCCCGCCGATACCGTACATGCACACCCCCGCATTTCTTACGACTACATCTGCCTGCGCAGCATCACCGCTTTTAGCGACATGGCCAGATACAGTCGGTCTATGGTAGGGCTGTTGCAATTGACTAGAGCAGCATTGGGAGGCTATGCGACGACTGGGCATTTCTATGCCACAGCCAACCTCACCAATCTGATCAAAGTCCTCCTTTTGACCACCACCCTTGGCAGCCATGGGTCGACCCTGACCTGGCAACCATGCCAAAGCCTCGTCGCCCACCTTGAACCACCGAAACAACGAGGCTAACGGTCTTTCAACATTCACGTGACCTGCCCGCGGAACATCTTGCACCGCCCGAGTTGTGAGGCTCAGTGGCTCGGCACGACCAGTGGGGTATGAACCGAGCTGGTGCTGGAGCGCTGCACACTGCTGCTCAGGCAGGTGCTCTAGCGCTTCCACAGCCACCAGACTCGTGTCCCCCGCCCACTGCTCCGCCGAGACATGACAATCCCTACTCTCCTCCACCTGTACCCTACTGCCCCCCTCTCCTTCTCCACCTTGGCCGCTGCAGACCAACGCAGGGACAGTAGGCTGCTCAGGTGGTTGCCTCACAAACTCCTCCAACAGGTTCACATGACATGTTTCCCCGTCCTCGTGTTTGATCTCGACAGCACCATTACCACACTTCTGAACTTCCGGATCCTCCAACTGCAGTTTACAAATATCTGAGGGAACCAACCTGTCTAGATGCTTCCGAAGCAACCCAAGTCCTCCCCCAATATCATACTGAGCAACCCTTTTTTCTCTCCGTGTGTAACGTTGCTGCCTCGGAGTCTCTTCCCGCCCTACCTCCTCACTAGCTGTGACAGGTCCTGGGGCCTCTCCAGACTCTAACATAGGTGCCAATAATGAGTCACCAAGAAACACTGCCGGCTCAAAACTCTCCAATTGACCAACACTTCCCGTTTTCTTGTGACCTTTCCTCCGCGGTTTGATAGACTGAGGTGGTGGCTGCAAGGCTCCGGATGTCTGAGAACGCGTCACAACACACGCCATGGTTTGTACGCTACACTTCTCAACCCACTCCTGTTCCTCCCTACTAACGTCGGCCGCCTTCTCGGCAACGACCAAGGGTGAAACCTTAGAAGCAGGCACCGCAAAGTCGTTGCCGAGGAGGAGGTCGACGCCCCCAACAGGCAAGTTCTCTACAATTCCGACATCCAGCTCCTTCGCCACACCACCCACCTCCAGCTCCATCCGCACCAGCGGGTAGGACTTCGTAGCATTGATCCCCTGAACTACCACCACCCGAGCAGCGTTAATCGGCCTACCAGTAAAGTTCTTTAACAAGGTCTGAGAAGCCCCAGTATCACGCAATAGCTTAACTCCTCGCCTTTCGCCAGCCCACCTCACAAAACCATGCCCTCTATGACCCCCAAAGACGTCGCGGACAGGGTTCGAGCCTTCCGGACTCTTGAACACAGGATGTGTCCCAACCTCTGACGAACTACCCTTGGCAAACTCAGAAGATATAGGCGACACCCCTATGCTGCGGGCCAATGACACAACCTTGTTTGGTGGCTTGTTCGGACAAGCATTTGCAAAGTGACCCTCCTTGTGACATGCAAAGCACTCTTTACTCTTTAGTTTCCCTTGGGAGTGGGAGGTACCATTAGACCTCTTATACGGGACGGTATTTGGTTTATGTTCAGTTCCATTGTCAGTGCTACATGGTTTTGTGTATTTATGTGTATCAAAATTCTTGGGAGGGGGAGGGGTACGATCCTTTGCACCCGACTCACTCCTAGCTGCTGCTTTGCACCCTCGAATTAATGACAGTCGGAGGTCAGCCATTTCTGCTGCCTCCTGGAGAGTTCTAGGATTTGTTTCCTTTATATTTAATGTTAAGTCCCCGCCTGTACACTTAAAGAACTGCTCCAAGAGAACCAGCTCACTCACCTCCTCAAAAGTAGCTGCCCTCTCAGAACGCAGCCAATGTCGTAGTGCATCAGACAAGTCCCGGGCGTGTTCTAGTAAGGTACTATCCTTGCCCTTAGTAACACCCCGAAACTTCAAGCGGTAAGTTTCTGGTTGTAACTCATAGGCCCGTAGCACAGCCTTCTTTAGCTCATCATAAACTAAACAGGACTCTAAAGGTAATGCATACGCTTTTAGCCCCTTTCCTAGGAGTCTTGATGAAACTAATGCTGCCCACTTTTCCTGAGGCCACTGGTGTTCCTGACACTTCTTCTCAAATCGCATAAAAAACTCAGTCACACATGATTCATCGAACACAGGAACTAGTTTAAGCAGGTGCGACAATGATTGGTCCCGATGTCTGTTACCTCGCCCAATATTTCGCCCTGTTACCTCCACTCGAGATCTCTCCAGCTCCCTGTCAGCCCGATACCTAGTAGACTCTGCCTGCAGTTCAGCCTCTCGTATAGCTGTTCTCTCTGCGGCCTCAGCCTGAGCTCTAGCAACCTCAGCCTGCACACTAGCCTGTCTCTCGGCAGCCTCAACCTTGGCCATCTCAAGCCGAAACAACAAATCTGGAGTTAACCCTTGAGGAGGGGAAGGTGCATTTAATGGAGAGGGTCCCTGTGATTGAATTCCACGCTGCCATTGACCATCAACTTGGGGGTATGTACTAAATTCAGGCACCCTGACGTTTGATACGGGGGTAGAGTGGAGGGGGGGCTGGGGACCGGGGCCCCCAGTCGCCTCTCCACCCAGGTCTCTCCCTTCTAAACCCAATATCAAAGTCCTCAGTTGATCTTTCCTCATGCCACTTAAACCCTGGTGACCCTGAAGACCTGCCACACACTTTAAGCCATACTTATTCAGCTTCAACACCCTGGCAGCGGTAAGGGGCACCTCTAAAAATCTTCTAGCACCCTCCTCGCTATCGACTAGCCACTCCACAGGTCTTTCTCCCTCCGAGCCTGTATCGTGACCTGACCCACCACTGTGTTCTGATGTATTAGACAATGTTTGTGTACTGCAGTAATTATCACGGTTATAGAATGTGCCTTATCTCCTATGCAAGTATGTATATACTAATGTTATTTAAAGTCTTTAATGTGTTATATTGGTTGCTCCAAAAAAAAAACTCTATGTCCACTTTATTCCTCTAATCATAAGGAATCTCAAAACAAATGACCACTATATTCCTCTGTTCAGTAAATCCTATGCAAGGTCGCCATTTGTTACGTCCTGGGATATATAAACACTGGGCTCTTTCTATTGGACTAGGTATGCGGCAACAAGCAACAACGGAAAACGCTAGATCCAACCCTTATCTATAAACCCAGGCAACAAACCACCCTAAACCGTCAAGAGTCCTGCCTGGACAACGAGGTATCCTATGACTCGGTTACAGGGTGCACGCACTATAGACTACTGATAGTCAAGCAGGCTATATAAAAGATCACACAATTAAGTTGACTTAAAGCTTCAAGGAAAAGATAGATAACGGAATTAAATTGCAGAAACAATTTAATAACAAACTAGAAGAAAGTACATTTAACGTTACGTTAATTAATACAACTAATCACCCCTGCATGAAAGAAGGTGAAAGCAAACAGTCCTCAAAACATCGTACAGGTAGACAAGATGCAGGTTTCTAAACTGCATGCGGCTACTGTAGGATCTGATGCTTAGCAAAGAAAGTACGTTACGGATTTAGAGAACTCTCAACTCATAAGCAGGAATAAATACTAGTGATAGGCCATACAGTGTATAATGGCATAGGTATAATTAAATAAAGGTAGCAACTCGCAACATAACCACATACAGGTGTGCTTCTCACTCTTAGTCAGGCAAGCCTGCTCGGACAGAGTCTCTAAGCCACACCCTGACTCACAATGCTCACAAAAACGGTAAACTGTGGCACAACAACAAGCATACAGAGATAATAAACCCTAGCTGTTAATCTGCCAGGTGGCAGAGGTCTAGCCGGAAGGATATAGGCTTCGGATACCCGGGCTGAGCCACCTGCTCTAGCCTAGGGATGTTCCCAAGTCTGTGCGCCAAATTACTCTAATTGAAAGGGTGCTCTCTTGAGAGACTCAGATCCCAAGTATCTGACTCTCTCCTGGCGACCCTAAAACAAAAGCAAGACGTGCTAGCGCAGTGCTGAGTGGACTAGGCAAGGGCCCTCACACAACACAACACTAGACACACAGGGACACAGACAAGAAAATGCCCCCAGACTCCCACGGGTATCCTAGTAAAGTCGTGCGAATCCACAGGACTCGCACCAGCAGACTTTACTTAAAGGATCGCAAAAAGCCTCCCCTCCGGTCTAGCCCCCGCTCACCTGCCACAAGAACACACTAGCAAGCATGAAACCACCAAATATGAGACAACAAAAAAGCTTCCTAGGTCTCATTAACAATTACATCTCTGCATAAAGCCCAAAATCCTATCTAGTTATCTGAGAGCTCGTCGTTAATACAATAATAGATATAAGGTCTATCAAGGGGATGGGATAATTAAATAGATTGGTGAAGTAGTGGAAGGAAGGTATACAAAGTAAGAGAGATAGTTTCTAAGTGGGGTTGAGAGGGATAGATATCAAGGGGGTCCGAAGGGTACGACAGTGAGGTGAGCTCTGAGTCTTGAATCTGTCTGGACCCCACCCTAGGCATGCGAAATACATCCCATGCTTGGCAACACTCAACACCGTTGCCGGGTCAAAATCCTCTACCCCTTGCGTGAGTCGAAACTAAGCCTAACGTTGCGATCAAATTGGCAACATCAGGCTCGTCCCAAGCTAGACTCTCCGCGCCCGCGCGAAGCAACGTCCCCCAGCCGGTCTCTCTCTCCCGCTCATCTCCTCCCACTCTCACTAGACTTACATCTTATATATTATAATGAAACAATCAACTACCGAGAATAAAATATACTAAGATGCGTTGGTTAAGAATAAGAGCAGCTTCAAGCTGTGAAACAACATAAGAATATCCCAGACATTAGTTACATTGTCGTAGGATATATACTAAGGAAAAGCCGGCCGGCCGGCTGCCGCCAGCCGGTTTCTAAACGGCTGGGCAGCCAACATGCGCGCATGCCCGCACGTGGCTACTATGCAGGAGCGTCACACCTCCCCCAAGATATAAGACCCTTGACTAAGTTCTTCATATCTAACAGAAAGCTTCGCATAGTACCACACACTGTTGCGACACAAGGCACTATATATAAAAAAGAAATAAAGACTGTTGCGCTCCACCGAGCAAGTTTCAACTAACTTAGCGACAATAAGCGAAAACATTCAACTTAGATACTGCTACAACATCTTATACAAAATTCTACACGTTATAAAAATAAAGAGTTTTTATAAGGTTTTTGCTTTTTTAATTTGTTTATGGCGGCTGCACTTACAGGGGCAAGGCTATTTTACTCCACACTCAACACACACTGACTGAACGGCGAGGGTTCTCCTGCAAACAAACCCTCCCGTGACAAACAATCAGCCAAAACATTATCAGTGCCCTTAGCATGGCACACATCCAACTTGTGTCCCGGCAGCAAAACAACACCTGGCACAGATAAACTGCCCAGTTCATCACAAGACTGGCATTTCTCTTCGCTCTTTCCGGCAACGGGGCCTGCCAATAACCTTTCACTAATTCTACCTTCGTGATAGGCGATGCAGCCCCGAGGCGGTCTATGGTGTAGTCAACTCTCGATAAGGTATAGGCGTCTGTCAGGGATAATGCACACACACTCTCGCAATCAACACACTCACTGATCTTGCCACTTAACACCGGTTGCAAAGTTACAGGCAACGACCACTCACGACATTCCTTATCCCTCAGACCCTTCGTCAACACGTAATCCAGCTCTGCTTGCACCACAGGCTGTCGAGCAGGATTTATACGGTAGGGAGCCAATTTGAACCTTGCACTGTCTCCAGCCACCATGTCGGATTCTACTTCGTACATCAGGCCTGGAGAATGAACAAACATGCGAAAGTACTGCCATAGCCTAGTAAACAACTGCCTTGCACTGTCTCCACGAACAACATGCCTAGTGCCCTCCCACAACCCAGCCGAGACCGCAGCTTCTAACCTGTAGTCTCCCTCCTTCTTCACCTTCGTCCCTAGAACAGCCAGGTCATGAGAGGGACAATCAGTACCACCTGTGCAGTCACTCCCATAGTTCATTATTGCTAAGGCTTCCCCGCCGATACCGTACATGCACAGCCCCGCATTTCTTACGACTACATCTGCCTGCGCAGCATCACCGCTTTTAGCGACATGGCCAGATACAGTCGGTCTATGGTAGGGCTGTTGCAATTGACTAGAGCAGCATTGGGAGGCTATGCGACGACTGGGCACTTCTATGCCACAGCCAACCTCACCAATCTGATCAAAGTCCTCCTTTTGACCACCACCCTTGGCAGCCATGGGTCGACCCTGACCTGGCAACCATGCCAAAGCCTCGTCGCCCACCTTGAACCACCGAAACAACGAGGCTAACGGTCTTTCAACATTCACGTGACCTGCCCGCGGAACATCTTGCACCGCCCGAGTTGTGAGGCTCAGTGGCTCGGCACGACCAGTGGGGTATGAACCGAGCTGGTGCTGGAGCGCTGCACACTGCTGCTCAGGCAGGTGCTCTAGCGCTTCCACAGCCACCAGACTCGTGTCCCCCGCCCACTGCTCCGCCGAGACATGACAATCCCTACTCTCCTCCACCTGTGCCCTACTGCCCCCCTCTCCTTCTCCACCTTGGCCGCTGCAGACCAACGCAGGGACAGTAGGCTGCTCAGGTGGTTGCCTCACAAACGCCTCCAACAGGTTCACATGACATGTTTCCCCGTCCTCGTGTTTGATCTCGACAGCACCATTACCACACTTCTGAACTTCCGGATCCTCCAACTGCAGTTTACAAATATCTGAGGGAACCAACCTGTCTAGATGCTTCCGAAGCAACCCAAGTCCTCCCCCAATATCATACTGAGCAACCCTTTTTTCTCTCCGTGTGTAACATTGCTGCCTCGGAGTCTCTTCCTGCCCTACCTCCTCACTAGCTGTGACAGGTCCTGGGGCCTCTCCAGACTCTAACATAGGTGCCAATAATGAGTCACCAAGAAACACTGCCGGCTCAAAACTCTCCAATTGACCAACACTTCCCGTTTTCTTGTGACCTTTCCTCCGCGGTTTGATAGACTGAGGTGGTGGCTGCAAGGCTCCGGATGTCTGAGAACGCGTCACAACACACGCCATGGTTTGTACGCTACACTTCTCAACCCACTCCTGTTCCTCCCTACTAACGTCGGCCGCCTTCTCGGCAACGACCAAGGGTGAAACCTTAGAAGCAGGCACCGCAAAGTCGTTGCCGAGGAGGAGGTCGACGCCCCCAACAGGCAAGTTCTCTACAATTCCGACATCCAGCTCCTTCGCCACACCACCCACCTCCAGCTCCATCCGCACCAGCGGGTAGGACTTCGTAGCATTGATCCCCTGAACTACCACCACCCGAGCAGCGTTAATCGGCCTACCAGTAAAGTTCTTTAACAAGGTCTGAGAAGCCCCAGTATCACGCAATAGCTTAACTCCTCGCCTTTCGCCAGCCCACCTCACAAAACCATGCCCTCTATGACCCCCAAAGACGTCGCGGACAGGGTTCGAGCCTTCCGGACTCTTGAACACAGGATGTGTCCCAACCTCTGACGAACTACCCTTGGCAAACTCAGAAGATATAGGTGACACCCCTATGCTGCGGGCCAATGACACAACCTTGTTTGGTGGCTTGTTCGGACAAGCATTTGCAAAGTGACCCTCCTTGTGACATGCAAAGCACTTTTTACTCTTTAGTTTCCCTTGGGAGTGGGAGGTACCATTAGACCTCTTATACGGGATGGTATTTGGTTTATGTTCAGTTCCATTGTCAGTGCTACATGGTTTTGTGTATTTATGTGTATCAAAATTCTTGGGAGGGGGATGGGTACGATCCTTTGCACCCGACTCACTCCTAGCTGCTGCTTTGCACCCTCGAATTAATGACAGTCGGAGGTCAGCCATTTCTGCTGCCTCCTGGAGAGTTCTAGGATTTGTTTCCTTTATATTTAATGTTAAGTCCCCGCCTGTGCACTTAAAGAACTGCTCCAAGAGAACCAGCTCACTCACCTCCTCAAAAGTAGCTGCCCTCTCAGAACGCAGCCAATGTCGTAGTGCATCAGACAAGTCCCGGGCGTGTTCTAGGAAGGTACTATCCTTGCCCTTAGTAACACCCCGAAACTTCAAGCGGTAAGTTTCTGGTTGTAACTCATAGGCCCGTAGCACAGCCTTCTTTAGCTCATCATAAACTAAACAGGACTCTAAAGGTATCATACGCTTTTAGCCCGTTTCCTAGGAGTCTTGATGAAACTAATGCTGCCCACTTTTCCTGAGGCCACTGGTGTTCCTGACACTTCTTCTCAAATCGCATAAAAAACTCAGTCACACATGATTCATCGAACACAGGAACTAGTTTAAGCAGGTGCGACAATGATTGGTCCCGATGTCTGTTACCTCGCCCAATATTTCGCCCTGTTACCTCCACTCGAGAGATCTCCAGCTCCCTGTCAGCCCGATACCTAGTAGACTCTGCCTGCAGTTCAGCCTCTCGTATAGCTGTTCTCTCTGCGGCCTCAGCCTGAGCTCTAGCCTGTCTCTCGGCAGCCTCAACCTTGGCCATCTCAAGCCGAAACAACAAATCTGGAGTTAACCCTTGAGGAGGGGAAGGTGCATTTAATGGAGAGGGTCCCTGTCATTGAATTCCACGCTGCCATTGACCATCAACTTGGGGGTATGTACTAAATTCAGGCACCCTGACGTTTGATACGGGGGGTAGAGTGGAGGGGGGGCTGGGGACCGGGGCCCCCAGTCGCCTCTCCACCCAGGTCTCTCCCTTCTAAACCCAATATCAAAGTCCTCAGTTGATCTTTCCTCATGCCACTTAAACCCTGGTGACCCTGAAGACCTGCCACACACTTTAAGCCATACTTATTCAGCTTCAACACCCTGGCAGCGGTAAGGGGCACCTCTAAAAATCTTCTAGCACCCTCCTCGCTATCGACTAGCCACTCCACAGGTCTTTCTCCCTCCGAGCCTGTATCGTGACCTGACCCACCACTGTGTTCTGATGTATTAGACAATGTTTGTGTACTGCAGTAATTATCACGGTTATAGAATGTGCCTTATCTCCTATGCAAGTATGTATATACTAATGTTATTTAAAGTCTTTAATGTGTTATATTGGTTGCTCCAAAAAAAAAAAACTCTATGTCCACTTTATTCCTCTAATCATAAGGAATCTCAAAACAAATGACCACTATATTCCTCTGTTCAGTAAATCCTATGCAAGGTCGCCATTTGTTACGTCCTGGGATATAAAACACTGGGCTCTTTCTATTGGACTAGGTATGCGGCAACAAGCAACAACGGAAAACGCTAGATCCAACCCTTATCTATAAACCCAGGCAACAAACCACCCTAAACCGTCAAGAGTCCTGCCTGGACAACGAGGTATCCTATGACTCGGTTACAGGGTGCACGCACTATAGACTGCTGATAGTCAAGCAGGCTATATAAAAGATCACACAATTAAGTTGACTTAAAGCTTCAAGGAAAAGATAGATAACGGAATTAAATTGCAGAAACAATTTAATAACAAACTAGAAGAAAGTACATTTAACGTTACGTTAATTAATACAACTAATCACCCCTGCGTGAAAGAAGGTGAAAGCAAACAGTCCTCAAAACATCGTACAGGTAGACAAGATGCAGGTTTCTAAACTGCATGCGGCTACTGTAGGATCTGATGCTTAGCAAAGAAAGTACGTTACGGATTTAGAGAACTCTCAACTCATAAGCAGGAATAAATACTAGTGATAGGCCATACAGTGTATAATGACATAGGTATAATTAAATAAAGGTAGCAACTCGCAACATAACCACATACAGGTGTGCTTCTCACTCTTAGTCAGGCAAGCCTGCTAGGACAGAGTCTCTAAGCCACACCCTGACTCACAATGCTCACAAAAACGGTAAACTGTGGCACAACAACAAGCATACAGAGATAATAAACCCCTAGCTGTTAATCTGCCAGGTGGCAGAGGTCTAGCCGGAAGGATATAGGCTTCGGATACCCGGGCTGAGCCACCTGCTCTAGCCTAGGGACGTTCCCAAGTCTGTGCGCCAAATTACTCTAATTGAAAGGGTGCTCTCTTGAGAGACTCAGATCCCAAGTATCTGACTCTCTCCTGGCGACCCTAAAACAAAAGCAAGACGTGCTAGCGCAGTGCTGAGTGGACTAGGCAAGGGCCCTCACACAACACAACACTAGACACACAGGGACACAGACAAGAAAATGCCCCCAGACTCCCACGGGTATCCTAGTAAAGTCGTGCGGGTCCACAGGACTCGCACCAGCAGACTTTACTTAAAGGATCGCAAAAAGCCTCCCCTCCGGTCTAGCCCCCGCTCACCTGCCACAAGAACACACTAGCAAGCATGAAACCACCAAATATGAGACAACAAAAAGCTTCCTAGGTCTCATTAACAATTACATCTCTGCATAAAGCCCAAAATCCTATCTAGTTATCTGAGAGCTCGTCGTTAATACAATAATAGATATAAGGTCTATCAAGGGGATGGGATAATTAAATAGATTGGTGAAGTAGTGGAAGGAAGGTATACAAAGTAAGAGAGATAGTTTCTAAGTGGGGTTGAGAGGGATAGATATCAAGGGGGTCCGAAGGGTACGACAGTGAGGTGAGCTCTGAGTCTTGAATCTGTCTGGACCCCACCCTAGGCATGCGAAATACATCCCATGCTTGGCAACACTCAACACCGTTGCCGGGTCAAAATCCTCTACCCCTTGCGTGAGTCGAAACTAAGCCTAACGTTGCGATCAAATTGGCAACATCAGGCTCGTCCCAAGCTAGACTCTCCGCGCCCGCGCGAAGCAACGTCCCCCAGCCGGTCTCTCTCTCCCGCTCGTCTCCTCCCACTCTCACTAGACTTACATCTTATATATTATAATGAAACAATCAACTATCGAGAATAAAATATACTAAGATGCGTTGGTTAAGAATAAGGGCAGCTTCAAGCTGTGAAACAACATAAGAATATCCCAGACATTAGTTACATTGTCGTAGGATATATACTAAGGAAAAGCCGGCCAGCCGGCTGCCGCCAGCCGGTTTCTAAACGGTTGGGCAGCCGACACGCACGCATGCCCGCACGTGGCTACTATGCAGGAGCGTCACACTAACTATTAATATTATTTAATTCAGGTTTATACATATTGATATAACATTGCTCAGCAATGAAAGCATCAGTCTTGTTCATGAACTTGAAAAGTATTTTAAAATTTTGTTCACTGAATCCGTGATCTGACTCCCGAGCATTATTTCTAATAGTAGAAAACTGCTGTTTCTGTAGAGTTTGACCTGTTCGAATACTCTTTCCCATATGTTCCAATATTCTTGATCGGAAGGCTCGTGAACAGCAAGATGGATGTAGGTACAGTAGCCCATCTAAGTTTTGCGACAAAATATTAGGTATGCGGCACCTGTCTAGTTTGAACTCCCGTCCCAAGCCCGTGTGGTCGTGTCTAGCAGATCCCGTGGTGTCCAAGAGGTAGGCGCCACCACCTGTGTTACCACAGCCAGGGCACACAGACACAGTACTCGCACACGCTGGGCGCTACATATGACAATATTGCTATCATTATTTATTTGTATCATAATAGAAGGCTCGCTCTCTCTCTCTCTCTCTCTCTCTGAGGTTAATATCAATTGATTTTCACGCGACACTCTTTGTAGATTAATTAGCACACACACACACACACACAAACTGAGAGACGGAAGGCAACGTTCAGTATTATAAACCCACATTCTACACTGAATTCCTTGATAAAACAATCAGGTGTAAATATATATATGTTTTTAATCTATTTTTTAACACTCTAGATAATATGTTATAATATGATTCATCTTGCAGTGCTGGGATAATCAAGTTGTTCTATTTGCAACCTCTGCATCAGGTAATATTATTTATGATAAGAACGTCTATAAATATACAGCTAAAGTTCTTACTGTTTCTATGAGAAACTATTAGAATATAGAAAATGATCATTACCGTATCATGATTTTAGAATCTTACTCTGTTGATGTTCTGTCTACTATGGAAATATATGGGATTATATTTAAACGTTATTTAGTTTATATAATTTAAATGTAAAACTTGCAAACTAAACAAACCAAAATTGGGACAAGGACAATATAAAGTCAAATTAAATTATCAAAATCGCTATGTGGAAACAACGCTTACTAAAATGAAATCTATGAAATAAAAGAACACAATCCACCACATAGGGTGTACACTACTACATGAGCAAGTTAATCTGTTTCCCAAGCAAACTAATCGCACTCATAACAACGTACTATCGTCACGTTCAAGGAATTAGTCAAATTTGGGAAGTCCGGGACGTTCTGGTAAATTTGACTAAACTCTGCATGAATAAAGAAACTACATGTTAAATGTCAAAATATTCATTTAAAATCAAATTTGCAACATGACAAGACATTAACAATAGTACAAAATACAAATATTGATAAGATGATAAATGTAAGCTCTATATTACAGAATTTTACGCACACATTCACACACACACACACACAGTGGTCCGCAGCATATTGGTTAGCGTGCTTGGTTCACAGCCAAAAGGACATGGGTTCCAGTCCCGGGCGAGAAGAAAACGTTTGGGCAAGTCTTCTTACACAATATGCCTCTCTTGATCTAGCAGTATAAATAAGCCCCTGGAATAAGAGTCCACTTATGACGTCCCTTATGGGGTTGGTGGTCTGTTACTAACTGGATGGGAACCGTACTACAGGTCAACCAAACCCTCAGAATCCAGATATCGGGAATTGGCTGATTACAGATTACATGTCAGGTCTACAACCACTCCAACCATGCATTAACAGTTCACGCAATATATTCCCAGGTCGAACTTTTTTCGGTAAAAAAGAAAACACGAAACAAACGTGAAGCTGTGATTATTGGAAACTGAACTATTGATGAAAATATCCCCAATACTCTCTTGCCCACATCACACCTAGTCATCCATTCAGCAAGTCATGGTTCATCAGGCTGCTAAGGTTACTGAACGTGGTAGTATGGTTGGGATGAGCGAGAGTGGGGTGTCTGAACATTTACCGGTGGCAAAAAAAGGTGGGAAGAAAGGCAACTGACAGACCGACATAGAAATGGAGCTAAGCGGAAAACCACGTCATAACAGGACCAAGAAATTAAACAGTATATGGATAACCATCCATTCTCCAACGCCGAGGAAGCTAAGCAACATTTGCAACTTCAGGTTTCTACAGAAACTATATGCAAGAGATTGAAAAAGATGGGATTAAAACAGATCACCAGCTGTCCAGCCAAAGTTAACCAAGAGGCACAAACAGACGATGCTTGATTTCGCTCGACAATTTGTTGACCAGGGCATTGACTATTGGGCAAGAGTTGTTTTGATAATGTCAGAGAGGTTCCTTAATATTACAAGGACGATTAAAATCGTATCACTTAGCCGAGTTGGCGGGGGTTCTTCAAATAAGAACAAAGGTTGCTTCCCTTATATCTGCTCATGGCCGAGTGGTTACGGTGCCCAACTCTCCCAAACATACCTGGAGTGAGTGGGTTCGAATCCTGGTCAGGATTCCTCTCTCCCAACCAAGAGTTGTTTTCTCAGACAAGAAAACTTTCAGCTCAACCACGCATGGAAGACTGCGATGTTGGAGGCCTAGGAACACACGGAAGTGAGTTAGTCCTAGTTGATATTGTGCATAAGATATATAGAATAGTGTTACGACTGAGGTTTAAATATATCAGGGCTCTTATTCATTGGACTAGTAATGGCATAAATGCTACAACGGAAAGCGCTAGATCCAACCTCTGATGTATATTCCCAGTGAACAAAGAACACAAATACTCTACAGAGTTCTATATGTAATAATAGGTTATTAAACTCTCAATAAATGTGCGTCTACTCTAGGCTTAATGTTATGTGAAAACAGCCTATTACTACCTATAACCGAAGGTGATTGTTATGGTATGCAAAGTAAGGTGGTATGAGAAGTTACAGCTTACGTTACTTTAATCAATAAATGTCAGGCACTCCTGCATGAAATAAAGTGCACTAAAGTCCTTCAACACCAACAAGGAATCTTCTTTAAATGTTAGATGCTATAAAGATGCTCGTATCGGAAATGGAACCCAAAAAGGCAGGCAGCGGAACAATGCTCGTGCAGGCTATGCACACAAAAAGGCAGAATATATAATGCCGTCAGAGCCAAGAATATTCTAAACACTACAACAATAATAATGATGCCACAACAATGCAGTATTCCTATCAACAAAAAGAGCCTAAGTCGTTTGTGTCTCAATACATCAAACTAGGCTTCGAAATGCTTGTGTAATCATAAATGGGTATGCATAATAAGAGTAATTAGGTTAATATACTTAATGTCTACTGTGACTGATAAAGTCTAGCTAAAGTCAATGATACGAGATACTGGTGCGCATGGGATGCCGCATAGCCTAGTGCAAATCTCAAGTCTGTGCGTCAAATATTACGTTATAGGGAAGGGTAGCTCTCTTGAGAAACCTTAATACCGAAGTATTAAGCGTTCTCCTGGCGTACCTCAAAGACAAACAACGAGCTTAGAACAGTACAGAATGGTATAGGCAAAAAGCCCTCAAACGTGCATGCTCCACTCTCAATGGCACACAGACTAGAATTTACTCAATCAACTCCAGTTCTCAGGTATGTCGTGCAGCTTTTACCTAAAGCCAGCACTCATAGGAAACAATACCTTATAATATCAGACCCCTAGTCTAGCATTATCTAATCCAGCAGAACACTAATAATTATAGGAAGCGGCAATATGAAAGCCAACCAATGCTTCGTGATCAACTTATCTTAACAACTAAACATACATAGGTTATATCAGACCTTAACGCACAATACAACTGGCCAGCTTGAAGCTGATTTTGCAGAGTTAACCAGAGGGGATATAGTATTAATAAAAGGTGGTGAAAGCTATGGAAAAAGAGAGAGGTAGGCAGAGGAAAAGATTCTCAGGTGCAGAGCGGGAAACAGGTATCAAGGGATAAGAGGGATGCGTTCTAGAAACCAGATCTGAGGGAGAAAGTGGCGAGAGGGCTGTATATATACTTAGCACTAGCTCGAGCCGCGTGGGAAAAAAGCGGTAACAAGTCCTCCAACCAATACTAAAGAAGCCAGCCAAGCATGACGTCACAAAGCATGGTAAAAAACTCCCTCAACGAATCCCCACGAGGCCAGCCAGCTATGACGTCATCGAGTATAGCAAAACACTACGCGCCTCCTCTCACTCTGTTCTACTCTATCTCTCTCTCTCTCAATTCCTATCATTACTACTTAATGATAAAACATATACTTTGCAATTAAATATATAAAGCCTTGACATGGGCGAAAACAAAGAGTCTTTCTGGACTGCCCATGACACAAGCTTTCATATGAAATAAAGCACACAACAATACATCAACTGTAGCCACATCCACTGCCCTGGCGATCCTAGCGAGTCACTTTAGGACAAGCCATGCGGTTCTAACGGAGGGGTTAACGTCACCCCCCCCCAAGATTTTTTCTCAGAGGCCCAAGGCTCACAAAAATCTGATGGTTAGAACCCATGCTATATCTCTACTTCCCATCACCCAGCGGCAGTAAAATATCTGGCACAGTTCTTCAACAAAACATTTTACAAAATTATAACCCTCCCCAACACAATAGGTTAAATTATATGTAGTTATGCTCCTCAAGAGCGAGCTTCTCTAGTCCAGCATTCTGAGAGGAGTGCAACTCAGAATTACTGCTATAACATACTGAAAAAATTCAACTATCAAAGAAAGAGTTTTTATTTTATTTTTTTATGTTTTTTAATTTGTTTATTTCGGCTGCACTATAGGGGCAAGCCTAGTTTTTTCTTCTATACCAAACGCTCAACTCCTGCTTTACGACCCAATACGCTGGGCTACAACCGCGAGCCAACAAGCACCAAGCGCAAAATACTATTCAATCTAAAGCAGGAGGCTACCCGTGTGTCAATCTACCCAGGATCATATACCCTTGAACGACCATCTGCAACCACGTTGTCACAACCGGCAATATGGCGTATGGCCAGGTTATATACCAGTAACCTTAGTGACCACCTGGTCAGCCTCATATTCCGATTGTGAAACTGGTCCAAGAACTTGAGAGGGTGATGATCTGGGTAAACTACAACAACCGGACCATAGGCTGGAACATAGACCTCGAAATGCCTCAGAGCAAGTACAATTGCCAGCAGCTCCTTCTCGACAACAGAGCAGCTCCCCTGGGCTGAATTGAACTTCTCCGAGCAGAAACTAACAGGATGCTCCAGCCCATCATCGTCCTTTTCCACAAGGACGGCACCAGCCCCCACACCACTAGCCTCCGTTGCTAGTTGGAAAGGTAGGCTAAAGTCAGGGGCCCTGAGGATCGGGTGAGTGCACAACAGGTGTTTTACTTCTCTAAACACCTTCTCACACTCAGGTGCCCATTTGAACTTCTTATTCTTCCAGTTATCCTCCACCTGAGCTTGGCTGTCCCGTTCTCCTTCTCCACCTTGACTGCTAAACGTCATCACAGGCACAGTGAGAGGCTCAGGGGGGTGCCTCCCATACTCCTTCACGAGATTAACATCACATAACTGATTGCGCTTCCGTCTGTCTGGAGTGGCTACCAAGTAATCCAGGTCTGATAGCTCCTCCACCACCCTATAAGGACCAGCGTACTTTGCGGATAAGGGGTGACCTACAAGGGGCAGTAGAATCAACACCTCCTGACCCACGTGAAACTCCCTGAGTTCAACCTTGAGGTCGTACCTGTCCTTCCTGAGGGCCTGAGAGCTAGTCAAATTACGGCCAGCCAACTCCAGACTGTGCAACATCCGTTCTCGACTGTTGAGGACACACTTGAGCATAGAACAAGGTTTTTCTGCGCCCTCCCATACTTCTTCAACCATATGGAGAGGCCCTCTGACACGGTGTCCAAAGACGAGCTCATTAGGGCTGAATCCCAAACCTTCCCCAGGTACCTCCCGCACAGCAAACAAAACACATGGCAGGCCAAGATCCCAATCCTTCCCACTCTCAAAGCAACAACAACGAAGCACAGATTCCAAGGCTGAGTGCCATCGCTCTAACACACCCTGGCTCTCCGGATGATACGCAGATGACACAACCCCAACAATCCCATGCTGCGGCATTGCTTGAACAAAGAGGCTAGAAGTGAAGTTGGGTCCCTGGACTGACTGAATCCCCTGCGGGTAACCATACCGGGAAAAATACACTAGCAAGTTTCGGACCACCGTCTTCGCCGACCCATTTCTCATAGGGTACCTTGTTGCTACCTCCATGATGGTCAGGGGATACTTGGAAAAATCTGCCGACTGTGCATCACTGTCCTCCTTCAACTCGACAGCACCAGTACCACATTCAAGAACCTCCGGGTCTTCTAAGTGCAATTTACGAATGTCCGAAGGAGCAAGCTTATCTAAGTGTTTGCGAAACAACTCATGCCCCCCTCCTACACTGAATTTAGCCTCCCGTTGCTCTCTCTCTGTGTATCGTTGCTGTCTCTTCGTCTTTTTAAGCCCATCCTCTGCCTTCTCAGTAACAGTTAATGGGTCTTCTCCAGACTCGAAAATCGGTCATAATAATGAGTCCCCGAGAATGTCCGTTGATACTACACTCTCAACCGCATCAACTTTCAACCCCTTCTCGGTACCTTTCCTCCGCTTGTCCAAAGACTGTTGACCAGAATGCGACTCCCTGGATGCAAGAGATCTGGTGGCAACACACGCCATAGGTTGCACCGGACACTTCTCAACCCACTCCTGCTCCTCCCTACTCACGTCGGCCGGCTTCTCGACAACGACTAAGGGTGGAGCCTCAGAAGTAGGCCCCGCAAAGTCGTTGCCGAGAAGGAGGTAGACGCCCCCAACAGGTAACTTCTCCACAATTCCTACATCCAGGTCACGAGTCACACCATCAACTTCCATCTTCATTCTTACAAGCGGGTATGACCTTGTCGCATTAACTCCCTGAACCACAACCACCCGCGCCGTATTGACAGGTTTACCAGTAAAATGTCTCAACAGTGTTTGCGAAGCCCCAGTGTCACGCAAAATTCTCACCTCATGTCTTCTACCCCCCCACTCCACACAACCGAGTCCCCTGTGTTCACTAAAGGCATCACGGACAGGGAATAAGTCTTCCGGATCCTTCTGCACTGGCAGTGTATTTACCTCGGAAGAAATGCCTCTAACAAACTCCGATGTCCTCTTGAACACTCCAATGCCGTGAGCAAAAGACACGGCTGCCGGAGGAGGTCGACTAGGGCACTCATTTGCCTTATGACCCTCTTGGTGGCACCTAAAACACATCAATTTCGGTTTCGGCTTATACTGTGATGTAAAAGGCCCCTGACTTTTCACATACGGTGTGGTGTTCGGTTTGGATTCAGTTTTAGTTTCATTGCTCTTTTGTTTAAATGTGTCATTGCTACGGGGAGGGGGAGGATAACGGTCCCTAGCACTTGCATCGTACTTCTGTGAGGACCCGCAACCCCGAATCAACGACAGCCGTAGATCAGCCATTTCTGCTGCTTCTACTAGAGTTCTTGTGTTTTTCTCCTTTAAGTTCAAAGTTAGATCACCGCCCGTGCTCTTAAAGAACTGCTCCAACATCATTAACTGCTTAATTTCATCAAATGATGTGACCTTCTCAGATCGGAGCCAGTTCCCCATAGCATCGGACAAGTCCCTGGCGTGTTCCAAAAAGGTGCTATCTCTTCCCTTAGTTACACCCCGGAACTTCAAACGGTACATTTCTGGTTTCAGTTCATAAGCCCTCAGGACAGCCTCCTTGAGATCCTCATACACAATACATAACTCCAAAGGTAACGCATCGTAGGCTCTAAGACCCTTGCCTATTAATCTAGAGGATACAAGTGCCGCCCATTTATTCTCTGGCCACTGATGTTCCTGGCACTTCTTCTCAAAGCGTGCGAAAAATTCTGTTACACCACTCTCATCAAACACCGGAACCAGTTTCAATAAGTGCGAAAGAGACTGCTCATGAACACGGTTACCAGCCCCAAGTCGCTGTCCCGTTGTCTCTACTCGCGACTTCTCTACGTCCATGTCGGCACAGTACCTAGTCGACTCTAAATCAGCTTGGATTTTTGCTAGCTCTACGTGCTGCTGACTGATATTTTTCTCTCTTCTATCTTGGCTAATTCTATTTGCTGATGAAGCTGAAGCTCAGATGCCCTATGTTGCTGCTGAAGCTCACATGCCCTTTGTTGCTCCTCAGATACCCTGATAGCCTTTCTCTCTTCGATCTTAGCTAATTCGAGCCGAAACAATAATTCTGGAGATAACCCTTGAGGAGGTGAAGGTGCAACAATGTTTGAAATTACCGGTGGTCCCCCCAGGGGCAACCCACCCTGCCAGTCACCACCCAACTGTGGAAGCGTACCCGGGGTCGGCAAACCACTGGGATGGCTGGGAGTCGAGTGTAGGGGAAGCATGGCCGAAGGGCTCTGAGCACTCAACCCATCTCGCTCACCAGTCACCCTGCCCAGTACACACGTTATCAAGTTATCCCTGGTCATGCTGCTAGTAACCGCATGACCGATAGCTGTGGCCAGGCATTGAAGACCGTACCGATCCATACCCTTCAACCGCTCGGCAGTAACAGGCCATTGCAAAAATATCCTAGCATCCTCCTCACAGTTCACCTGATTAACCATATCATCATACTGCTGTTCCTCAGTTTCGACATTACGTACTGTGTCTCCATTCTCCTCTGATCCGGTATAAGACATGATGCTCACAAAAATTTCCCACCTCAATATTCAGAAAAGAAGCACCCCAAACTCTTATACCTCAATATACACACACAAATTCTCGGAAATACTCAAGGGCTATACTATGTTGCAAAAAAAATATATTCTTGCTGATCCCCGCAAAAATATTCCCCAAAACAACAAATGTTCCCTGCTAATAAATGTAGGTTCACCAAATCCTAGGTAAGGTCGCCATTTGTTACGACTGAGGTTTAAATATATCAGGGCTCTTATTCATTGGACTAGTAATGGCATAAATGCTACAACGGAAAGCGCTAGATCCAACCTCTGATGTATATTCCCAGTGAACAAAGAACACAAATACTCTACAGAGTTCTATATGTAATAATAGGTTATTAAACTCTCAATAAATGTGCGTCTACTCTAGGCTTAATGTTATGTGAAAACAGCCTATTCCTACCTATAACCGAAGGTGCTTGGTTATGGTATGCAAAGTAAGGTGGTATGAGAAGTTACAGCTTACGTTACTTTAATCAATAAATGTCAGGCACTCCTGCATGAAAGAAAGTGCACTAAAGTCCTTCAACACCAACAAGGAATCTTCTTTAAATGTTAGATGCTATAAAGATGCTCGTATCGGAAATGGAACCCAAAAAGGCAGGCAGCGGAACAATGCTCGTGCAGGCTATGCACACAAAAAGGCAGAATATATAATGCCGTCGGAGCCAAGAATATCCTAAACACTGCAACAATAATAATGATCGCCACAACAATGCAATATTCCTATCAACAAAAAGAGCCTAAGTCGTTTGTGTCTCAATACATCAAACTAGGCTGATAAATGCTTGTGTAATCATAAATGGGTATGCATAATAAGAGTAATTAGGTTAATATACTTAATGTCTACTATGATTGATGAAGTCTAGCTAGAGTCAATGATACGAGATACTGGTGCGCATGACATTCCGCATAGCCTAGTGCAAATCTCAAGTCTGTGCGTCAAATATTACGTTATAGGGAAGGGTAGCTCTCTTGAGAAACCTTAATACCGAAGTATTAAGCGTTCTCCTAGCGTACCTCAAAGACAAACAACGAGCTTAGAACAGTGCAGAATGGTATAGGCAAAAAGCCCTCATTCGTGCATGCTCCACTCTCAATGGCACACAGACTAGAATTTACTCAATCAACTCCAGTTCTCAGGTATGTCGTGCAGCTTTTACCTAAAGCCAGCACTCATAGGAAACAATACCTTATAATATCAGACCCCTAGTCTAGCATTATCTAATCCAGCAGGATACTAATAATTTTAGGAAGCGGCAATATGAAAGCCAACCAATGCTTCGTGATCAACTTATCTTAACAACTAAACATACATAGGTTATATCAGACCTTAACGCACAATACAACTGGTCACCATAAAGCTGATTTTGCAGAGTTAACCAGAGGGGTTATATTATTAATAAAAGGTGGTGAAAGCTATGGAAAAAGAGAGAGGTAGGCAGAGGAAAAGATTCTCAGGTGCAGAGCGGAGAACAGGTATCAAGGGATAAGAGGGATGCGTTCTAGAAACCAGATCTGAGGGAGAAAGTGGCGAGAGGGCTGTATATATAATTAGCACTAGCTCGAGCCGCGTGGGAAAAAAGTGGTAACAAGTCCTCCAACCAATACTAAAGAAGCCAGCCAAGCATGACGTCACAAAGCATGGTAAAAAACTCCCTCAACGAATCCCCACGAGGCCAGCCAGCTATGACGTCATCGAGTATAGCAAAACACTTCGCGCCTCCTCTCACTCTGTTCTACTCTCTCTCTCTCTCTCTCTCTCTCTCTCTCAATTCCTATCATTACTACTTAATGATAAACATATACTTTGCAATTAAATATATAAAGCCTTGACATGGGCGAAAACAAAGAGCCTTTCTGGACTGCCCATGACACAAGCTTTCATATGAAATAAAGCACACAACAATACATCAACTGTAGCCACATCCACTGCCCTGGCGATCCTAGCGAGTCACTGTAGGACAAGCCATGCGGTTCTAACGGAGTGGTTAACGTCACAATAGTTATAGAGTAATACTTTCCATCATAGCACTCTTGGCTAATTACATGTTAACCGAGCATTATAAAACATCTTAATTTCTTTACTCTTTACCCCCTGGGGGTAAGGGATTAGAATATGCCTCACGTGCCTTCTGCGTGTCGTAAGAGGCGACTAAAGAGGTTGGGTCGGTGGGCTTGCGACCCCAACCCGTGAAAAATACGTAATAACGAAAAACGAACGAACAACCTCCGATGCGGACGGACCCTGTGTTGATGAACCCCGACTGATTATGGACAATCTTACGAACAATCTTAGATTAGGAACGTGGAATGTGAGAGGCATAAATGATGACACAAAAGAGAGAGAGGTCTTGGACGTGTTAATGAATGCCAGGTATGTGGAATGACGGAGACCAAATGGAGGGGTACAGATGTGAGAGAGTGGGAGCGTGGAAAGGGTGTGTGTGCTGGAGTGAGTGAGAGAGCAGCGAGTGAAGGTGCGTGTTTGATTATAAGTAACAAATGGAAGGAGCGTGTAAGAGAATATGGGTCTGTGGGTTCAAGGATTGTGTGGGTGAGAATGAAAGTAGGAATACAAATGTGGGTGATTGTGTGAGTGTATGCTCCGACAAAGGATAAACTTGTAAGAAAGAAAGAGGAGTTCGGGGTGAATGTGGATAAGTTTGGCAAGAACGAAAGAATATTTCTGATTGAGAATATGAATGGGAAGGTGGGTGATAGGAAAGTTGATGGAGTGGTGGGAGGGTGGGGGGTACCGTCATAGGTGAATGGGAATGGTAGTGCACCTGTGGACGTATGTGTGAGGAGGAGGCTGTGGATAGCCATCACCATCTTCCGACACAGAATGATACACAGGTACACATGGAAAGTGGTGTGGACGATGAAGGATACGGATAAGACAGTGGTGGAACGAAAGGCACTAATTGATTATGTATGTGTGGATGAACGGATGAAGAAATCTGTGCTGGATGCTAGGGTGTATAGGGGTATTGGAGGGGGTCTGTCTGATCATTATGTAGTAGTAGCTAAAATTAGGATACAAAAGAAGTGGGTGAGGAGAGCTGGAGGGAGGCGAGAGGAGGGTGGAGAGGCTACAGGAGGAGGAAATCGGGGAAGAGTACAGGAGAGCAGTAGAAAGATGACAAGGTGGGTTCGACCTGGAAGATATGAAGGAAGTGGAGGAGATAAACAAGGTGTTTAAGGAAGAGATATGTGCATCATGTGAGGAGGTGTGTGGAGTAAAGAGAAGAAGGAGGGGAGTGAAAGGTATAGTATGGTGGACAGAAGAGGTGAAAATATCTGTGGAAGACAAGAAGAAAGCGTATAGAGAGTGGTAGGGTAGTAGAAAGTATGAAGATTTGGAGAGTCAGAAACGAGCGAGGTATGTGGAGAGAAAGAGCGTGGTGAAGAGAGTAGTAAAGGAAAGTAAGAGAAGAGTAGATGAGGAATTTGGAAGGAATCTGAGTGTAAAATGGAGGGAGTGTAAGAAACTGTTCTGGAAAGAAGTCAAGAAAGTTAGGGAAGGTAGCAACGGAAACAGTAAGGGTGTGAAAGATAAGAATGGGAGAATGCTAGTCGAGAAGCAAGAGAGAGTCGAAAGATGGAGGGAGTACTTCAACGAATTGCTAAATGTAAGGAATGAAGCGCCAGCAAACATAGTTGGATGGGGTATGGGAGAGAGAAGAAGAGAAGTAGTGGAGGAGGAGGTGGTGATCAGGAGGTATGAAGTGTGGGAAGCAATGAAAAGAGTGAAGTTGGGAAAGCACCAGGAACAGATGGAGTGTGTGGGGAAATGTTGAGGTACGATGGTGAGATAATGATCGAATGGGTATGGAAAATGTGCAAACTAGCATGGGAGAAGGGGAGTGCACCAAATGACTGGAAGACAGGCATAATAGTCCCCATAAGGGGAGGTGTGGTGGAGTGGTCTTGCCACTGGCCTGGTAATCCAAAGGTCCCGGGTTCAAATCCCGATGTATCAATGGGAAGATATTATTGGGATGGAATTTGTGCTGTACCTAGTATCAGTGCATTACCACAAGCCCACCGAAACGTCAATAAAATACCCTCATTGTTCCCTGATTAAATAGCACTGTATGAATATTCCCATATTCAAAATATGGTATAGGGGTGCAATGCCTGGTGAGTTATCTGCTCAACAGGTGGCGTTGTGTGTGTGTAAGTGTGAGAGTCCGAGTGTAGGGGTTGAGACAGTGAAGCACGGGAACGAGGTGGCTTCAGAGATGGGGTCGTTTCGGGCCATGAATGAGCACCGTGCCTCATGTGAAGGCAAGATGGCAGGTGCTCGTTGTACTCTACGTGCTTCACATGTCTCACTCCCTAGACTGGAACAAGACCTCACGGGCTTCACTGTTCATTGTAAAGCGGTGAATGTTAAGGCTCTTAGCCTATGCCCGAGAGGAAGTAAGTTGGAATATACAAAAAAAAAAATAAAAAAAAAAAAATAAATATATATATATATATATTTATATATATACTGTATATGGGTAAAGGGGAAAGAGGAGTGTGTGGTAACCACTGAGGAATATGTCTTCTAAGCGTAGTAGGGAAGGTGTACAGTAGAGTAGTGATTCAGAGAGTGAGAGTGAGAACGGAGAAATGGATAGGTGACGAGCAGGGAAGTTTTAGGAAAGGAAGAGGATGTGTTGATCATATTTTTAGCCTGAATTGTGTATCTGGAGAAGCAACAAAAGGTGTATGTTGCTTTTATGGACTTGGAGAAGGCCTATGACAGAGTGGATAGAGAAGGAATGTGGAAAGTACTTAGAATATACGGAGTAGATGGCAAGTTGCTGAAAGCAGTGAAGAGCATGTATGAGGGTGCAAAGGCGGCAGTACGTGTGGAGAATGAGCAGAGCGAGTTCTTTGACCTGAATGTTGGGTTGAAACAGGGGTGTGTGATGTCCCCGTGGTTGTTTACTGAATATATGGATGGAGTCATGAAAGAAATACAAGGAAGAGCAGTGGATGGTGGTGAATCGTTAAAGTAAGGGAGGGAAATGAGTGGAAGCTGCCTGTACTGCTGTTTGCTGATGATACAGTTCTGATGAGCGATAATAAATGGGAGTTGCAGGGTCTGGTAAATATGTTTGGAACAGTGTGCGAAAAACAGATTCTAAGGTAAATGCGAAGAAAAGGGTGAAGCCACAGAGTGTGAGGTGAAGTTGAAAGGTCAGGCTATGGAGATTGTCAGCTCATTTAAGTATCTGGGCAGTGTGTTGAGTAAAGATGGGACTATGGATGAAGAAGTGCGGGAGAGGGTGCAACAAGGGAAGAGGGTTGTAGGAACGCTGAAAGCAGTAACAAGTAATAGGGTGGTCAGTATGGAAGTAAAGAAGTCCTTGCATGACAGTGTGGTAATCCCGACACTGACTTACGGAAGCGAAACATGGACGTTTGAGAAGAGAATCAGACCAAGAGTGAGAGGGGTGGAAATGAGTTACTTGAGAAGTGCGTGCAGAGTTACATGGAGGGATAGACAGACGAATGAGGAAGTAAGAAGGAGGTGTTTTGTGGAGGTAGATGTATTGGAAAGTGTGAAAAGGAACACCTTAAGATGGTTCAGCCATATGTAACGTATGGGAAGCGAGGGAATGACTAAGAAGGTGTACGAGAGTGAGGTGGAAGGACAGAGAGGAAGAGGTAAACCGAAAGAGAGGTAGAAGGATGGAGTGAGGAAGTATATGGAAAAAGGCGGTGCTGGTTGGGAGGAGGGGCGTCGACTGACTGGGGACAGAGATGCATGGGGTGGTTCGTTCGTGGCCACCCCTTTGGGGATCACGGCGTCAGGCAATAGATAGATGGATCCACTAATACCCCTAACTTACAAATTAACTCCTTACGTATATTTTCCAAATACTATTAACTAGCATGACTTGATATAATATGCACACTAACCACTCCTGTCTATACCATCGGTTGTTTACCTAAAAAAAACACGTTCCGTTTAGTAACTCATCCTAGCCACCTCGCCCGCCACTATCTGTGCAATATAGGATAGATCTTACCCTATTACTTTCCTCCTCCCTTAGTGAATGTATATAACTTGTTTGCGACTATAATAAATAATACCTTACCTACAATATCATTGGTGAATAGAGAGACCAGTTTATCAAGAGCATCAATATATAATCATTAATCCCATAAGGATTGACTCATTTTGGCAGTTTAATAGGGATTTTCATTTGAGGGTTTATACAACTTAAGGAGGTTATGTAGGAATTATAGGGACACATACTATGTCATAGTTACCCTTTGACTTTCATAATCCCTTTCTACTCTGAATAAAATAAGTCTCCTTGTCTTCTCTCAATATAATAGTCTTTTGCTAGCCTGAAAAAAACTGCCAAAAAAGCGCTCTGATTCAACAATATAAACATAAACATAAATCAACAAAGAGGGATTTTTTCAGAGGGTTGACCTTTGCCTCACTTCCTCTTACTAGTTCCCTACAATCTATTTGTGCACTTCACAATGTTGCATCTTCTTCACTCTTCTATCGCTATTACAACAATCAGTGTTCTTCAGAGCTCTCTCAGTGACTACCCCCTCCTTTGCGGCGAGTGTGAGGCACCTGCCTTTCAACACAGTCCCACTCCTATGTTGTCTAGCTCTCCAACCCAAGAATTGGCAAATTGTCTCAATCTTTCTTCTACTCAACAAGTGAACTCTGGAACTCTCTTGCTCATTCATTCTTTCCTTCATCCTATGCCTTAACCGGCCTTAAACTTCGTGTGTCCAGGCATTTTGACCCCAACGTCCCTTCAATTTGGGTCTGTCACTCTTTTGGCTTTGGAGGAGACACTCATCACGGGCAACCTGTATTTTGTCTCCTTCATACTCATTTAAAACAAGCGAATGGATATTTTACCTAATTGAACTATATTACTATTCAGTTTGAGAGGGAGAGAGAAAGAGAGAGAGAGAGAGAGATAGCGTGAGCGAGAGCGAGAATGATGTGCAAGTATCTATATATCTATGTATTTCCTCAGGCACATACCCCACAGCTGGGAGTGGATGATTCGAGACAGAGCTCGAACAGAAGCAACATAATAACGTAAACATTAAAATTCACACACATCTAGGTCTTCCAGGAGAAAACCTAGAGACCCATGCCCATTTGGTGTCCCCAGCAAAACACTCCCAGGTCCCAGACTCCCGGAGAGGTTTCGGTCTCAGCAGGCAGACATGCAGCGGAGCGCACCACAATGGCCGCCCTCATCAATTCAAGGAATCATATATACACTGGCTCCCTGGGCCAAGCGCCTGACGGACTAATATCTACTCCAATTGGCGACCGACCCCCACTCCCTATGATCGTATTATTACTTATGCATTCATAATCATTCTCCATTCACTCCTATTAATCACCCATTATTTTGCCTGTTCTTCGGTCATCTCTCTATCTTCCAACGCTTCATCTCTCCATCTCCTCCGAGGTCTTCCTCTCAATCTATGTCCCCTTGTTTCTGACTCATATAACCTCTTTGTAAGACTTTCATCTCCTATACGTACCTCTTCATTTTTTCAATCTGTCTCTATGCATCACCCCACACATACTCCTCAAGCAGCTCATCTCCATCACATCCAACCAAGTAGGAATTGTATTTATTAAAACATTTCAGCTAATGAGTTTCCCTCATATGCTCTCTTTTTAGTTAATATACCCGAGCTCAACCTATGCAAACTTATAGATTTCAACATAATGGTACTAAGTATATCATAATGTTAACATGAACAGGTTAGCAACTCAGTGTATGTTATTTGAGAGAGTATAATAGTATCAGCGGAAATGTGAAACAGTAATTGTTGATCCACTATTTGTCTCTCTTTCTCTAATCTGTCATGTAATGTATAAATGTTGTGTCTCTTTGTTACAGCCTTAGTTTCGTAAGATATATTCAGTCAAACCATTATATGCTTACCATTAAAGTGTAAGTATTTTCAGAGAATACTATAAAATATAACGGTATTACCATAGAAAACCGTTCCTGTATAATTGTTTAGATAATACGAATATTAACAATTCTTTAGATATAAATACCGAATTAATTACATAACCATACACCATCATTAATTACATAACCATACACCATCATTAATTACATAACCATACACCATCATTAATTACATAACCATACACCATCATTAATTACATAACCATACACCATCATTAATTACATAACCATACACCATCATTAATTACATAACCATACACCATCATTAATTACATAACCATACACATCATTAATACATAGACCATATACATCATTAATACATAGACCATATACATCATTAATACATAACCATACACCATCATTAATTACATAACCATACACCATCATTAATTACATAACCATACACCATCATTAATTACATAACCATACACCATCATTAATTACATAACCATACACCATCATTAATTACATAACCATACACCATCATTAATTACATAACCATACACCATCATTAATTACATAACCATACACCATCATTAATTACATAACCATACACCATCATTAATTACATAACCATACAACATCATTAATTACATAACCATACACCATCATTAATTACATAACCATACACCATCATTAATTACATAACCATACACCATCATTATTACTACCATACACCATCATTATTACATACCATACCCATCATTAATTACATAACCATACCTCATTATTACATAACCATACACCATCATTATTACATAACATACACCATCATTAATTACATACCATACACCATCATTAATTACATAACCATACACCATCATTAATTACATAACCATACACCATCATTAATTACATAACCATACACCATCATTAATTACATAACCATACACCATCATTTAGAGAAAGTAACATGCCTGTTTTCTCTAAAATGTCCAGGTTTGAACATGAAAATGCCTTCAGGAGCACAAACTCGAAAAAAA